>CM037788.1:15206029-15256029 GCA_021229015.1 Solen grandis | reverse complement strand
CAGAGGGTCACTAGATAGTCTCAATTGTATTGGCATTTGCTTTGACTATTAATTGTAACATACAGCAATAGACTATACTTCACTGTGTACACTGTTTTTAATTGTTAGTTTTTTTTTGTTTGTTTTTTTAAATGTCTTTTAAACAGTATTTTTATTAAAACATTACCGCAAATTACAGGTACACATATGTGGACTACATGCAATAAATAAGTGGCTTGATGTCACTCCCAGTCAATTTTTTCAGCCACTAGGCCAACAAGGGAGATAGAACTATATTTAATGACTTTTGTTTGTCGAAACCTAGGATCAAACCCTCAACATCTCAGCAAAAGCTGGATGCTCGAAACCTCTCAGATATTATTTGTTTCTGTTCAGGATGCCTGCAGCCAATGGACCAACCTCAGATTGTATTTTGCTTTGTGGGGATGATGGGGGCAGGGAATAAGAGTCTTAGATTCAGTATACTTGTTATTTCTTTAGCTTCATTTAACTTTCTGTGATTGATCTCATGTGATGATTTCAAATAGGTAATAAAAATATATTTCAATATCTTTGATATATAGAAACCACTGAACAAAAGTCTGCATACATCTGACAGTCTTGTTTGTCTCCCATTTCTCAACAGTATTGCTTATTTTTATGTTTATAACTTATCATGACAGGTTAAAGCTTATGTCGAGAATGTGCCGGAGTGCTGGTCACGTGACCCTAGAGTGTCAGAAGAAAATGATACACAGTGTGAGGACTATGCTAACCCTGACATGGATCTGGAGGGCTCCTACCTGTATGATCCTGGTACAGTATGTTTTGATATACATGTGTAGCTATGAATAAATTCAAAATTCAAATTCAGTCAAAACCCAAGTTGGTCCATTTGCCGACTGACCATTCCAGGGCAGTACAGTGAACCCTCGCACTTAGACCACCTAGGAATTAAGACCACTTTACTATTAAGATCACCTTTTGCTGGAACCTTTAGTGGTCTCAGTAGCTAGGTTTTACTGTAATTTCTCTATTTTATATAAAGTCCTGTCCCCATGGTGTTTTTTGTGTCCATTTTATCCTTACTTACACCTCTTTCTGGAGTTAGTTCATTTTTCATATATGTTGGATTTTTCAGTTGGATTTTGTGTTTCCTTATTTAGTGACAAAGGGAACAGGAAGAAGTGACATCTTAGTACATGTTGTCAATGAATGAAGGATAAATGAGAATTTTAGAGTTCAAGATGTATAGAACAGAAACTTCCACTTAACCATGAAAAGTGGCAACTGAAAAGCAACCCTCTTATCATGGTGAAAATGTGCACTAAACTACATCTAACAAAAGTAGTTCAAGAAATAGAAGTGGATACAAATTAACTCCATTCATAATTTTAATCTCAGCATTTGATTTTAAGCTAATTGTGACTGAAACTCATTATGTTATGTTTACCAAATAAGTTCATTATATTGGGAATGACTTATGTGATCAGTTTAAAACCAATCTGGAATTCCATCAACAATACTTAGTGCTAAGTAATACTTAAATTCTTAAATAGGTAGATACACATTCCACCATTACTATTTTATGAAATATTCAAGTACACAACTAAGTTGAAATGAATTATTATCTAAATTACTAACAATAATTGATAAGAAAAAATTGGGGTATTTTATCTAGAGAAACTAGACTCATGAAATACAACCATGAATACCAGGTATTTAAGTTTTACTAAGCACAAAGAATAGTTGGTGAAATTTGACTCTATTCATGAAAAAGTTCTGGAATATACTTAAATATGACCTCAGGCTGAGGCTCTTATCTCATACACAAGACCATTTCACTCGGACATGAGATGTAAATCAACAAGCACTTCCCCAACACCAAATCTACATACTGGTGTAAAATTTCACTCATTGTTCAATGGAAATAAACATACAATTTAAAATTTTCCCCAGTCACTGATTGGTCAGTTTAATTCAGCCAGTTATACCGGTTATTGCTGATCCTGGTGAATTGGTCTACATGTATTTGCACAATAAAACAAAGCTGTGTCCCATTACATTGCATTATACATGTTCAAGCACATCACTTTTTAATGAAGAAATAAAAAAACAAGAATATTTTTTTTTACATCTATGAACTTATATGTACAAAGATTTTCTTTTTGGTGCAAAATTTAGTGAAACAAGCCTCAGGGGCCATATTCATAAAGCTCCCTATGAAAAAAATTCCCTTAGTTTCTAAGATTTTCCTTAAAATCACATAGATTTCTCTTAGTTATTAAGGATTTTCTTAAGTCTAATTAATAAAACACGTTGGAGGTTTAAGGAATTATTTTCCTTAAAAACTAAGGAGCTTAATGAATACGGCCCCAGATCACTGAATTACAGGCTAATCAATTTGTTCTATACTGTTCGAATATTCCACAGTACATTGGCTATTTAGAATACTCAAATGTTTAAAATAATTTTGTGATCATTTGAAAGATCATTGACTGATATATATAATGATTAATGCCAAATTACAGGATAATTAACTTACGATTGTTCTACTATATAAGAACCATTTTTAACCTCATTGTTCTACTATATAACAACCATTTTTAACCTCATTGTTCTACTATATAACAACCATTTTTAACCTCATTGTTCTACTATATAACAACCATTTTTAACCTCATTGTTCTACTATATAACAACCATTTTTAACCTCATTGTTCTACTATATAGCAACCATTTTTAACCTCATCTTATTATCTCTGTTCAACAGGTTTTGGAAAGACAGGATTTGCCAACACAAAATTGTCTTCTAATAGAGTACCCATGTTTGCAGGATTCAAAAAAGGTAAGTGGAAAAATCATTTGTCTAGAGGTGAATAAAGCAAATTTGTCATAACTTAATTATGAAATAATAACAATTTAAACAATAAAATGCATAAAATTTATTTATTTTGGCTTGTGGAAGCAGGTACACAATTGTATGCCCATTACACAAACACTTTTAAAGGTATCAACACAAAACTTGGAATACTTTATAATCATGACAAGGCACAGTTGTAAGACAAGGGACATTATTCTGAAAGCTATATTTTCAGTGTTATGCACTTTTTTAATTTAGAATTTTTGTTAAAATTTCTTATTGATAGACTATTTTTAAAGCTATCAAAGATAGTTTACTCATTATTGGCATACTTCCTAAAGGGGACAAGTGACATAATTCAGTGATCAGTATATTTAGAGTTATGCCCCTTTCTCACATGGAGAGTAATTGAACTTCTACATAAATAATATCTTGAACATTTTCAAAGTTTAATTTTATTCTACTTGTTCATTTTATTTAGAAGATTTGAAAAAAGACCTATTGTAATCAGCTATTTAAAATATTGGCATAAAGTGTCAGGTATATAGACCTCCTTCAGGAGAAGTGCAGTACACAAGAAACATAACTATTGATTTCATATAATAAAGAATAAAGAGTTACTGGTATTGCCCTTTGCACCAAAATTTTCTTATGACTTATTTCTCTAGAGCTCATTAAGGAAAAGTGCATAATTAAAGAACCATGCTTGATTGCCCCCCCCCCCCCCACTCTGTCGACATGTAAAGCAGACAAGTGTTGGCACCATTCTGTGGAGCTCTAGTTATAATAACAAATTGCCCCATCACAGTGTGAAATGGGGCTTAATACTGGAATCCTGTAATTATCAAATCTTGTTACTGGTGGGTCGGGTAGAAAATTGCTGGTACCCGGGTACAAAATTGTACCCATAACTTTATGTTAGCCTTTTTCTATTATGATACCACATTTACTTTTTTTAACATATATACATGTCAATAATGATATTCTTTAACATAAGTCAATATTCTGCCAAGAAATTATCTAAACTTGCATTGAGGATAGACATATTTTGAGTGTACAAAGTCTTTATCAGTAAGCATTAAGTGAAATGTGTTAAAATAAATTACTTAAATAGTTATTAAAGGTGGTAAATACCAATCAATCGTGTTTTGTTATGCGATGACTACATCTTTTGCATGGGTACCTTAGTATCGAAATCAAAACATAAAAAAATGGTGTTGGTATAGCCCCCTTGCTTGGCACTCAGCATATAAGGGTAGTTCCAGAACTGGTTGGCCCGGTGTCAGGATAATGTGACTGGGTGCGGTATCATGCCACATGTCTACAGCGTGATACTGCAGTGTGGCAGCACTATATCTATCTCAAGTAGACATAGTCTCCAAATGACTGAAATACTGTCGGTGGGCTGTTAAACCCAACAAACAAGCAAAAAATTAAGTGTTTAGTGTTTATAGTGTTTAGTCAAGGTTGTGAGGTGCGGGTATTTGTCACTTAAAAACCCTATCGATTTTGGGGACAGTACCTTAAAGGTTAAGGTCACAAACATGTTAAAATGTAAAAAAAACAACAGCAACAACAGTTCTCTGTAATATTGTGTAATTATTCAGGAATCTGGAGCTTCTTGAACCGTGTGATACGAGAGTATGCAACAAAGTATGGCAATGTGCACGTGACATCTGGTCCTGTGTTTGACTTCAACAGAGACGGACTGCCAGATACAAACACAACTGGTTACAGGTGAGAGGGTAGAGAATCATTTTCTAACAGCTTGTATGATTCATGGTTGAAGTTTAGAGATAGTTCCAACCAAATATAATTGTGTCTTGTAAATTCTAAATGACTGAAATGCTGTCAGCAGGACGATAAACCCAACAAATGAACGAAATTATGTCTTGATTAAAATCAGTACATGTGTACTTCTTTTACTTTAAATGTAATGTCATTTCATATTTCTGTCATTATTCACATGAAATATTTTTTTGTTCACTCAGAAATCATTCTTTTAAAAAATTGATCAGTTTCTGAAAGCCAAATTTATTCACAGGTAGGTTCATGTACACAAATGGATTGCTTTTTGGGCCTCATCCTAAATTCAGAAGCAATCTATGGGTATTTATTTCATTTTTATTGTAATCTTGAACAAATTGTTAATCAGGTATGTCAGTAACGACACAGAAGTGCCCATTCCAACACATTACTACACCATTTTGATGAAGTGCTCGCAGCAGACGACAGATTTGGTAGACTGTGACCCCAATGACCTTGACATTCTGTCCGTTGTACTGCCACACAAGAACCACACAGACAACTGCATGGTAATGTGACCTTGTCCTGAGATATTTCTTTCTTTCTTTTTTTAGCTCACCTGAGCACAACTTGCTCATGGTGAGCTATTGTGATCGCCTTTTGTCCGTCGTCCGTGCGTGCGTGCGTCCGTCGTCAACAATTTGCTTTAAACAACATCTCCTCATGAACCGCTGAAGGGATTTTGACCAAACTTCACAGGAATCATCCTTATGATGCCCTCTATCAAAGTTGTACAAATTATTCAGATTGGTTAAAAAAGTAGGTCACAGGAGCTAAAAATAGATTTTAAAAATGCAAACTTTGAAAATCTTCTTCTGCAAAACTGCAAGGCCTAGAGCTTAGATATTTGGTATGTAGCATCATCTTATGGGCCATTACCAAGATTGTACAAATCATAGCCCTACGGTGATAAATGACCCCGCACCAGGGGTCACTTGTTTTACATAGAGTTATATAGGAAAATCTTTAAAAATCTTCTTCTATGAATCCATTAGGCCTAGAGCTTAGATATTTGGTATGTAGCATCATCTAATGGTTTATTACCAAGATTGTTCAAATCATAGCCCTACGGTGATAAATGCCCCCCACCAGGGGTCACTTGTTTTACATAGAGTTATATAGGAAAATGTTTAAAAATCTTCTTCTATGAATCCATAAGGCCTAGAGATTAGATATTTGATATGAAGCATCATCTTATGGTTCATTACCAAGATTGTACAAATCATGACCCTATGGTGATAAATGACCCCGCACCATGGGTCACTTGTTTAACATAGATTTATATAGGAAAAACTTTAAAAATCTTCTTCTATGAATCCATAAGGCCTAGAGCTTAGATATTTGGTATGTAGCATCATCTTATGGTTCATTACCAAGATTGTACAAATCATAGCCCTATGGTGATAAATGACCCCGCACCAGGGGTCACTTGTTTTACATAGAGTTATATAGGAAAATCTTTAAAAATCTTTTTCTATGAATCCATAAGGCCTAGAGATTAGATATTTGGTATGAAGCATCATCTTATGGTTTATTACCAAGATTGTACAAATCATGACCCTATGGTGATAAATGCCCCCGCACCAGGGGTCACTTGTTTAACATAGAGTTATATAGGAAAATCTTTAAAAATCTTCTTCTATGAATCCATTAGGCCTAGAGCTTAGATATTTGGTATGTAGCATCATCTAATGGTTCATTATCAAGATTTTCAAAATGGTGGCCCTTTGGAGATAAATGCCCCCGCACTAAGTCTTCTCCTCTGAAACCATAAGGCCCAGTGCTTATATATTTGGTGTGTAGTATTGTCAGGGCTAAAATGTTTAAGATTGAGTTATATCAGAATTCTTGTCTGTTTAAAAACCTTGTTATCAGTTGTAGCAATGGTACTCAGGTGAGCGATCCAGGGCCATCATGGCCCTCTTGTTTCTTTTTTTTTATTTTTTTTTTATTTATCTCATAATCAATTTAACTTATTGAATTTTAAGGTTTAGTTAAATACCTCCAGTTTCTTATGCATTGTCTATACATGAGCTACCCAGAATTCTTTGTCCAATATGAACGCCTTCCATAATTGCAGAATTTATTGTTTTGCTCCACATCCATAGACTAACTGTAAATCCATATCTTAATTGGCTTTCACAATGACAGCTGCACATTTTCATATTTGATCCTGTTTGGCATGTAAGGTGTACATAACTGTAACAGCATGCCATACATATATATCCTATATGCTATGCTTGATATGTAAAACAAACAGATATTCCTTCATTATAGCCTCACAAAGACTTTCTGATAAATAATGTGGCCAGAATCCGAGATGTTGAGGAACTGACAGGGCTTCGCTTCTTAACCAACTTAAGTATGTCAGTGAGTGCAAGATCAAGAACGCGATTACCCCGGCAACTTTGGCCTTCACCTTTATTGACACCGTGGGAGGATTTGCCATGCCCTCTGTCTGAAAATGCCACGTGTCCACCAGGGTAAGTGATTTACAAGGCTGAGTTTCATTACATGTTGAAAAATAATTCTTTGAAATTTATTAACCCTTATCCTGCTGGAACCGTAAGTGCTAACCTTTGCCACCAGTAAAGAGCCAGGCCAGCCTGCACATCCGTGCAGGTTGGCCTGGCTCTTTACTATTGGCTGACCAACTACAAGTTTTCATCTTGTTATCCCTAAAATTGATAATGGATAGTTCCAAAAAAAGATGCCGGCTAAGTCCATTTGAGAAATTCAGCAGGTTAAGGGTTAAACATAGTGTATGTCTGTCCTGTAATTATACCCTGCTTCTCTCAAGTGGGGAATATGTAGGAATCATGCTCATCATGTTATTTTATATCCTATCATGGCATTCCAAAACTCTCATTTAGATGCAGGGGTATTAATTAACTGAAGTGATAATTTTAGTTTTTAGCTCACCAAAGCACATATGCTTAGGATGAATGATTGGGATCTATGAACGTCCATCTGTCGTCCATCCATCCTCCACAATTAGATTATTTATTCTCATAATCTCTCAGACAAGTTTGATAATGGCTGATATAGGTCAATTAGGTCAGGAGTTATGTCCCTTTTAATATTAAAAATGCCAGATTTCACTTTGTTTGCACTATAACATCTTCATTTTTTAAGCAATCATCTTAAAACTTAATGACAATGTTTACAGCCATAATCCCTCAGCCAAATTCGATTATGGCTGATATCAGCTGATTAGGTTAAAAGTTAGAGCCCTTTTAATATTACTTAGGATTTTTTTATGCTACAACCTTCAAATTTTGACCACATGTAATTTTTGTTTTGTGAGATTTAAATGATCTTGCTGTATTTCTGCATGGCTTATGTATTCAGTACAACTATGCTATAATATAGTAACTTTTGCAGGCAATCAAGACAATATTTCTTAGGCAAGTGTTCAGGGCCATCTTGGACCTCTTGTTTCATATGAAGCATCAAATATTGTTGTATGTTAAATATATTTACCTGTATGATCATTCCAACAATGTTTTTTATCACTCTTTCTGTCAAAATGATATCACATGAATTATAGACATATGTTACCAAGTGATATAAAAAGGCCAGCCTGAACTAATCTCAGATCTAGAACCCCACACTTCAGGCCAGGTGCTCTACCAACAGATCTACCTAACCGCTTACACAAATCTTTCACCGGTAAGGGTTACTTATAGGCCTATCCCACAAGCATATTTTTTTTTCTATATCATCTACATGTATTTCCATATGATGTTTACAGACCAAAGCCCTTGCTGCTGGTGTCACTTGATGGTTTCCGGGCAGACTATCTGGACCGGAACTTGACGCCTACCATCAAACGCCTCAGCCAGTGTGGTGTACATACCCCATACATGAGGTCCGTCTACCCGACTGTCACTTTTCCCAACCATTACACCATTGTTACTGTAAGTAACACCAGGAATGTGTTCAGTATGCTAAACCATATGCAACCCGGTTGCTTTCAGTCAGGTATTTAGTTGTATCAGGGCCATATACCATGCTGTTCAGATGTACCTTATTATGTAGGTGTATGTGAACATCGTATTTTATGACAATAAGACAACATCATAGCTGACTGTAATCATTATGGTTGCCTACGGATTGGCATACTTAACGCACACCTGTTTCAACGATCACTAAAAGACCATAAAATTAGTTCTCTCTCTATTGAAGGTCATTGTGCCATACTACATGTGATAAAAAGTAATATTAATTGCTAAATGATTCTTTCATTATTTTGTAATCAAGCAAATCTCATACGACGCCAAGCTGAGTTTGAACATTGGACCTTTTGGTATGCAGATTGGACACTTTACCATCAGTTATACATACAGTCATACATAGCAAGGAAGCATTAGAGGAATATAACTTTTCTAGATTTACCTGTATGTAACTTCCTAACTTAATATTCAGTTTTATAATACTGTGTAAAGTGAGTTAACCTGTTGAAGGCCTGTTTATTCATGGTGAAGTCATCTGACAGGGTTATTTCCTTTATAGGGCCTCTACCCAGAGAGTCATGGAATTATATCCAACAAAATGTATGATGAAGAAATTGACAAGATATTCACGCTGTCAGCGGCCACAGCGAAGGACCCTCGCTGGTGGAAAGGGGAACCGGTAGGTGAAAAATTTTACTAAAGTTTACTAATCTAAAAGTTTACAAATACAACAAATATTCCTGTACGAAATACTGCAAATGCTCTGAAAAGGAGTAGGCTAAGTTTCTAGAGTTTTTATACGCCGCCGGAGGTGGTCGTATATTGGCATCATCTTCTCTGTCTGTCCATCCGTACTTCCATATCTGGTAAACACAACTCCTCCTACATTTCTGAATGAATCTTTTCAAAACTTGGTCAATGTCATTACTATAATAGGTAGATGTGCATGAAGTGGCGATTTTCTAGTTCATTGATTTTTACAAGATTTGTGTCCCTTGAAACTTAGTCTCTGTAGCTGATTGATATTGCAGCCTTGTGAATGCAACTCCTCCTACATTTCTGAATGAATCTTTTCAAAACTTGGTCAATGTCATTACTATAATGGGAAGATGTGCATGAAGTGGCAGTTTTTCTGGTCCATTGATTTTTACAAGATTTGTGTCCCTTGAAACTTAGTCTCTGTAGCTGATTGATATTGCAGCCTTGTGAACGCAACTCTTTCTACTTTTCTGAATGAATCTTTTCAAAACTTGGTCAATGTCATTACAAAATTGGTAAATGTGCATGAAGTGGCAATTTTCCAGTTCATTGATTTTTACAAGATTTATGTCCCTTGAAACTTAGTCTCTGTAGCTGATTGATATTGCAGCCTTGTGAACACAACTCCTCCTTTGTTTCTGAATGAATCTTTTCGAAACTTGGTCAATGTCATTACTTTAATGGGTAGATGTGCATTAAGTGGCGATTTTCCGGTTCATTAATTTTTGAAAGATTTTTGTCCCTTGAAATGCAATTCCTTGTATGTTTCTGACCTAATCTTTTCAAAACTTGGGCAATGTCATTTCTATACTGGGTAGATATGCACAAAGCAAGGATTTTGATGTTCATTAATATTTGCAATAGTTACGTCTTTCTAATCATGGTCTCTTGAAAACACAACTTAAGTTTCTAAACAGGTAAAAAGTGCATAAAGTGGGGATTTTCTGCTACAGTGATTTTTGCAAGAGTTATGAGGAGAAAGAAAAAAGGATTTATATTGATACTGCTATGTTAAAAGCAATAGTTAAAAGGACCTTCTCGGTCTTTATATTGTGTGGCAGCGTATATTGTGGCAGCACTGGCACTCTTGTTGTAATCTTGCACGGTTCTATCATAAAAGAGTGGACGTTATCTAATGAGTGGTTATATCATTAAAGAGAGATGCTATCTGCTTTTCCTGGTCTTCAGATATTTTGCAAACAGAGATGCAAGAGTTATGAGGAGAAAGAAAAAAGGATTTATATTGATACTGCTATATGACCTACTTTCATATTGGAAGCCTTTTTAGGGTTCTATCTCTGTTCAGCTAAATTAATTGGTCTCACAGACTTCATTATGAGCTTATGCTTACAGAAATGTTAAAAGCAATAATTAAAAGAACCCTCTTGGTCTTTATATTTTGTGGCGGCGTATATTGTGGCAGCACTGGCACTCTTGTTTAAAATTATCTCCCCTGATATTGGTTTTGACCCCAGACCCATTTTTCAACCGTTTGTCAGCAACCACTTTCCAGCTTTACATGAATCTTTCACCTGAGACATAAAAATAGATGCAGCATAGAATATCGGCAAAATCCCGTATGTTCATTTTGAAATGTGGAACAATATTGACTTTATTCAATATGGCAGTGTACTAGGCAGTATATTGATATATACCACAATGGCTCAAGAAGTTATAGTATAGTCCAGACTGTAGGGATGTATCAAGAACATCAGATATAGCGTTATAATGGAGTTGCATTGTACAAGCTATAAGAACATGTTTCCAAAAAATGGTGGAAAAGAAGTTATTCTACATGGTGATATATTTCATATTTGAGTCAAAAATAGTGACTGTAACAAATGTCTCCTGTTCTGTTTCAGCTGTGGATCACAGCCAAGAAATATGGACTTCGAACAGCCACCTATTTCTGGCCAGGATCCGATGTCAATATATCAGGTACTTGACCCATCTCTTACTCTCATCTCACACTGAAAGATCTTTGGTGTTTTATTACCTTGATTAGTTACATTAATTGTGTCCTAATATGTATATTCATACATCATACCTATCAGTTTGCCATCTTTTTTTTTTAAAAAAAAGAAATTATTCATATGCCATTTATTGTTCAGTAAATCATTGGATACATGGATATTTCTAAGATAATAAAGGATAAACATGATAAATTAGGAAATAGAGTTTTAATTTGAATTATATATATTGCAAAATAATGCACAATGTGAAGTTCAGATGATCTAATCACGAAGACTGTGCATAATTCTGCAATTTACCATGCAAGATGAAACTCTTATTTCCATTCTGACACAATTTAATACTAGACTGCAAAGTATTAAAAAGGATACATTTGTGTTGGTTTATTTTATTACATTTTTTGTGTGATTTACTTTAGAAGTCATATATAACATCCTTATATATATGTCATCTTTGAACTGTTTATATATCAGAAAATAATACACACAGCACTTCTATTCTGTTTAAATAGAATATTTTGTTGTGTTAAAATTAGCGTTGAAGTATAGAAGCACTGCACATTTGTTCTGTGTTTTTCAGGAGTATATCCAGATATATGGAAGGGGTATGACGGGTAAGATATTTTATTTTATTTCACAAAACAGGAGTTGAGATATAAATTCATTTAGATATTAACAATATCATTTGAAATTTGATGATCATTCAATTGAACAGTAGAGGGATTGCCAAATTCTAGCAAACATAAACCAACCTTTACCAAATTTGGTCGCAATGTGTATAGGCTCATTATCTTGGCCAAGTTTGATAACCAGTCAAAATGTCTCAGACACTCTAGAGTTAAGGCCTTGGAATTGATTGAAAATTGCAAAATTAATAGTGCCTGCTCGCTAATTTTAGCAAACGTGAACCAGTCTTTGCCAAACTTAGTTACAATATGTATGGACACAATATTTTTTTTTTTGGCATATACCTCTAAAAGTATTTGAGTTTCATTGTTAAACTTCATATGTTGTTACATCTCATTGAGTAAAAGTTCAGTGCATAGGAACTTTAACTCTTCACTTCACATTTTTTTTTTTTAATTATTCCCCTTTGCTATTTTTCCTTTGTAATTTTTGTTTGCACCATAACTCTGAATGTATTTGAGGCATGAACGCTAAACCTCAAAAGTGCATACATGTCATTAGGAGTGATGCAGTGTATAGGAACGTTAACTCTTCCCTTGATAACTTTTGAGTTATTTCCCTTTGTTTATTTTATTACTTACGTATTTAAGATATCAATATAAAACTTCATAGTGCATTGATGTCATTGAGGAGTAGTGCAAAGCATAAGAACATTACTATTCACTTCATTTTTACGGAGATTATAAGGGATTGCTTTGAAGATTTTATAAAGATTAAATTTGCATTAATCTGTGGGACCGGTCCCGGTGGCCAAATGCTTAGAGCGTCTGCCCAGAATCAGAAGGTGGTGGGTTCGATTCCCAGCCGCAACATACCAAAGTTGTAAAAAATGGTACTGGTGTAGCTCTTTCATGCCACATGTCTACGGCGTGATACTGCATTGTGGCAGCACTATATCTGTCTCAAGTAGACATCATCTTCAAATGACTGAAATACTGTTGGTGGGAAGTTAAATCTAATAAACAAACAAATTATTCAGTGGGCAGATATAAATTCACTGAATTTGCCCTTGTTTTATACTGGTAAGATAGGTATTGGAGTTCTCATTTGATAAATGGTTTACATTGCACACAATTAAAGTCTTTACATGCATGAGTTACCTGTAAGTGTCTTGATGGCATAGTGGTAATGCATGTCTCCTCTGAAAGTCACATGTCTAAGGGTTATGGTTGTCACCCATTCTGAGTTTCCCTGGATTTTTGCCATTTTTTCCAAAATATTGACAACATAAAAATGGATTAAGTTTAAACTTGAAGAATTCTCCATCATAAGTTCTGCAAATTCAGTGCGGCAGGGTACTCCCAGCGTGTGTATGACGTGTTGGACTGGATCACACTTCCCGCAGACGAACGCCCACACTTCATAACCCTTTATTTTGATGAGCCAGATCACGCAGGGCATGCTGAGGGACCAGTTAGTGAGCAGGTGAGATAGATGTTTATTTTTCAAAGTAGTAGGAATAAAAAGACTCTTTTTTTTTTTTCTTTTTTTTTGGTGATATTTGCATAGAAATCAACATTTGAAACCTTATACACCACTTCACAGAAGTGTAGGCTTTTTAGGAATCACCCTCTTCATGTCATGTCCTGTTATGTCTGACCCAAATTCACATTACATGAAGTTTGGTAACTGCTGTTCATAATGCTATCAGACTGTATTTAAATAAAAAAAGCAGTTACACATGGAATCATGATTTCTCATGATAAGACCAATTTGCCAACAAGAAGAGATAACTGTGTCAAGGATTTTATAAGAATCATAGCCCTTCTTCTGTGTTAAGATGGTGTGTTTGAGTATCAGTCACCTTGAGTGATTGTTCTAGTAATAACTGTATCTGGATTGTGGGTTGGCAGGTGAACGGTCAGCTGGAGACAGTGGACGAACTGATCAACATTCTGATGACCAACTTGTACGAGAAGGGACTGCATCATTGTGTCAACATCATCATGGTCGCCGATCATGGTTGGTAACTCACTTGATGTGCAACATTATTGTGGTTAATAATTAATTAATTAATAGAATGATTGATTACAGAGGAATCATCAGCATGTAGCACATAAAAATTAATGAAATGAATGATTTGACCTTATGTAAAAATATCAGATATACAGTAATAAAAAGAAACATTATACAGTAAACTCCACTTGTCATTGATATTAATACTGTGACATCTATTATTGTAACAAGCAATCATACTCAATACTCATATATGGTCAAGTACTACTGCTATTCAAAATTATGGTTTCCATGCAAAACAAACATTTGCTCAGGCTTATAAAATCTAAATCGTAGTACATAAGAAAAACATAAAACTGATGCAGTGTGTTCAAAGTTTTCTAAAACCTGTTTTCATCTTACATTATTTTTTTCAATATTTGCTGACGCCAAACTTTAACCGCAGGCATGTCCCCTCAGTCCTGTGAGAAGACAGTGAAAGCATATGAGCTCTACCCAGAAGTGACCGAGATGTTAACCTTTGACCGTGTCATGGGTCAATTGTTTCCAGAGTTCCAGAAAGACAATTCCAGGGAGGCACACAGGATTAATGAAAGTCAGTAATGTGTTAACTAACATTAATAAGCAAATGAAAATATATTTTAATATTGGCTATTGTCATATAGGTCGTTATGCTAACCTGTTTCAGCCATGAGGCAATTACAGTTTTCTGGGAAAGGAATTTAATTTTTATTTTATTCATATTTTGTAGAAATGCTTATAAAATAATATTTTCTTTGTCTTATTTATTGGTAACTACTTACTAGTGTAAAAAAATATTAATTTAATGCTGCAGCACAACAGGTAATTTAATACAATGCCATAAGTCCCTAGGCTTAAAATTGTGGAAACCCTTATATTTAAACGTTGACAGGTACATCAGTGGAGGACATTGTTGGTAACATGACATGCAAACACAGTGCCATGAAGGTGTTCACAAAAGACACGCTTCCGCGACGACATCACTACACCAACAGTCCGAGGATTGGGGATGTGCTCCTAGACATGGAGGACTCCTACCTTGTGCTCACGTAATTGCATTATTTCTGCAGCCTATTTAATTGTACTGTATCATTCCGCACAACAACAGAAAGAATGTGTTACTAAAGTAAGGTCATGACTTTATTAATATGTATATAGAGAAAACTTTAAATGACATTTCCTCTGAAACCGCTGGACAAAATTTGATTAAAGTTGGCAGGAATGACCCTTGGGTGAACCTTCACAAAAGTTGCTAAAATAAACTTGATCCATGTAGAACTCTGGTTGCCATGGCAATGGAAAGAAAAAAAATATGAAAACTTTAAAAATCATCTCCTTTAAAACTACTGGCCAGATTTCTAAACGTTTTAGTACAGATGTTCTTGGGTAACCGTCTACTAAGATTGTTAAACTTATTCCAATCTGTAAAAAACATGGCCCCCCAGGGGCAGTGCTAATTTGCCGTATATGTATATAATGAAACCTTTAAATTTCTGAAATCGCTGGACAAAATTTGACTAAACTTGGCAGGGATGATCTTTGGGTGAACCTTCACAAAAGGTACTAAAATGAGCATGATCCATATAGAACTTTGGTTGCCATGGCAACAGAAAGAAAAAATATATGAAAGTTTAAAAATTATCTCCTTCAAAACTACTGGCCAGATTTCAAAATGTTTTAGTATAGATGTTCCTTGGGTAAATGTCTACCAAGATTGCTAAAATTATTCCGAACCATAAATAAATCATGGCCGCCAGGGGTGGGGCTAATTTGCCTTATATGTATATTGTAAAAATTTTAAACAACATCTCCTCTGAAACTGCTGGACAGAATTTAATTAGACTTGACAGGGATGATCTTTGGGTGAACCTTCACAAAAGTATTGCTAAAATAAACTTGATCCATGTAGAACTCTCGTTGTCATGGCAATGAAAAGAAAAAAATAATATAAACTTTAAAAACTCGTCTCCTTCAATACTACTGGCAGATTTCAAAATGTTTTAGTACAGATATTCCTTGGGTAAACCTCTACATGTACCAAGATTGCTGAAATAATTCCAATCCATAAAAAACATGGCCGATAGGGTCCAGGTTAAATTTGCCTTAAATGTATATAGTGAAAACTTTAAAAGACTTCTGCTCCAAAACTTCTGGCTAGATTTTTAAATGTTTTGGCACAGATGTTCTATTGGTACTCAGGTGAGTGATATAGGGTAATCGTGGCCCTCTTGTTTTGTGTCCTAAGACCTTTGCTTCTATTGAGTTCAACCTTGTTGAAATGCTGGGCTTAGAATTATACCTATTTAATGTCAATCCTACTGACAGTCTCTCATTGCCTTGATTACTTTATATAAGGTCTTGTGGACTAAATGATGGTTAAGTTCTATGTTAAGGCTTTTTGGCAGGTCTTGCATTTACTGGTATCCTGTTTCCTTATAAAGGAGTGCATAGTACTGGATATAGTCTATATTTATCTACATGGTCAGAAGTCCTGTTAGCTCTGTTGATACTGACCCTGTCAACAAGCAGTCACTAGTTCAAGTTCCAGACTGGCTGCCCATTTCTTTAATCTTATTAATCAATAAGAAAAGTTAAATATGAATAGTTTGATTCTGCATTTATATCAAGACATCTTTACATTTAGAGCCAAGACTTCATACTGTGATGGGGGAAACCATGGCTGGGACAACATCTACAAAAACATGCATGTACGTAGTGTGATTCCTCCTTCACATTTGTTGGTTTAACCTTTTACCTCATGAATTTTTATGTACAAATTAATGATGTGATGAATATTAATTTACTGAACTTTATTATGGTACATGCGCATGCATGTATTTGAAACAATGAAGACTTTTATGAAGTTCAGACTGCATAGTATCTGAACTACAATATTGTATGAGCAAACAGAGGAGACCCTGATCAGACTGCTCCTGGTCTGAGTCTGCTCTGTTTGTCAATGTGTCAAGATGAGGCTGTATGAAATAAAGAGTTAACATGACACATGAGGCTGTATGAAATAAAGAGTTAACATGACACATAGGTGTATGAAATAAAGAGTTAACATGACACATGAGGCTGTATGAAATAAAGAGTTAACATGACACATGAGGCTGTATGAAATAAAGAGTTAACATGACACATGAGGCTGTATGAAATAAAGAGTTAACATGACACATGAGGCTGTATAAAATAAAGAGTTAACATGACACATAAGGCTGTATGAAATAAAGAGTTAACATGACACATAAGGCTGTATGAAATAAAGAGTTCACATGACACATGAGGCTGTATGAAATAAAGAGTTAACATGACACATGAGGCTGTATGAAATAAAGAGTTAACATGACACATGAGGCTGTATGAAATAAAGAGTTAACTAATTTATCACTACAACAATCTGTTAGAACATGCTTAAAAACATATGCAAATTAAAAAAAAATCCATTATCCAATTGCTGTACTGGGATATCATGTGATCAGTGGTTTACCAGATTTACAAAAAGAGCACTTTTCTGAGATCATTTTTGTAAAACATGCAGAGCAGAGGTGACACGTAGAGATCACTTCTCCATCATCTGTCTATCCATCTGTGTGTCTGTCACACTTTTTTCCATCACGTTTCCTTCCGTAGGTGACACTAGTGTTCCTCGGAACACTAATTGCTGTGAAAATTTAACCAGATGTTAAAAACAAAATCATTCCTTAACAATATTTACAGACAGGCCTTACAACATGAGTGTCATTTGTTTACTTCTTGAACTGGTAAAATTACTTCCGTTTTTTTAAAAAAGATCATGTACTTTGCTGCAGGCTCTTTTCCTGGCACATGGACCGGCCTTCAGAGATAACTTTACAGCCGACCCTTTTGAAAATATAGAACTCTACAACCTGATGACTGGTAACATGTTTTATCTTTGTAACTTAACCCTTTACCTCATGAATATTCATGTACAAATTATGACTTGATTAATATTAATTTTATGAACTTTAAATGATATGTGAAAAAAATGGAGTCAGTGTATACAATATGGTCAAGCGTAGGAGACCCTAATCAGGTGGCTCCAGTCCCTTCTGAGCTGGGTCTGCTCTTTCGACAAGGTTTCAAAACATATATACATTCACATTACAAGAAGACAAGGTGGGATGTGGGGGTATTAATCACTTTCAGGGATAGGTCTAGTGTAGATTAATCAGAGAGATCAAAAACAATATCATTGCCATATCATTGTTCACATTATATTGTTAAAGGGAGAAGAACAAGAAATTTCTTTCGTTCTAATCCCTATATTTATTGTATTTCCAATATTGTATTTGATACAATTTAGAAATAAATATGTTTAAACTAAAAACAAAAAGGAAAATAGTTAACACATGGTTATACTCAGTAACATTAAAAGACAAAACACAACTTATTTCTATGTATAAAAGTGGCAATTTAAAGGGTCAGATAACAAAACAAAACATGTTGAACATAAGACACATAATTGAAGAAATTACATTCCATCACCATATTTTCCATACATTTATTATTTCATGATGACTTGTCAAGTTTCAAATTTTCACTTCCAGAGGTACTGGATATCCCACCGGCACCCAACAATGGCACCCTGGGAAGTCTACACCACTTCCTGAGGAACCCCAAGCCTTTACCATCAGAGATCCCTACTGTAACCCATTCCGCAGATCATCAGCTTGTAATGCAGCTGTAACTGGCAACATAGCTCCCTTGTGTGGCTGCAAAAATTCACTGGTATACATGTTTATGGAGTTAAACTTAACTGAGTCAAGGATGATGCATAATACATCCCATTTAAGGGGAGATCGACTTTATCCCTATAATTCAATACCTTAAGTGCACCAGTGATGCTATTTTTAAATTTCAAGCGTTTTTTCATTGTCATAAAGGGTTGCATTGGTTTGAATTTGGGATGGATGAGTCAATTTCAATGTCATAATTAGTAAAGAAAATTGAAACTTAATGTGATCTGGAATATTAGATATATTGGCTAATTTAGCAACTCAAGCATGAACATATAAAGAAATGAGAAATGTGTATACATGTATTCATTATACCCCCGCAAACGAAGTTTGAGAGGGGGTTTATAGGAGTCAGTCTGTTGGTCCGTTGGTCTGTTGGTTTGTCGATCTGTCCGTCCATCCCAAAAACTTGTAACACAAACTACTTCTACATTTCTTAACTGATTCAGTTCAAATTTTGTGTGTGCATTCATAATCAGGTGGAGAGGTGTGGGACATAAATTTCACTTGAGTTATCTCAAGGATTACAGAGTTATTGCCCCTGATTCAACTCTAAATGTCTTGTGACGCGACCTTCTCCTACATTTCTTAACCGATTCAGTTCAAATTTTGTGTGTGCATTGAAAATCAGGTGGAGAGGTGTGTGATATAAATTTCACTTGAGTTGTCTTAATGATTACAGAGTTATTGCCCCTGATTCAACTCTAAATTTCTTGTGATGTGACCTTCTTCTACATTTTTTAACTGATTCAGTTAAAATTTTGTGTTTGCATTCATAATCAGGTGGAGAGGTGGGTGACATAAATTTTACTTGAGTTGGCTCAAGAGTTACAGAGTTATTGCCCTTGATTTGACTGTAAATATCTTGTGATGCAAACTTCTTCTACATTTCTTAACTGATTCAGTTCAAATTTTGTGTGTGCATTCATAATCAGGTGGAGAGGTGCTCTACATAAATTTAACTTGAGTTGTCTCAAGGATTACAGAGTTATTGCCTCAATTCAACTCTAAATATCTTGTGATGGAAACTTCTTCTACATTTCTTAACCAATTCAGTTCAAATTTTGTGTGTGCATTGATAATCAGGTGGAGAGGTGTGTGACATAAATTTCACTTGAGTTGGCTCAAGGATTACAGAGTTATTGCCCTTGATTCAACTCTAAATATCTTGTGAGGCGACCTTCTACATTTCTGAACTGATTCAGTTCAAATTTTGTGTGTGCATTCATAATCAGGTGGAGAGGTGCATGACATAAATTTACTTGAATTATCTCAAGGATTACAGAGTTATTGTCCCTGATTCGACTGTAAATATCTTGTTACGCAAACTTCTTCTACATTTCTTAACCGATTCATTTCAAATTGTGTGTGTGCATTCATAATCAGGTGGAGAGGTGCATGTCATAATTAGTTTTTCTGATTAAAAAAGGTTTTAAACTTAAAAAAAGGGGAGGAAAAGTGCAGTGTCCAAGAATGTAACTTTTCCTGGTCCCATGGCATTTTTTTCTTGTCCCGAACATAACTTGAATATTATACATGGTATTTATTTGAAAATTAAAATGTAAACAGATGGCGACTTGAGGTACAATGTCCAAGAACTGTTACTCTACACTTTTAAACTACTGTGCCAAACAATCATAATTGACTCTCTATCCACTTTAAATAAAAACTTACTATCATAACCAGTATACTGTGTATAAATGTTCTTATCTTTGTTCCACCTGGAGTCTGGCTTCTCCTGTATCAAAGCATTTTGTAGGGGTATAAATCACCTTCAGTGATAGCTCTAGTTTTGTATTGATTTTTAAATGTCGAAAATTCTTAATATGTAACATATGCAAAATCTGTGAAAATTTTCTCTAAAATGATTGACTTTCAGTATAAAGCTATTATAACTGTCAGAAAAAGAAGTGGTGATTGAAGAACATGTTTGTAATAATGTATAATCCATCTTCAAATATTCTTGATGTGAATTTGCATATTCAATGACTACAGTGAATTTACATATTCATTGACCATAATGAATTTGCATATTCAAAGACCACAGTGAATTTGCATATTCATAGACCACAGTGGATTTGCATATTCAAAGACCACAAAAGATTGTAATGCCATAAATCAGTTCAACATATTTAAACTGCTATAAAACAAATTGTTGTTCCAGACAGTGGATGCCAAAGATGTGTACCAGACAAACTCGGTTCCAAGCCTGTTTGGAGAGCCCAAACAGAAAAAGGGGAACCCCCTGTGTGTGCTCCACCAACCCACATCCTCCACAGGATACAGCCCCGCCTTCCTTGCCCCAGTCTGGTGGTCCACAGTAGTCAGCAACTCAACTGTAAGTTCTGCTGTGTCCTTATTCTAACTTTAACCATGGTGTAATCATTTATAATACCCCATTTCTGCATCACAAAGTTTAGTTCTGCTATATAGGAATCATGCATTGACCTGATATTTTTTACATGACATGTTTCCGTCAACTAGTGTGTGATAACGCAATATATCACAACATATTTGCATACATTAGTTATCGTGGGCACAAGCAAATATTTTAGTTACCATGTAAAAATGCAAAATCTTTTTTTTTTTTTTTTTTTTTTTTTTTTGTATAAATCTTTATTATCCCCGTAATTCGATGGAAGTAGGTCGGGGACCCATCCTACTTACCACCTTACAATTACAATAATTTACATGAAAAATATATATTTTTTGTTACAATTTCAATCATAATTACATATATCTTAAACTCTTGATCTCTGTACGGGATATAAAGGAACAGAAAGTGTTTATACATGATAAATATGATACAATAGTACATAATCAATAGTAGGTAGCCTTTATAAAAAACAATAAATGGAGAATAAATTGTTCAAACATACTATCTTTTTCCAATATATAATCTATTCTTAATTTAATGATCTTGTGAAATTTGTTTTACAATTGCCCAATTTTGTTTTTCAGCATCACTTATTTTTGTTGATCTATAAATGGTCCATGATAATTTTAGACTTTCTTTATACCATTTAAGAGGGGAATTCTTGCACATAAAAATGTATTTTTTATATTCTAAAAACATAATATCATATTTATAATCTCGTCGGCAAGTCCCTAAAAGTATAATCCTTCTATTCATTGAAAAAAGTGGATCTGATGTTTTAACAGTTTCGAATAAGAAATTTATTAATGGTTTTACTTTGTCACATTCATAAAATAGGTGGATTAAAGTTTCCTCGTAACATTCACAAAATGTACATAATTTGGTATCAGCTATTTTCATTTTAAAAAGCAGTGAATTAGTAGGTAAAATTCTGTGTAAAATTCTAATTTGCAACCACTGAATGTATGTATCCTTTGTACATTTGAAAATATAGCTATAAATCAAATTCCAATCAATATCAGAATTTTCAAAAATAGTTATCCATTTTGCTTTACTAGTTGGAACATCAACATTCTTTATATATGTGTTATACACAAATTTGTTTCCATCAATTTTGGTTAAAATTAGCTCTAAATAGCAGTTTAAACATGGATTATGAACATTCAAAAGGATATCTTTCACAAACCGAATCCCTTTTTCATAGAATACAGATATATATATATACTTTGAATTAATCAGAAATTTTTCATTGTAAAACAGTGGTAAATTAAGCAATTGTTCATAGTTTACAAAAGAAAATTTATCAATATATGAACTATATGCTTTCAATACATCTATCCAAAAGTTGTTTTTAATTTCTTTGATTAATTTTTCACAAAAAAGTTTACCAGTATTAAACAATTTACCACAGTCAAGTAACATTTTCCCTCGCTATGACAAATAATATTTTTCAACCATTTTAATTTCATACTTCTTTCATAGCTTTGTATGTCTATCATTCTAAGACCACCTTCGTTATAATCTTTAATGAAAACTGTATTTTTTATTTTTGCTTTACCATCCCATACAAATCTGTTTAAAATGTCACTAAGAGTTTTTATAAATGATTTTGCAGGAGATGGTAGACTTACGAATAGATTTGTTAATAATGGTAAAAGTAATGATTTAACAACAGTTATTCGTCCAAGAGGTGTTAATTTTCTTCTTTTCCAATATGAAATGATGTTTTTTATTTTTTCTTCTTGTTTTTGAAAATTTAGATTTACCATTTTACTAAGATCCACATCAAAATGTATTCCAAGTAATTTAAATTGTATTTCCCCCCATGATAGTTTCCATCTTGTTTTAATTGAACTAGTGCTGTATTTTTTTGAACCAATCCAAATAACTTTAGTCTTGTCAAAATTGACATTTAGACCGGATATTGCTGAAAAATATTCTAAAACTTCTAAAACAGATTTCAGAGATTGTTCAGAACCGTCAAGAAACAGAGATGTATCATCGGCAAATTGTGATAAAATGTATTCTTCACCTTTTATTTTTATTCCCTTTATATTTTTAGAATTTTTTATTTTTATAGCTAGAATTTCTGCACACAGGATAAAGATATAAGAAGATATTGGGTCCCCCTGTCTACAGCCCCTATATATAGTAAAGAAATCTGATAAAAATCCATTTATCTGTACACATACCTCTGTATTATATAAAAATATACGAATCCATTTTTTAACATTTCTCCAAAATTAAAAAAGTTTAATGTTTTTTCTATGAAGTTAAAAGACAATGAATCGAAAGCTTTCTCAAAATCAATAAGCATCAATAATCCATGTATTCTATGATCCTCACAATATTTCATTATATCATATACCAATCTAGTGTTTTCTCCAATAAATCTATCTTTAATAAAACCAGTTTGATCATTCGATACTATGGTATTTAATATTGTTTTTAATCTATTTGCTATGCTTCCAGATGCTAATTTATAGACAACATTTAACAGAGTAATTGGTCGCCAATTTTTTAGAAACTGTTTGGGTTTATTTTCCTTCGGTATACATATAATTGAACCCATTTTTATATTTCTTGAAAAAGAGCCTGAAGTAAAAGCATAATTTAGAGCTCTAACCACAAAATGTCCAATCTTGTTCCAAAAGATTTTGTAAAAATCACTTGTAAATCCATCACAACCCGGGCTCTTATCATTTTTCATGTTTTTTAATGTATAACTTACTTCTGAATAACTTAAAAGACCTTCCATATCATTTATCTGATCCTTATTCAATTTTGTTATATTACAATTACTAAGTTCTTTTTCTAAGTCAAAATTTTGACTGGTATTTCTTGAACTAAATAAAGATTGATAAAAAAGTGAAGTTTCTTTCAGAATTTCTTGCTGATCAAAAATTCTTGAGCCATCTTCTTTTTCAATAAAGGGCATGGATTTATTTGTGATATGTTGCTTTTCTAAATTACAAAAGTATTTTGTCGCTTTTTCACCATTTTCTATCCAGTCTTGATCTTATAAAGGAACCTCTTAACTTGTTATTTCTCATCTCTGTAAATTCATTTTGCAAATACAATAACCTTTCTTTATTTTCTTCAGTCAAATTTGCTTCTATCTCTAAAATTTCAGCTTCTAGTTTTTCTAAATACCTTTGTTTTTCTTTCACTTTGTGGCTTGAAAAAGAAATGGTTTTTCCTCTAATTTCCATTAATAATGTTTCTAAGAATAATTCATCATTTATCATAAATTGTAAATTTGATCTCTCCATTGTCAAAATATTTTCAAATGAATATACAGGTAAGCAGTATTGAAGAATAATTTCATTAATTTTTTTGTTTATACAATTTATATATTCAATATCATGTAAAAGCGAGTTGTTGAATTTCCACAGCCCTTTTCCATGTTTAATTGTAGAAAAACTCATGTCTAAGAAGACAATAGAGTGGTCAGACTTGTAACTAATGTCAATATCACAATTTTTTAGAAAGTTTATTAAATTATCGGTGAAAAGAAAGAAATCCAGTCTACCTTGTTGTAATGGTGTAAATCTTCTCCATGTGTATTTCCTTGTATTTCCATGTAAATTCCTAAATGGGTCTATTAAATTTTTGTCCCTTATTTTTGATAACAATAAATTCCTCGCTTTGATGTTGTGATTTGTTGACTTATAATTTTCATAATCTGAAGAGGGATTTAGTACAAGGTTGAAATCCCCACATATAATAAAGCTATCCTTAGCACTGAAAGAATCTATATATTTGAAAATTTTGCTATAAAAGTCAGGATCATCTTTATTTGGTGCATATATATTTATCAGAATAAATTTTGTTTCAAGATACATCAGTTCTAACATAATAAAATTTCCACAATTGCCTTTCTTAATATTCATAACTTTAATATCAAGGTTTTTTCTGAATAAAATCGCCACACCTCTAGAGTTTGATTCTCCATGGCAAAAGTAGCAATCTCCATCCCATTCTGTGTATATCTTATTTTCATCTTTATTTATAAAGTGTGTTTCTTGTAAGCATAATATATCTGTTCGCTTTTCCTTTAATATACTAAAAACATCTTTTCGTTTTTTGGAATTACTTAATCCACGGCAATTGTAAGATACAAATTTTAAATTATCCATATGAGTAACAGCAAAAACAAATATTTATTATCTTATTCTCCTTCCTTGGAAACAAAAAATTGTAACACATACATACAGACTTGACAGAAAAATAAATGTTAAAGGCAGAGTCTATTGAAAATGAGAAAAACATGTTGTAAATAACAGTACAAACATACATGTGAGTGAAAAAGTATAAAAAAGTATAAGTGAAGTAGAAAAAACAAATGTCCCCAAACTCTTGTGTTTTTCACACCTAACACAACTGCATCATAAAAGTTATTTGGTATTCTTTGTTCAAATTACAAAAAATAATAAAATTTAAGTAATGATGGTATTTTTTTTATTTAGAAGTATATATGCAGGTACATATTCTTGAGTATACATAAAATTATGTTGATTGTTATACATATGCATCATAGAAACCCCCTATATCACACAAAACATAAGATGAGAGTTGTATCATATAGATAAACAAATTGGTGAATTGAATTTTATATGAATCACATACAAATGAGTAAAGTGTACTTCCCCAAAAATGCAAAATCTACTGTGTGCAAATAGTTATTGAGTACGTACGCATTAGCTATTGCATGCAAACACGGTGGTTATCACATGCTTACATGATATGAAAATATGCTCCCTTCATGCCACCATACCATCCTGTTTTACAAAATGTTCAATATCTTTGCCAATTGTTGAGTCAGAGTAAAATAACAGGGGTGTTCATCACCTTCAGTGACAGCTCTAGTTAGGTTTGGGAATCTGCAAATTGAATTGTTGACTCTGTCATCTAGAAATAATTGATATTCACTGAGAGGTCATTTGATCACTTACTACAGCATCTTTGATCATGATAAAACTTAAGTCTTGTTCATCAATGGTCATGCACTGGTTTGGTAGTACTCTTCAACATAGAGGAGAGAATAACAGTTAACTATAGGTCAAACCCGATTTTCTATAGTTGTACCAGTGTTAATATTCATAACACCTCTATACAGTCTATATCCCTCTGGATTGAAGAGTTTAACTAGAGTAACCAGACCGTAGATAAACTAGTTACATAGTTACTTTGGTGAGTGATCTAATTACCTCTGAAACTGCACCCTTAACCTCATAATGATGTGTTTTGAAACCTTGGCAAACAGGGAATAAAATTGCTAAAAGCATCTTATAATTATGACAGTCAAACTTCATATAAAAAAATAGGCTCATAAGTTGATCAAATGGTGTACTTCAATATGGCATAAATATGTATAAAAGTACCCATTACGCTAACTGTTGGACTACCTTTATATTAGTTACAGCCTCCTGTTATCCTTGTTTCACAGAAGTGGGGGCTATATATAAATCACATCCCGATCTGTCCAGTCTTATCGTGTCCTACATTCACATCACATGAAGATGTGAGGGTATCAAACACTTTTAGTCATAGTTCTAGTAGATCTCAACCTTTTAAAAGTTTTAAATGTAATATTCACTTGTTTACAGGTTTTTGCAAAATTGGAAGCTGACCAGGCCTGTGTATTGAATGACACCCGAATACAAAAACCAGCCAAATGTGCACTGAACACAACAGAAAATGTCCAGCTCACACCACTTCAACTGTCTGGTATGTCTACCTGTAATTAGACAAGACCCCAAGTTTTAGAAGATATTGAAAATCATATCAAACGTAAACTAAGAATTATATATGATAAACATGCTGAACTAAGTGTGAATAGTAAGCCATTTTCACTACATCTTTTAAGCACATTCACAGCTACCGGTAAGTCAAATTTCTTGCTCAGTTATGCTTGAGACAGTGTTTGAGCACACTACATATTACACAAATCAAGCTATAGGGTGATTTTTGAGAGAGATTTTTTTATCAAGAACATTGCTCAAATGTCATACTCAGATTTACTTTCAAATTTGAGTACAAGCCTGAGGTCATACTTAAGTATTTTTAAAGAACACGGAGCTGGGTATCAATGGTCCTTTCCAATATTTTCAGAAACATTTCAATCAAAACTTCAGATTTCAAGATCGGGAAGATGCTGGAGAAAAGATTTGCCGATTTTGTCACTTTTAAAAAATAGCACAGAGCCCTTACAACATCCATCCGCTGCACAGAGATCGTCCGATTTTTTGTGAAAAAGAAATGCAATTTTGTTCCCGGGGTCTGGCTGGTGTCCAGTTGGCAACCGTCAGCTTGGTGCCAGCCGATTTAAAAAGATCATACGGAGCCTGAACAGGCACCAGCAGGGTATCGGCAGTACACTGGCTGATCACCAAGCCACCATTTCATGCTAACATTCTATATATATATATATATAATTTATAAAAATATATATTATCTATTTATAAGGGACGTTATATGTGCTTGTGTTATGCCTCTATATTTTCTGAAATGATCGTTTAAGAAGAATTAATTCAATAACCATAATTTGTTGTATGCAGCGTATGTATACAAACACACCCATTAAGCTTTCCACAATATTAAGACTCTTAGTCCTTTGATTTTATGTTTAAGGTCATCCATTACCATATTCAATATCTAGAGAGACCAATCAATTCTGATGAAAGAGCACAGGATTGCAGTTGAAGGATGCTTTTCACACATGTCAAACACACATTTATTATATGCAAATGTTTCATTTTACATATTATATGTACCGTTTATATACTGAAAACATGGCTTGTCATGTGATTAAAGTGCAAATGAACAAATTATAACAAAAAAAACTTCATAATTACACCAATCATATCTGATAACTCTAGTAGAAGGGCATTCTTCTTACTTTTGTTTTCATAAGCCGCCGCCGGTGGTCGTATACTGGCATCATCTTCTCCATCTGTCCGTCCGTCCAAACATCTGTACTTCCATATCTTGTGAACGCAACTCCTCCTTTGTTTCTGAATGAATCTTTTTAAAACTTGGTCAATGTCATTACTATAATGGGAAGATGTGCATGAAGTGGCGATTTTCCGGTTCATTGATTTTTACAAGATTTGTGTCCCTTGAAACTTAGTCTCTGTAGCTGATTGATATTGCAGCCTTGTGAACGCAACTCCTTCTACATTTCTGAATGAATCTTTTCAAAACTTGGTCAATGCCATTACTATGATGCGTAGATGTGCATGAAGTGGCAATTTTCTGGTTCAATGATTTTTACAAGATTTTTGTCCCTTGAAACTTAGTCTTTTTAGCTCACCTGAGCACAAAGTGCTCAAGGTGAGCTTTTGTGATCGCCCTTCATCCGGCGTCCGTCGTCGTGCGTCGTCCGTCGTCAACAATTTGCTTTAAACGACATCTTCTCTGAAACCACTGGATAGAATTTAATGAAACTTGGCAGGAATGTTCCTTGGGTGAGGCTCTACAAAAGTTGCTAAAATAAAGTTGATCCATGAAGAACTCTGGTTGCCATGGCAACAAAAAGAAAAATAATTTGAAAACTTTAAAAATCATCTCCTTCAAAACTACTGGCCAGATTTCAAAATAAATTGGTACAGATGTTCCTTGGGTCAACCTCTACCAAAGTTGCTAAAATTATTCCGATCCGTAAAAAAACATGGCCGCCAGGGGCGGGGCTTATTTGCCTTATATGTATATAGAGAAACCTTTAAACAACATCTCCTCTGAAACCACTGGACAGAATTTGATTAAACTTGGCAGGGATGATCCTTGGGTCAACCTTCACAAAAGTTGCTAAAATAAACTTGATCCATGTAGAACTCTGGTTGCCATGGCAACAAAAAGAAAAAAAATGAAAACTTTAAAAATCATCTTCTTCAAAACTACTGGCCAGATTTTAAAATAAATTGGTACAGATGTTCCTTGGGTCAACCTCTACCAAAGTTGCTAAAATTATTCCGATCCATAAAAAAATATGGCCGCCAGGGGCGGGGCTTATTTGCCTTATTTGTATATAGGGAAAACTTTAAACAACATCTCCTCTGAAACCACTGGACAGAATTTGATTAAACTTGGCAGGGATGATCCTTGGGTCAACCTCCACAAAAGTTGTTAAAATAAACTTGATCCATGAAGAACTCTGGTTGCCATGGCAATAAAAAGGAAAAAAAATATGAAAACTTTAAAAATCATCTTCTTCAAAACTACTGGCCAGATTTTAAAATAAATTGGTACAGGTGTTCCTTGGGTCAACCTCTACCAAAGTTGCTAAAATTTTTCCGATCCGTAAAAAACATGGCCGCCAGGGGCGGGGCTTATTTGCCTTATATGTATATAGGGAAAACTTTAATCAACATTTCCTCTGAAACCACTGGAAAGAATTTGATTAAATTTGGCAGGAATGATCCTTGGGACAACCTTCACAAAAGTTGCTAAAATAAACTTGATCCATATAGAACTCTTCTTGCCATGGCAACAAAAAGAAAAAAAATATGAAAACTTTAAAAATCATCTTCTTCAAAGCTACTGGCCAGATTTTAAAATAAATTGGTACAGATGTTCCTTGGGTCAACCTATTTATCTCAGGTGAGCGATTTAGGGCCATCATGGGCCTCTTGTTAGCTGATTGATATTTCAGCCTTGTGAATGAATTCCTTGTATGTTTCTGACCTAATCTTTTCAAAACTTGGGCAATGTCATTACTATACTGGGTAGATAGGCACAAAGCAGGGATTTTGATGTTCATCAATATTTGCAATAGTTATGTCTTTCTAAACATGGTCTCTCGAAAACACAACTCAAGTTTCTAAACAGGTAAAAGTGCATAAAGCAGGGATTTTCTGGTACAGTGATTTTTGCAAGAGTTATGCGGAGAAAGAAAAAAGGATTCATATTGATACTGCTATTTGACCTACTTTCATATTGGAAGCATTTTTAGGGTTCTATCTCTGTTCAGCTAAATTAATTGGTCTCACAGACTTCATTATGAGCTTATGCTTACAGAAATGTTAAAAGCAATAGTTAAAAGGACCCTCTTGGTCTTTATATTATTGTGGCGGCATATATTATGGCAGCACTGGCACTCTTGTTGTAATCTTGCAGGTTCTATCATAAAAGAGTGGACGTTATCTAATGAGTGGTTATATATAAAGAGAGATGCTATCTGCTTTTCCTGGTCTTCAGATATTTTGCAAACAGACTGATTTACACTGAGGTGATGATTAATTTGGGTGGCTCAGGAGCTGATTCTTTTGAAGGTTTCTCCTTCAACTGAGCTTTTACCTCTTGGCATTTTGGTGTTGTTGATTTCGTGGCTGAAGATTTCAACATGTACATCATACTACTTGCTGGCAGTTGTGATCTTCATTAGGATAGTATTGACTGGGTGCTGGGAAGTCGGCCTGGTGACTGGAACAGAAACATCCAGGCACTGGAAAATCAGACGACAGCCACTCGGAGACTGGCCTGTGTCCTTGACCCCCAAGGTCCGCCGCAGGGGCATGGTGTTCATTCGAGTGTAGTGCATGATTTTTATTTAAAGCATTTTCATTATTATAGATATTTATCAGTATAATTTAAATGAAATGATTTATTTCTGTTAAATACTAAGAAGTCATTTTTTTTAAAGTAATAGGTTTTATTTGCATAGAAGTCATATCAAACCAACATTATTTTTTTCAGGTATTAGAGTTAACACCGAAACTGTATATTTATCCAGCACATCAATTCCAATGTATAAAGGATTTAAAGAGGGTAAGTCAATATACCATATAAAGGTGATATACCAGTATATAATATTTAATATTTTGCAAATAGATTACTCATTCTTTAAAAATGTGTTAGGTAATAGTTTATCTGCAGTAAGTTTAAGACAATCTCTTTTTTTGTTATATTCTGATTATTGTGATTTTAAATATATATGTTTATACACAAGATATGAGAATATTTATTTATTCTATAAAATTACTGTATAAAACTCATTTTACAAAAATCATGCATAGGGGATTTTTGTGTCACCTGCTGTAAACTTCCAGAAGTTCAAGTATACTAGAAAAAACATATATAGTCACTTAAAAATCACTTTTTTATTTGTCTTCTACAGGAGTTTGGCAATACATGCATGACCTCATTCAAGAATATACTAGTCTCCATGGTGACCTTAGTGTTACCATGGGAGCAGTCTATGATTACAATAATGATGGTTTGTGGGAGGGAACAATAGACAAAACTCGGTATGATGTGACCTTATTTTAATTCATTTAATAATTAAGTATACATAATTAAAACACATAATAGGAAAACCCATAATGTGATTGTAAAATAATTTTTGTTAACTTCACTAGATATCTTAAAGTAGAATTCCCCACCATCAGTATCTAGATAAAGCATTCAATTCTGTACTTGCTGACGCAGGTCTGTCAAATAGACAAATCTGGTTACATTTCAATGATTCACAATTATTTAATGTATAAAAGGTGCCATTGAGTATGATAGCATGATTCTTATTTTAAGTCAACCTAAGTTACTGCCTCTATTCATTTTCCTCTGGAGTCAACATACATACTTTGCTATCGTACATGAAGCCCTTTTATCTAGAAATATAATTATTTATATAGTCCACTGGAAAAAGTTGAAATGTCTATGATTTTCACAAAGCAGGAAAGTCTGACAATCAGAGCAATTTAATAATTATGTTGTGTTACATCCTAGCTATGCAGATGAAGATCGGAACCTTGCCACTGCCTACACACGTGTATGTGACCCTCATCAAGTGCCGGGATGCAGGAGATAGTCTCCCTTGCCGCGGAGATCTCGATATTCTTCCTTTCATTCTCCCACACCTTGACTCAGCCCCTAACTGCCAGGTATATAGCTTACTTTGTACCCCTTAGGTGATCCATTTACACCATGTTAAAACAGTTTGAAAACCAGTTCAGCTTGCAAAAAAATTCTGAACAGGTCTTATTACGTTGTGGCCATACCACGTGGTATATGACATCATTTTAATCTAATACGTAAAGCATATTTTGCAGCAATTTGGAAAAGAAAACTGCTGTAAGTATTTTATTTCATCACCAATTTTAATGGGATAGAAAGCAGGCAAAGCGGAAAATTGTGCCCAACACACAGGTTCCAGTGATTCTTTTGTCAGATGTTTAGTATTTCCAAACATTCGGGAAAACATTATTACCAAAGTGCTTTACGTGTTAGCAAACTCAAAAAGTTTTCCCAAAAGTTAGGAAGAACTGTACATCTGACAACAGAATCACCACAACCTATGTGTATGGCACAATTTTCCACTTCGCATGCGCTCTATCCCATTGAAATTGGTGAAGAAATAAAATACTTTCAGCAGTTTTCTTTTTTGAATCACAGGAAAATATGCTCAACTCGCCAGCTTAAAATGTTGTCATATTCCACGTGGTATGGCCACATTGATTATACCCCTGCTTCACAGAGGTTTGGGCTTTATAGGAATTACTCATCTTTTACTCAAATTACTGGATGTTTAATAACTACTGAAATAAATAAATTAAATAAATTTGGTTTAAAATTTTGTGGGCTCAGCACAAAAGGGTCATTTATATGTATGAAAGAACAAGTTGAGACTTTTGCACTGAGCCCTCGTCAGATGATAACGTCTATACGCTTTGCATTATGGTTTATTGTGCCAAGATCAATCAAAAGACAAGTGCAGATAACTGTGTCCAGAATTTTGTAAGAATTATAGCCCTTCTTCTTAGCAGGTGTATTAATCACCTTCAGTGATAGTTCTAGTTTTGGGTGTCAAATATATTTCCTATTCCAGCATTTTTTTGAAAAACTTGGAAAAAGTAATTCAATGTTAATTTTTTAAACAAATTGCTATAGTTTCATTTTAACTCAATAATTTGGCTCAAACTTTCAGAATGACCACAGAATGACCAAATATTATTTTATAAAACATTTCAGAGAAAACATTTGTATTTAAAAGACAATGTTGCTCGAATCCGGGATATTGAGTTGCTGACAGGAATGGAGTTTATGACATCATACAACGCCACTATGTCTGCCCAACTTAGAACATTCTTACCTGAAAATATCTGGCCAAATACTCTAGTCAAAGACTGGGAGGACTTGCCTTGTCCACACCAGGACACATGTACATCAGAGTGAGTAGTGTTTGTGAGAAAGATATCAGCATTTTGAAAAGAAAATACATTCATAGCTTTTTTTTGTGTCACAGAGATACAGTTAGATATTCTATTAGTTTGACTATACGGAATATGTCAAGCTATTCTACTCACCCTGTCAATGGCGTCAGCGTCACACCATGGTTAAGGTTTTGTGTGCAACTTACTATTATGCATAATATATATCTTAGTCACCAGCCATGCTTACTGATTTAATATTTTACTTAGGTCTTAAGGGGCATTAAATCAGCAGATGGATAACTCTTTACCAAATTCATTGCCAATTTTGGCACTTTTTTGAATGGCATCAGACCATCAAGTAAGATGACTCTTGACTGAATTCATTTTAAATTATGGCTCCTTTTGTACAAGAAATTTTGATTAAGGTTTTGCATGCAACTAAATTTGATTAAAGTTTTACATGTACTATACTAGTATGAATATATCTTAAAAGTATCCAGCTATGCTTTTTGATTTGATACAACACTAAGGTCTTCATTGGCATAAAACAAACAAATAAGATACTTTTTTACCAAGTTTAATGAATCTTTTTGACTAAGTTGAGCGTGTTATCTTGCGGACAGCTCATGTTTAACTGGCTATTTATGTTTTTTCTCTTTCTTTTTAATGCTATAGGGTTTTAAAGATTTCAAATGCATACCATTTTTTTACACTATTAAATAGCTTTGAATTGTCTAAGCCATACTTAAACACTGTAGATGTGAAAATGATGACTATGTTGATATGAAAGAATGTTTATGCATTGTTTGCTGTTGTAGTAAATTTTGTCAGGGAGTATATGCATAGTAAGATTTTTCTGCTGTATTTTGCAGCTATCGTCCTGTGTTGCTGATTTCTTTGGATGGGTTCCGAGCAGATTACCTTATACGAAACTTCACTCCAACTATCAAGCGTCTGAGTGAATGCGGAGTTCACGCCCCGTACATGAGATCTGTGTACCCGACCAAAACTTTTCCGAACCACTATAGCATTGTAACGGTGAGTTTATTGCTGAGTATCTTAATTTTTATGATGATGGTAATTATACTCTTGCTTAACAGAAGTGGGGGCTTAATATAGCTATATAGGAATCACCACGCTTGTCACATCTTGTCCCATCCTACACTCACCTTATATTAAGACAAATTGGGATACAGGGGTATTAATTACCTTTAGTGATAGTTTTGGTTTATATTCAAGACAGTATTATTATGCATTATTTTCCAAATAACATCTTGATTAATATCATATTGTATTTTTATAGTAACTTAGAATTAATAATGGTAAGAGATTTGTGTAAGACACCCAGTAGCTCAGTTGCTAGAGTTGTTGCATTGTAATCAATGGATCCAATGCTATAAGTCCTAGAAGTCTTTTTTCAGCAAACTATATTTATGTACAGTTTTCAGTAAGAAAATGGGCCACCTTGGCTGAGTGGTTAAGTCACTGACTTACTTTTACTTAACCACTCACCACAGTGGGTTCAATTCCTGGTCAGGTCATTTAGTACTTGCATGTCATCTATAAGAAGCCAAAAAAGGCTTATCAGCATATACAAAAAGAAGGCTAATTAGCCCTTATATTGGACAGTATGAAGAAGCCCCCAGCAGGTTTGCAAGAGGTTGGCTGTACTACCCAAATGCCTCAGTGCTCCCAGGACCTTTGGTTTGATAGACTTTCCCAAATGTTTGAAATTATATTGTTGTGGTTTCAGCAACAGTTGGAAAATGAGGTTATCATCTGTATTTTTATTCTAAAAAACTGGTAGTTTTAATCCATTAAAGGAATATATTTTTGAAAGAAGATTTTAGAAAGATCATTTATATTGCAGGGTCTTTATCCAGAATCACATGGTATAATCGACAACAACATGTATGATCTTGACATTGGTAAGCGCTTCTACCTCGGCAGTGAAACATCCGGTGATCGCAGATGGTGGGGAGGAGAACCAGTAAGTGCAAGCTCTAGGTAGAAGGGCTATGAAGAAATGACCAATCACAGAAATATCTGCTTAACTGTATTCCCAATAAAACACTCAACTATAGCTGACATCATTTTCAAGTATATATATTTATTTCTTACAAATAATATCAAATTTACCAGGCTTGGTTATAATGAGGCCATCAATCAATCAGCTCATAGCAAGTTGGTAAATTAACCAGTCTTTTGTCACATAGTTCAGGGTGTTTGATTTAAAAAAAGAAGCAAATTTGACTATCAAACATCTTTGAAACAATTCTAAATACCTAAATTATTTCAGTTTAAATCAGTTATGATTAATATTAATTATTTCCCTAATTAAGCTGATTTTCTTCAAGAATTCTTCTCCAAAAGAAATGTTCCTTAGAACACATGTGTCACCTGCTAAAAGAAGCGTGATGAAATAAGTGTGACAGATGAATGAATGGACAGACAACAGAGATTGTTTCTCTATATGTATCACCACTGCTTACAGCAGGTGACACAATTAATGTTATATGTAACTCCGTTATTTCTGACCCAACTGTCTGTACATATTTTCCAGATCTGGCTGACAGCTCAACGACAAGGACTAAAGGCCGCCACCTACTTCTGGCCTGGATCGGATGTTGATATTCAAGGTGGATAACTCTAATTTCATACAGTCTTAAATCAAACTAACCTATTTTGACATTTTGTTTTTCTGAGTTAATGAAATTTTAGATGTTGCAATGTCTTGCCACAAACTTATCACAAACAATCAGTTTGCATGAATTAGCTTAATTGGAATGTAACAACCTTGACAACAATTTAACTTTTTTTTCTACATAAGTTGATAATATCAATATATGATGATTTGTTCCTTTTACACAGGGGAGTACCCAGATATCTGGAAGAAATATGATGGGTAAGATTTATATTCATATCATCATCATCATCATCATCATCTCTCTCTCTCTCTCTTCTCTCTCTCTGAATGGTATTATATATCATCATCATCATCATCTCTCTTTTTCTCTGAAATATAGTCATTCATTTGCATTATGGAGGAATAAATGAATATGAACCATGCATGAGTAAAACATTTCTCCACAGTCCCAGGCACAAGCATGCAGGAGTATTTGAGAATGAGTTATAAGTATGTTCTAAAAACTTATTTCTCATTTCTTTTAAACAAGTTGTTTCTATGGTAACAGGTCTGTTCCATACTCAAAGCGGATTGGCGAGGTGCTTGACTGGATGGACCTACCCGCAGACCAGAGGCCTGACTTCATCACACTGTACTTTGACCAGCCTGATCTCGCTGGACATATACATGGACCAAGTGATGAGAAAGCGGTATGCTTTATTTATGTGAAGGATTGTTATCTACTAGGGATGGCAATAAAAACCTATTTTGGTATTGCTAAGCGTTACAAGTGAATATTTGAATATTAGGATAAAATAAGAATCACATCCTCCCCAATATTTCAAAATGAATATGCATTCTAATGATAGTAGAATTCACCTTTATGCTTATAAAATTTATTTTGATGTGTGTGTGTAAATGTGTTTGCATGTTTGAGTGTGTTGATGTTCATTTCATCTTATCATTCTACATTAACAAAATGTTATGACATTAATCCTATACCACAACCCCTTTTGTACCCATAATAATAATCCGAAATTTAAGTGTTATGGTTTGCTACATTTCAGACCACTTATCCTTTCACGAAGATAACAAAGGTCATATCAAAATCTTTTGAATACCTTGGTTATCTTCGTGAAAAGTCCAAAACATAGTGGAACCATTTACACTTGCTTTACCCTAAAGTTGAATTTATTAATGATAACCAATTAATAATTTAGTAATCATTAAGTGACCATGTGTGTTCAGAATTAAAAGCTTTGGCCAATCAGCTTTGTTAAAGACCTGATCGAAAGTTTGCTTACTGGCCAGCAATTATTGCCTTGCTCAATCGACTTGATGAGAGCAGGCTTGTTAATTAGTCACTGAGAACTTTGATCCTAAGCAAACAATGGTCGTCTTTTTGAACCATTTTACAATTTGCAGACAAACTGACAACTGCCCAGTGTACCCCAAAAGTATACCCATATGACCATTTGTACACACAGCAATGTCCTAATATGACACCATGTAAGAAAAAAAGGGCAAATAGAAATAAAGGAAAAAAAAGCATACACTTTTTTTGTGTCACTTGCTGTAAGCAGAGATGACACATAGGGATCACTTTTCCATCATCTGTTTGTCTGTCCATCACACTTTTTTCATCATGCTTCATGCAGGTGACACACATGTTTCAAAGAACACTCTTGTTTTATCACAGAAATATATATTCTTTTGAATATTCTAATTGAAAATAACTAATCAAATATTCTAAATGAATGCGAATTTTCAAATATTCATTGCCATCCGTATTATTTATTGTACTAGCAGAAAAAGAAACATGTTACTATAATTTCATTTGTCCCAATTGTTAGACATAAATACACACAATGTCTGTTGTTTGTTGCCTTCACTGTTAGTGACTGTTTTTTTGTTTGTTGTTGTTGTTTGTTTTTTATTTCAACCTTTGCCAAATGAGAGCCCTAATTCATCAATATGTTGAAAGTTATGTTTGACCCTGACATTGCTGTGGGCACTAGCCTTTGCAACACATGCAGACCTGCACATTCATGCAGCCTGATCATGATCTGTACTGTTCACTATTCAGACAACAATTTTCAGCAAGCACCACCAAAACACCTAATGATACAGTCCAAATAAAGAGAGGACAAGTCCATTTCAGAAATTAAGCATAGTAAGGATTAACTAAATCTGCAAATAATTCATTGATTATGTATACACACTAGGAGCGGAATGTTTACAGTTGAATCACCAATTTCAATTAAATATATATGCAGTCTAAAACATTTCTGGTATTGATTTCTTTATTTCTGTATAAAACATGAGATATTTTGATTATCAGAAATAAGAAATAAAGACCAGAAATGTTTTGAGATTGCATATATATTTAATTGGTAAAATACAGTTCCAAGTAAAAATTGTTTAATGTTTTATACACAATGTCGGTATAAGTACCTTAGAAACCACTGGGGCCCCTCACAAGCTCCTGGTTATCTCCCTTTGTGAGGTCCACGTGTTTCTCTGTAGAGAAGAATGTTGCACAGTCTGTACGGTCCACGAGAACTTGTTCCCCCATCTACACAGCACGATTTTCTTCAGCTCGCGGCGGAAACGCGATCCCACCAGACAGTACACAAGGAAGTTGATGCAACTGTTGAGGACATTAAGCAGCTCGGTGATGACCTCGATGATGTAGTATGTGCGTGTGTTAGGGTGATCGATCTTGTTTGTGATGAGGACACAGACTGTTTTATCTGACACTTCGCTGACCAGCTTGTAAAACATGAAGACACACTTCGGGAAGTTACAGATCATGTACACAAGTATAATAAGAATAATCATGAGCGTAAGATTCCGATTTGGGTTTTTGATGTTCGGCAGACCAACCCGAATACGTGTGGACTTTTGCACATGGACAAATAGCAGTATGTTCAACACTGAGAGGAATAGTGCTGGTAAGATGTACCATAGTATGGGTACAACATAGTTATGATACTTGCATGGAAACAAACTGGATTGTCCCATGTCTGTCAGCGATGCAGCCGACACCTCTGTTCCATAGAATTCAAATTTTGTAATTTGATAGGATGCTAAGTTGGGTAGAGTAATAGTCACAGGAATCAGAACAACACTTGTTATACACAGCAACACAACGAGCAGTGTACATTTCCGTTTAACATACAGCGGGTGTTTGACAGCCATGTAACGCTCAAGTGACAAAGCAATCGTGATGAAACTGGAAGATCCCAGAGCCATCCAGTGTAGAGGCTCAATGTATACTTCCACGTAAGCATCCACGTGAAACACTGTATCAAGTTCCCCCTGATCGTCAAGGAACAACTTGTACGTTTTATACCTGAATATTGCCGTAACTAGGACACAAATATCGGCAATGGCTAAAGCCCTTAGATACACAGACGTCGTAGAAGAGCGAACGGCCTTTTGTTGAGAAGGTGATCAAAGCTAGAATGTTGCTGAACACTCCCACCACGCAGAATATGAACATTATGTATCCTTCACCAATTCTGCTCAACTTCGCCTGGAACCGTAACATTTCAAGCTCCTCTTCAGGTGTCATGGTGGCGCTTTAGTCACAAACAGTTATATCCGGATCACATTAACCATTTTGATTATGTTGTCATATACTACTGAAGTATATTAGTATTTTCACGTTTTTTTTTTAAAAAAATTCAGAAAATCTTAACATAAGATTATATACGGTAACCATTTAGTTACTGTAAATTGTTATTTCATAAATTCCATCCTATTTTTCTTCTATTATTGCCATGTCATGTTGTATATGATGAAAAATTTCAGAAACCTTGCAGTCTTTATAATCCATGAAATGCTTTATACTTACAAAACTGATCAAATCCAGAAATTCCATTTTTTATGTCATATGTACAATTATCCAAGTTGATTATTCAGGACAGTCTATTGGCCTTTACTAAATGCCTTATGGATTGTGTTCCTTCTACATACTCCAAGCAAAATAACCAGAATGAAATAAGACGTTGTTGATAATTGATTGTAGTGTAAATTCATTGGTACAATAAAATCAGGGTTATAAAGATAGGCCCTTGAAGGGACCTCTACATCACTGATAAGTGAGAGTCAGTTGACAATAATCCTCACAGATGAAATTCTCATTAACTAAATGCTGCAGTAAATTACACTGTCACTGATAATAAACTTACCTGTGAATAGTCAGGTTTGTGCACCTATCTCAATATTATAAATTAACACTTGAGAAATCAAGAACTTAATATTGTATCATTGATGTCACATCATGTTAAACTTGATGAAACATCACCTCCTTGTAAAAAAGTAAAATCTAATGACTTCATTAGCTTTTTGTCTTCCACTCCATCATGACAGAGACACACCTCTGGTGATACATATGAGGTTGACCAATACTTCGACCAGGAATGTCTTGATAGAACAGATGACCCCCTAACATTTTGGAAGGCAAATTCTGCCAAATACCCTTAATTGTCCAGACTTACAAACAAATATCTGTCAATCCTAGCAACATCTGTTCCTGTGGAGCGAATGTTTAGTATTGCTGGAAAAACATACTGAGTTTTCCATTATACATGAATTCAGGGTAAGGGGGTGCATGGTATTGCAAAAAACAGGGGGGTGGGATTCCTTTATCTATATTATTATCAGATTAACTGATTTGAATGTTACAGATTGGGGAGGTGCTTGAAATGGTAGATGAGACTGTCCATGAGCTGATGACTGGCCTGATGGACAGACAGATGCACAACTGTGTCAACCTCGTCATCATAGCTGACCATGGTATGTGACTTTGTGGTCAGTGCTTGGTTACAGTTCCTATGGTGACCAGTGCTTGAAGTTTATTTAATATATAATTATGCAAATAATATATGGCTTTATAACAAAACCAATAGTAAGAATTAAAGAAATTTAAAAAATGAAATAATTCCTTTAACTGAAATATAATAAAATAAATATTATGTTATGCCACTGGCCGTCCATCCGTCTGTCCGTTAGCAATTTTGTGTCCGCTTTGTATCTTAAGAACCACTGGAAGAAAATTGAAATTATTTGACAGAAATGTCAACCATACCAAGAGGATGTGCAGAGAGTAATTTTTGGATGTCTCGGGTCAAGGTTTGTCCGCTGTGTATCTTAAGACCTACTGGAAGGAAATTGAAATCATTTGACAGAAATATAAAGCATACAAAGAGGATGTGCAGATCAAATAATTCCTTTAACTGAAGGTTTCTAGCTTTATTGGGTCAAGGTCACAGTATGAAGGCAACATGTCATACTGATATTATGAGAAAGTATTTTGTGTCTGTTTATAAGTCCCCTACCAATGTTTACACAAGAGGGGACTATGAATTTGGCCTCTTTCTTTCTGTCTGTCAGCATCTTATTAAAATGTTGCTGTTGATGAAGTGCTTATCCATTCATTGAAGGCAGTTCACTTTCAATACCTTTCTTCAGGCATATATTGCCCCAGTCTAAGCGGAGCTCTTGTTCAATTTTGTTTCAGTTAAGGTAAATTGTGAAATTGTGAAATTTATTTCTTATACTAAATTGATTCAATCTGGCACATAATTATACAATTAAAAAGTGGAAATATTAACGAAAGAGGAAGGCAAAATGTAATCCACAAAAAATGAAAGCCTGAAAAGAGTAAAGAAGAGTGTGCAAAAGAAATTTTTCAACTCTGTAAAAAGAACATACAGAAGAACCTCACTATTATGGCCATCTACGGGATCAGAGCCAAGTGGCCTTAATTTGAAATTTGTTATTTACATGAAACAAATGTTACACATGTACATTGTATATGATATATGTTATACAGTCTTTTTGTATTTTTTTGTTATTAATTGATAATATAAACAAGCCATTTTAAGATTTTTAAGATTTAAGATTTATTTACATGAAACAAATGTAATGGAATATAATTAATAAATACCATGCCATAAGCATGTAACAACCAAAAAGCTGTACTTATTAAGCATGGTATTTACTTGTCCTCATCCAATACACTTCACAGGTATGGCGGACGTCAGCTGTGACCAGGTTGTGAGACTGAGGAACCATGTTGATTACTCCTACTTGAGCAGCAACACATATGTGTGGGAGGGGGCATTTGGCCGGATAGCCAACCAGTACATCTACAACTCCACAATCAAGGACATTTCTCCAGTGGATAAACCTGGTAATTCCTGGTTCCATTAATGCTTTATTTCATGAATATTATGTACAAATTTATGACAAATGAATGTTAATATACTGAACTTAATTGTTAATGAAACAGTGATTTATTCCTTGCTGTGCAGACTTTGTAGAACCTGATCCTAGAGCCACAATATTTTGTGAGCAAACAGAGGGAGACCCAGGCATGAGCTGTCTGTTCAGGGTCTGCACTGTTTGCCAAGTCGTCAAAACGTTTATTTGAGATGGAGGGTTGATAAGAGACAAGCATCCATAAATCTTTGTGTGCTTTGCATGAGACCTCCAAAACTGGTCCCGGTGGCCAAGTGGTTAGAGTATCTGCCTCGGAATTGGGGAGGTCATGGATATTATCCCCCGCCGTGACATACCACAGCTGTGAACAATAGTGTGGTATAGCTTCCTTGCTTGATGTTCAGCATATAAGGGTAATTCCAGGACTGATTGGCCCAGTGTCAGGATAATGTGACTGAGTGTAGTATCATACCACAATGCTGTCGGAAGGAAATAAAACCCAATCAAACAAAATAATCTAAAAGATTAGTTCCATATTGTTGCAGATGGGATTAAAGGAAATAAAATATATATTCAGTTAAATTTTAAATGGCATTATTTGAGTCATCATTGTTTAAATATTTTACAACAATAATTATGTACTTTAACAGAACCAAAAATTGATTTTTAAAATTTGGAACAAATTTGTCACCTGTTGAAGTATGATGGACAAAGTGACAGGCAGACAGATGATGGAAAAGTGATCCCTATGTGACACCTCTGCTTACAGCAGGTGACAAAAAAACCTGTGAATCTTGAGTATAGAATTTCTGTACTTGATGAATAAGGCTAGTTCCAGCGCATGAGGATGTGACGGATTAATATATCTATCTATTGTAAGCAGTCTTCACCTCTAAGTACCTGAAACTTGAACAATTGTACAATAGTATTGCGATAACAGTTATGTTTCTGAACATTTTGAAGTCATTTGTGTACTAGGCCACTTGTCACTTTACTTATGTTTTCAGCTGATACGGCTGGTTTAGTGTCTAACCTGACGTGTGCCAGCCCACATCTGAATGTCTTCACAAAGGAGAGTCTCCCTGTACGTCACCACTACACGAACAACGACAGAATAGATGACATCATCCTCGATATGGATTCCGGATGGCTTGTAACAAGGTGAGTTACCTTGCTGCTTTTAGAATTATTCATTACATTTAATCTTCTGTCATAATTTATTTGGGAAACTCAACTATCAGTGATTTAATCTTATTCCTTTAATTGTGAATGTGTCTGGTACCCCTTCTTTTGTGAAAAATTAACTTTTTTTGTTGTTGTTTTGTTGTTGTTTTTTCTCAATAGTGTGAAAAAAAGTAACGGGTTTCTGCCAATATTGTGAGGAGAAAATGTGGACTAAGACAGAATACCTTGCAATTTTTTTGCAAAATGGAATGGTTTATATTTTCAAGAAACTGAGATAGTGCAGAAGAGAAGTACTTTTGAAATAAACTCAGCAGAAAGGGCTATATATATCAATAGTACACTTTTGAATTGTGAATCATTTGTTAACTTATTATTAGTCGATTGAAAGTTCTACAACTTACAATCTCTCGAGGTTTGGTGGACAGTACTTGCGCTGGAGTCAGAATGTCTTGCTCAACGGTTCGACTCAAACCTTAGGATCGTATCGATTGTTCCATTGACCGCGCCTGAATCAGTTTGGCCTTCTATTGTATGATGCTTTATGTACCAGTTGAAGAAAAAATCACTGACTCTGCTTGTTTAAAAAATATACATTATTTATTTTTACTGCTGTTATGATTTATTAACATAGCTGTGTAGATAGAATTGATTAATGTTCATTCTGATTCAAAAAGATTTAAAGTTTTTGGATCTTGATAAGGTCTCGAATAGTTTTTATGAGTTGCTTGTTCCTTTTTTATGACCATGCAACAGTATTAAGTCATTTGAAGACATGATTTTCTTGAAATCATTTCCACCTTGCTAGAGTATAGGAGTGGATGAGTAAGTTTGCTTGAGTATATGAGTGAGCTTGCTAGAGCATATGAGTGGGTTTGCTAGAGTATATGAGTGGGCTTTCGCTAGAGTATTTTTAGTGTATTTGAGAGGAAACAAGCTATATTAGTGTGACACCATGCTGACAGACATTTTTATATGCTGAATGCCAGGGAAAAGTTTAGTTGTGCCTTTATTTTCAGCCTTTTTTAGCTTATTTTCATTAACTAAAGGTAATATTCTAAATGGCATAGATAGCAGTACCCCTTAGAAAAAGAGGTCATCCGAAAAGTGGTGTTGGTGGCGAAAGCATCTCCATAAGGGTTAAGTTTTTCCAACTCATTTTTTTACTGAAGTCTTCAAGGCTTACAATACTGGTTTATGACCATCACCCCCACCAGTAGTGGGTGACTATCATAAACCAGTATTCCAACCCTGTTTGAAAAAATACATAGCTCTGTCATGGATTTTGACCATATTGTGCCAGGCTTTTTCAACTTAAAATTTCAGTTAAGTTTCTCGTACCACCTTACATTTTTACTGAGCCTTAAGGTATTGCTTTGAAACTTGGATAGTTGTTTATTACCAGCATGTTCACCTATAGGTAAGAGAACATAATTCTGTCATGGATTCTGACCATATCATGCCCCTTTTGTGACTTGGAATCTTGATAAACCTTTTCTTACTAGCTCACTTTTTCACTGAATCCTTTGAGATTTTGCTTTGAAACTTGAAATACATGTTTATTGCCCCTGTTTGCCTATTAATAATACAGAGATTCTTATTTTGCTTTTGTTGCAATACATATATATATTTTTTATGACAAGCACTAAAATAGTCAAGCATGCAGCTCTTGTATATATTTGTATATATGACTATGTTATATTGTATATATCAAAATGAAATATTGATCTGTTCTGCCAAATATTCAAGCAAGGGGAAATGTTTTCTAGACATTTAGCATGTGTTAACATTTTAGAATTAATTCATTAAACAAATATTGTTACCATGGTTTCAATGAGGATATTGACTGATAGCTAGATTCTATTTCAAAATGTTAATAACAATGTTACATATGTTCCAGGAGCTATACCAGAACATGTAAAGGCGGTAACCATGGCTATGATAACATTGACAAGAGCATGGAGGTAATCATGATTATTATACCTCATGTGAATTTCAAATGCATTGTGGGATGCTTTGTACGGATATACTGTAAACCAGGAAACTTTCGCGTCAAAATTTTTTTGTGTTTTTATGCGTTCAGGCATATTTGCGGCGTAATACTTTTGCGGATTTGAGCAGACACAAATCCCGCGAAAGAATACACGCTATGAACAAATAGCATGACACAGCATCCCAATACACTTAATGGTTATTTTTCTGCTCAGCGATTATTGTATATGAGTGAACAGTTTTTAGTTAGTAGTTTGAGTAGTTTTTAGACTAGCTGTTGTTGAAAGGAGTTACTGGTATACTAAGTATTAATGGTCATTTTGGCAAGATGTCATGCGTAATTTCTTATGCCACAAAAATCAAGCAAAAATGAGGAAATACATACATACATTCATACATACATACCGGTACATAACATAACATAACATAAGCTTTATTCAACATTAAACATACATCATAAATTTATAGTCTAATAAATACAATAATAATTTGTGGTGCCATGTACTAGAATGTGTACTGACATCTATTGTTTCGTATTTCACAGTTTATAATGCACAAAAAAAAACATTGTCTGCAATTTTTAACACTTCCATTTACATTCAGCTGATGAAATTCACACCCATTCATAAAAAAACAAAAATAACACACACATACACAAACATGTAAGTTAAACAAAGTCAAACTTCTTGTAGTGACTAATTTTTCGCATTTTTATGGCAGGAGAATGATTTGCAGCGTTTAACTTTTACGAAAATAACCCAACACGAAACTCACTAACTTAACCCTTTCCCTCATAGAGGACACCATGAAAAGACCTATGCGAACAGCATAAAACCAGATCAGCCTGCGAGTAACTGGCAGGCTGATCAGGTTTTATGCTGTTCGCTGCTCCTCAGTGGTCTGGAAGTGAGGATTTTGTAATTGAATTTGGTAAAGTTTAACTGTTGTTTTCTGCAGATCAGGCTTTATGTGATACCAATTGAGGGCATCAAAATGAGTCTATATGGGGGAAAGGGTTAAAATGCACGAAATAATTTTCTAGTTTACAGTACACACAACAAAACCATGCGGTTTTTTTTGTTTTGTTTTTTTCAAAAACTTTGAAGCTTTTAGGTTCAAAGTCAGGGTCACTATCTCACAGTGCTATTCTGGTTATGTAGCATATATATAATGCCCTGTTGCACTTTAAGGAATAAAGTTTTTTAGAAAAGGAATGATGTTTGTTAGAAATGTTGAAAAAATAAGATAACCTTGATTTGTTGTTGTTGTGTTGTAATTTATTGTCACTCATTGCCGTTGCATCCATTAATTTAATTATTTGTATCAACATGGCTGCCTAGATCCTAACTTTGCAATTTTTCTGTGTTAAATGTGTCAGACAAAAAGTTTGATTTTGATATCAATATGTTGTTGTGCATTTAAATGGATTAATATTACATAAACTTAACTGACAGATAGTGAGGTACATTGCACATTTTGCTTCTGGTTCCAGGCCCTGTTTCTAGCATTTGGCCCAGCTTTTAAATGGAATATGACCATCGATCCATTTGAGAACATTGAGTTATACAACATGTTTGCAGGTAATATTTTGTCATACTGATAATGGAATGGAAATGGTCAGATTATCTGATTGTAAAGTTTAGCCACATTTTATGTTTACCAAAAACAGTTTGATATTAAAAACAAAGATTTCCTAGCCACAGAAATCCTGCATCCCTGACGTGATTATTTGGCCAGGGATCTGCAAATTGGTCGCTAAGCAAGTCCTGGGGATCAGCAGTGGAGAAGCTGAATTTGCACCATGCTTTCTTTTGCTTTTTCCAACATACCTACTAACAAGTTTTCTACCCATTTCAATAATTTAAATAACTAATATCTAGTACTATCATAGGAAATTGGGAATCAGAATAAAAAGTTAGGACCAGACTAGAAACTAAATAAGATGATTCCATATCAGCTTGGTGACTTGTTTTCATGTAATAGTTTTATAAGCATCTGTCGATCATGACTAATCGTCAACGGAAAAGGCATTTAAAATTTAAAAAAAAATATTAAAAAAAAGACTTAAATTGTTCTTTTTTTTTTGACAGTGAGACAAGTTAATCACCGTTTGACAAAAACTATAACTGTATCAACATTCATGAAATGGCATCCAGTGAATCATTACTACCGACTTATTGACTTGTAAACCTCTTCATTTGTCACAGAGTAACTGTGAAAAGAAAACAACTCCACTAATCCAGCCTGATCAAGTATTAGAACACAGTTAACACAACAAAATTGAAATCGCATTTATTTCATAGTGACTGACGCAGTTTGACATTCCAATTTCAAAGTTATGATGAAGTTTGATGTCTATTAAAATAATTTCGATAGACTTCAACCTCCATAATTGTTTGAAAAAAGAGTGTCATTATGAAATAAATTTGTTTGCATTGTTGTTGTGTTATCTGTTTTAATGCAATACAGTAATAGTATTATGATGATAAAGTAACTTCCATCTATTGTGTCCAACTTTTAGTAATTCATTAAACAAAACATACAAACAAAACATACAAAGGATTGATTTTTCCAGAGTTATTTCATTTCATGAATACATTGTCAAATTATATTGTATCAGAATACATCTATGTAATTTCAAATTCAGTATCCGAGTGAAGTCAAAGTAAAGGGTGCATGGTCTCTAAGGATCATTCAATAAAATGAAAAAAATCTAAATAATGTTTATTTTCTCTTTTAAAAATGTTCATTTTTATATGGGACCCTAAAAAATCTCCAAGGATCCCTTTAATCTGCATCATCAGGGAGTCCTGGGACTCCAAGGTCAAAAGTCCATGGGAAAACTCTGTAACAAAAAAAAAAGAAGAAAAAGAATTCACAGTAAAGTTTTGAATATATTTCTGTAATACTGTAGTTACATATCAAGTAACATCTTTATTAGATTCATAATAATATTTGTTGTTGTTTTTTTAAATTACCCTTTTTATCTGATTGTTACTTGGTGGGTTTTGTTTTAGTTTTTTTTTAGATTTTTTCGAAAAAGTAGACGTTTTTTATTTGACAGTAAAAAAATATTCTATCGAAGATATTGGAAATTGACAATGGAATGATTAATTCTCATTTATCATCTTTACATTATAGATATTCTGAATGTTACGGCAGCACCAAACAATGGGACAAGGGGGTCCCTTAACAGAATATTACAGAGTCCCCACCCCATCACCGTGACACAGCCCCCCGACTACCTGACAGGAATTCTGCTGTTCCAACTGCTTCAAAGTATGCAAAAGCGGTCCAGAACTCTTCGTGTGTCGCCAGTTGTAACATCACTTCTGATGCAATATGTTTAGTCTTTTTTTTTCATGCATAAGAAAAAGTTCTGATGATACTTCAGTCGTTCTACTAAATTCTAACTATCTCTACAATATCAGATGATAATGCTAGTTCCCAATTTTTATTATGATTCAGTTTGCAAAAATAAGTACATCAAATTTTTTTTCACATTTTTTTATGTTCAATTAGCAGAAAGGCACTTGTCGATACATATAGTTGTTATAACCATGTAGAAATATGTAGAAACTTACTTTTAACTAAATTAGTTGGGTTTAGAAAATAAAAATAATTGATATAAAATCTACAAAAAATGACAAAATCATAAAATTAAGGCTGTCCTAAAATTCAGAGATAAATCATCAATCAGTCAGAAAGATGAGGATAAACTGATTAATCAATGCATTTTTTAGCTCACCTGATCACAACGTGCTCAGGAGTTGTGAGCCTTTTTGTCGACCGATGGTGTCAGGCGTCAACATTTACTTTAAAACGAACATCTCCTCTAAACCCTGGGAAATTTTACAAAACTTCACAGGAATTTCCTTAGTGAGCCCTATCATAGTTTTAAAAATTGATTCAATGGAACTATGGTCCATGGCAAAAAGGAAAACATATGCAACATTTGAAAATCTTCTCTCTGCAAAACTACTGGCAAGAAGTTGCAAAGATCTTTTGGCACAGATGTTCCTTGGTGTAACCCTCGCACCAGGACTTTTTACATAATTTATTAGGATCCATTAAAATCCAAACATAGGCCACTAGTAGGTATGAGCCCGTTTTCCAATATGTTATATACAGTGTAAACCTCTGCAAAATCCGGGAAACACCTGTGGGACTGCCAAAAAGTTCGGATTTTAGAATTTCTCTTTGAATTCAGTAAGCTGAATGAATTTAGACATTACATATGTTCTTAAATGTTTCTTAATGGTGTATGTGAAGGTCATCTGTTTATGTTTGCTAAGTGTAATATCATCAAATTCTTTGAAGCCTTTATCGTTGTATATTTATGTTTTGTTTGCAAAATGGTTAATGAATTCCCCACAGGTCATTGTTTACATGATTAATATTCTCTTTCTTCTCTCTATCCCTACCTTAGCCTTCTTTTTTTCTCTCTTGTTCATTTCGTTCTTCTATGTGCCTTTGAGTTCCCTCCTGTTTTCTCTCATTGCCATTTTATTCAAAATGGGTTATGTTAATTTTGATCCCAAACTAATTACTTGCCTTATTATTCATTTCTTTCTCTCATTAATTACTCTCTCAACAAGATGTAAATGGACATCGTTAGCCTAATAATTGCACTTTTTGCTCTAGCACACTGTAATATATTTACAATGTAGATCAACATTAATTAGA
>CM037788.1:15189445-15205929 GCA_021229015.1 Solen grandis | reverse complement strand
TCAAACGAAACCATGATAAACAATACCAGATTATTGCTTTTGTTCTTATTAGTTATCCTACAGGTATATTTCATGATAAAATGATCATGAGAAACTGAAACAACTTGATGGAAGCCATTTTCAATATAAACAAATAAGTTTATTTTACGGGACCTCATGATGTATAGGAGAAACTTGACAGGTGGCTATTGATAACGTAATGTTTGTTAGTTGGGAGAATTTTGACAGGTGACAATGGTCCCCAGTGTTAGAATGCCAGGACACGGTTGAGTAATGTCATGTTATGAAAATGTGTCACCTTTATCCTACCCGTCGTTAATGTAACGGTCTAATGGTAATCTTATGCCATGTGTAAAAAAACGGTTCGCCGTATGATTAGCCCGGTGACATATGGATAGCTTTCGGTCTGTCAAAATGTACGACGGCGCAAATTTCAAAACAAGATTTCGCCGCATACGATACGATAAGTGATTTTCTTTTTTCATTTAATTACCCTGAAAGTTAGGATGCGCCTTATACGTAGCTGCGCCTAATCTTACCGTGTATACGGTAAGGCAATTAGCCCCGCCCCTGGCGGCCATGTTTTTTTATGGGTCATATTAGCAAATTTTGTGAAGGTTCACCCAAGGATCATCCTTGCCAAATTTAATCGAATTCTGTCCAGCGGTTTCAGAGGAGATGTGGTTTAAAGATTTCACTACATACAATTAAGGCAAATTAGCCCTGCCGCTGGTGGCCATGTTTTTTTTGGAACGGAATAATTTTAGCCAGAGTTCTGCATGGATCATCCCTACCAAGTTAATCAAATTCTGTCAAGCGGTTTCAGAGGAGATGTCGTTTAAAGCAAATTACTGACAAGGCACGTTGCACGACAGACGCAGGATGATGCTAATAGCTCACCATGAGCACCATGTGCTCAGGTTAGCTAAAAATATGATTGATATATGAAATTTTTGAAGTAAAATTAATTTTAATTAGTAAATACTTACCTGTTATTACTTCAGGTATGTGTCTATTTGTGCACAGCTTCCAAAACAGAGTCCGCAAAATAAAACCATTCCCTAAACCCCCAAAAAAGGGATAGACCCCTTGCCCGAAAGACCGAATAGGCAAACTTGATAGTTGAGGTCCCAACGGATATTGATGCTGCAAAACTTCGCCCCCCCCTTTTATTGGGGGGAAAATTTCGAAGACGACGCCCCCTAAAATTTAACCTTTGGAGGTTTTTTGGCCAACCAAAAAGAAGCCGTCAGGATTCCCCTGGCGCAAGCCCTAGCAAGGCTGGGAATAACTCCGGGGGGGACAGCCCGAAGGGAGCTGGGTTTTCGAAAGGAAACCGGGTTTGAAAGCTCAAAAAAACGGGGCCATCAGATTTGTTAAAGGTAAATGCCTTCCTCAGTAGAAAAGGCATGAATTCGAACGGCGTTTAGAGACCCCATTGTTGGAAGACGTTTCCATGTTTGTGAGGAGAGAAGCCTCGAAAAGGTTCAAAAGGTGCCCTTTGTAAGAGCCAGTAAAAAACAAAAAAGATCCCACTTTGGAGTTAAGAACGAAAATGGGCCCAGACAGTTAAAAGAACGAATAAATTTTCCCAAAAAAAAAAAAAAAAAGGATCCGAACCAAAGGGAAAAGGATCTGTGAAATTAAGAGGCGATAACATGACCTATAAACCCTTTATAGAACTGACCGCAAATTTTTTTTGTTAAAAAGAAAAATAGAAAAATTAGCGTTTCCTGACAGGAGCTTTGCCGGATTAATCTGCCGTGCGATCACAATCCGGGAAGACCTTCCCTTTTCCGGTGCAATCGAGTAGATTGTCTCCGGCTTTAGAGATAAAAGAGGCAACTGTTGCCCAAAATTTCTTCTGTTAAATGCTGTTGGATAAAAATCCCAAGGTGAAAACGAAGGCGAAGGCTTGTCGTGTAGGCCCCCTTCCAACCGTGACAGAAGGTCCGGAACCCGGGGAAATTCTACAGGTCGTCTATCAGAGACCGAAGTCCACGAACCAAGCTCGTTTGGGCCCAAAGTGGGCACAAGGGGATCCGGGCCCGAGATGCAGGATTTTTCCCTTTGAACTAGGGGAACAGAGAAAACGGGGGAAACGCATAAACAAATGATGATCCCAGTTTCAGACAGGCTCTATCGCCCAAGCCCGGTGATCCGATACCGGGGACCAAAAAAAGTGGAAGTGGTTGTTTAGCCCCGGGAGAAATAGTCGACAGACGGGACCCCAAAATCGCAACAGAGTTGTCGCGTCCCAGGAAGTAACTTTCCCTTCCCAGGGGAGAAAAGAATGCCGCGGGCAGTTTGGGCGCTGAAATTTTAGACGACCGGAAAAGGGCTGATTGAATGAGTACAGACACCTGACACCCAAGAAGAAGGTGCCATGCTTCCGCAAGAGAAGGGGTGGTCCCCCTTGTCGCGGATGTAAGGACAAAAGTCGTGTTGTCTGTAGTCTAGAACAGATTTTCCTCGAAAGAAAGGAGGAAAATGTGTAAGGCAGTAGAACGCTTGAGTTCGAGGTTGTTATATGAAGAGAACGTCCCGGGGGACCAAAGACCCGAGGTTGTGAGACCAAGGTTCCAGATGAGCACCCCACCCTGACGAGGGCACCCGGAAGGGGAACAGTTCCGGTTGAGGAGGAGAAAGGGGAAAAACCCCCCCGGAGAAACGGGGGGGAATTCCACCAACTGAGATGATAAACCAATTGGAAAAACCCGGAAAAATGGTCTGTAAAAATGGTCCGAGGGGACCCCAGTTTGAGAGTAGGATAAATTGAAGAGGCGCTGTAAAGGCGGCCCCAGGGAACAAGACCCGCTGCTGATTGGTACTCGAGAAGCGATAGGAATTCGCGGGCGAGACGATTGCCGAGGGGGAAACCCCCGAACCGAGTTAGAAGAGACATAATTTGGGTTCCGGAATTTGATCCGTTTAGGCGGTCAGAAACTGCATCCCGACAAACGTGAATTTTCGGGGGATGGGATAAACTCCGATTTTCGGAGTTGGGGAACCCCCTAGCGGGGGCTAGGTCTGTCACCCATCGAATTTCGTCGAGAAGAGGACTGGGTCCATGTGAAGAAGAACCCAGTCGTCGAAATACGCAGGGGGGTGAGCCGGAAAATGAACCCTGGCGCCCAGAACCGACAATTTTGGTGAGATTCTGGGGGCCGGCGGGCCGAACAAAAGGGCCTTGAACTGGTAGACGTTTGGCCTCCGAAAAACAAAGGGTTTTTCCCGGGAATGAGGATGGATAGATACATGGAAGTAGGCACCCGATAAACCCAGGGAAAACCCCAGTGCCGGGGAGGACGGCTCCCCGATCGACGAGTTGTTTCCCATTTTGAAGGTTCCTTCGGAATGAAGGGTTTAGATGAGATGGCTATGCCCGGTCGAAACCCGCCGTCTTTTGGGAACCCCAGAAAAGAGACGGCTGTAAAACCCGGGAGGGTTGGAATCGAGCCCCTTTCTACCGCCCCTTTTTTTCAGAAATTGAAAGGCGAGTCCCGACGAGGTGATTGGGGGAGAGAGAATGGGAGAGCGTGATAGTGGAGGGGGACGACTGAAGGGAAAACCCGATACCCGTGTCTCACGATAGACAGGACCATTGGTCGTCGGTGATTGTTCCAAGATGAATGAAATGAGTGAGTCTGCCGGGCCTACTGGAAGGGGCAGAAACACTCTTCCTCCTAATCGAACGTCTGGAAGGGGAAAGCGGAAGAAAGGACGTACCCCTAGGGCTTACCCCTACCCCTTTGACTGGTGAGGTTGAAGAAGGGGTGGGGGCGATGAAGGAGGAAATCGTGGTCGCTGAGGGACCAGATTGGCGAGCGCCCCTGGAAGAGGGATTGCCTCTAAAAGGAGATTGGGGCTTGCCTTTTTCCGAGTCCTTGGGGTTTTTCCCGGGTTTAGAAGCCGAAGGTTTCTTCGTATCCGGAATTTAGGGGGAGCCGAAGTAGGAGTGCGGGGCGGGAAAGGGCCCACCGCGCCGTGCATTTGCTCCCCCCTGGAGGCATCCGCTACTTCCTTGATTCGTCCCCAAAGAGGGACGAAGAAGAAAGAGGGACCGACCTAAGCTTTTCTCGGAAGAAGAGAGAAGTAGCTTGTTGGGGCCGTCCAGGATGGCATCCCACCTGCAGCGAGTCATCTCGGAAGAGAGAGAGAGAGATAGCAAAACGAATGTTTTGCCGTCGTGCTAAGGCCTCTAAAGAAGCCTGACGGAAGCAGATAAGGCATCCTTTTGTTGTAGCTTGACCGAAAGAGCGGCCACAAAGGAGTCAGTATGCGACGAGATGCCGGAAAGAAAGCGGGAGCGTTGCTCCCAGCGATCCAGGACCTTCAGCTGAAGCGGTAAAGAGGAGGGGACCTTGAGCCGGAGCCCACTCGCATCTAGGTCCAGTTTCGGAGGGTGGATAGAAAAATCACCCTCCGGAAACTTGTAGGTCTTGGGGTTAAAACCCCAAAAGGCCGAAGGTCTGAAGTTGGAAAACCAGCCGGTCCTGGCTTAGAGGAGGTGAAGATTCGAAACCTCCAGAGCCGAACGGACGGGCCCGGGGAGGAAAGGGAGCAACTCCGGTTCGACTGATTTGGATTCCTTAGGCTTACCGACAAAGGGCAAGGTAACCTTCGCACCCCTTCCGGGAGGGGCCGGTTTGCATACTGATGCAGGTAAGGTAGCAAAGACCTCCCGAACAGCCCTGTCCATGGAAAACCGACTGTCGTCTGACTCCCCGTCCTCGTCAGAGAGAGGATTGTCAGTACGAGGTTCGGAATGAGCGCTGGATCGCCCCGAAGTGGACGAAAGAGGCACGTTCCTCAGCAAATAAGGGGGTCCTCCCCCGGAGCATGAAGGGAGATTTCATCCTCCAAGTGTCCGCGCAAAGCAGTCCCACTAGTAGGGGGATTGCGAGTAGAGGGAGGAGACCCAGCCTCAGGGCGAGATGGGGGAGCATCCCGAGGGGGAAAGCCCATAAAGGGAAATGGAGGGAGGGAAAAAAGGGGCCCCATAGGGGGCTGTGCAGAAGAAGCGCCCTGTGGACCCCAGGAGGGAGGAGACTGAAGGAACAGTCTGTGATCTTAGGGTCTCTGGTGGAAGAGAAAACCCCATCCCTCCCAGAAGATGAAAGGGTCACCCGGTATGACAGGGGGGGAGGCGAACTGAAATGCTGGCGTATTCCCCCATCATGTGGGACCACCAAGAAGGGGTTGAGGTTGCGCTGAAACATCCCCACCTTGAACCTTCGAAGACGTGGTGGAGCGTAAAGGGGACCGGTCCCGAGTAGCAGAGCTAGGGGACGGTGACCGGAAAAAACCCGGGGAAAAGGTTGTGGGACCGTTTCTTGGGCACCCCTTTAACTGAGGGAAGAGGTGGCCGAAGCGGAGAAACCGCAGGGCTACCTGATGAAAAACTCGAGTCCGAATTTTCAGAAAAAATCGGCGAAAAGACCGGTGACCCACACGTCTAGAGTGGTGAGCCGACCTGGCCGTTGATCGGTGACGATCTCTTGCCGATGACCGGTGATGACCGGTCTTGGGTCTCTGAGACCGATCGCGAACAGTAGATGTTCGACAATGACCGGTGACCGGTGATTGATGACCGGTGCCCGGTGATTGATGACCGGTGACCGGTGCCTGGTGACCGGTGACCGGTGCCGCGTGAGTAGTGGTCGGTGACCGGTGCCTGGTGACCGGTGGTCGGTGACGGTGACGGTCCTGACCGGTGACCGGTCCCTGGTAGATATACCCGGTGACCGGTCCCGTGATGGTCGGTGACCGTCTTGACCAGTGCCCGGTGGCTAGACCTGACCGGTGACCGGTCGTGAGCTTGGTTATGACTGCGATCACGCAATTGACCGGTCATGCCCGGTGACCTGTCGGAGTAGTCTCCTTGACTGCTCCCCTGGGGCTGACACAAGGAGAGCCGGGCAGGGAGCCAGGAGATGAAGGCGGCCTCTCCGGAGAGGGGCGGGAAGCCTTCTTCCTGGGAGGGGGAGAGGGACTCCGACCCCCAGCAGCACTGAACCCAGAGAAGGAGGAGGAAGATGAGGCCTTCCTTTTCCGGGATGAGTAAGACCGACGTGAAGAGGCTTTCTTCCATATCTCATCTGTCCACGAAGCACAAACGGTGCAGGTGTCGACCCTAGAGCACCCTGAACATGAAAGGCAGGACTGATGGGAATCCCAGGACGCCTTGACATGTCCGCAGGAGCCCCGAGACTGCGACATAGTAAAAAGCAATACAAAAGAACAATGTATGCAAAATAAAAAACGGGAAGACCGAAGAAAACCCGTACAAAGAAATCTCGAAACGAGACAACAGTATATTACAAAATCAAAATAATAAAACCAGTGTCACGGGAGCCGAAGCACGGAAACCCGTGACACAAGGCAAAAGGTCCCAATACGGGACGGAGATTGGGAATTCTACAGTATATAGAATAAAACCAATAAGAACAATATAAACAACAACAGACGAGGCTATGAAAAGATAAGAAAAGGAGAGCTGTAGCGCACAGAAGCTATCAAGAAAGGGACACGCTAGGTTACCCACTGAAACTCGATGGCTTCCAAAACACAATTGGAGAACGGGGGTTACACTTCCGGTAAACTAGGGGGTTTAGGGAATGGTTTATTTTGCGGACTCTGTTTTGGAAGCTGTGCACAAATAGACACATACCTGAAGTAATAACAGGTAACGTATTTATGCTATTAAAATGAACCATATACGATATACGATCAGTGATATGCGATAGAAAGTTTGATTTACCTGTACGATTCGATACGATACAATGTGATGTGTTTATAATCTGAAACCATAGATATACGATCACGATCTGCGATTTATGTTATGAGATATAGATACACGCTTAGCATGGTTTACATGACAATTTTATACCTGCATGCCTGATTTGACTACAAGTTCAGGAATATGCAAAAATTTCATGTTGTTAACAATATTTATCATCACCTAGAACTGGTAAACTGTTTGTCCATCTGAAATAAACATAGCGAGTGACAGGAAATGGGGACAAACAAAATTGCAGTCCCCCTGAAAAATCAACGGACTCTGCGATCTCCATCGAGGCTAACCTTAAGCACATGTAATGAGAGAAAGATTTTGCTTTTTCAATGAAGATTATTTATAAATATATATAAAGTATAGGTATCTAAAATTAAAGAGGGTGACATCCAATAAAATTTATTTCAGAATTAAACATTTGTGTTTCCCCATATTCTGTTTTCAGATTAATGTATTGTTGAAACTTCTAGTTGTTAACAATTTTAACTATAGACATTATGAAGCTAGAAAATAAAATTGAAATTAAATTGCTTTGTATAGAATTATGTATTTTTGTGATGTCAGATAATTTTTTAAATAAAACCTTTCAGGGTTCAACATTTACTTTTCAGCCAGGAATCCTGTTGGGACATCTGCTTTTCAAATCATAAGTCTCTGCTTAAATAAGAAGTCCCTTAAATTGTTTTTAATTTAAGTTAAATTCAGTAAAAAATTGTTTGGATATTTATAACAATATTAAAGTGCAAACTTTAATTATGTTTATATTAGATTAACTAGAAGTCTGTAATACATTTAGATCATTATATCTTTTATGATATACAAATGTGCAAATATCATATGTATTTTTTTAATCGTATCATATTTTTATAGAATGATAATGCAAGTTTGTCTGAATACATTACCCCACCCACTTCACTATGATCATACTATTGTAAGTACAATGTCAGTCTTAATTTCAAATAATGTTGTAAATCTGTTTTTCAAACATTCATGTTAAAAAACATTACCAAAGCTTTTAGACCATTTTATTGCTGTAAACAGTAGGGCAGTTAATGCTTTTTTTTACGATCATACCGGAAGTAAACAAAGTTATATTCAAATAGCTTTTCACATGCTATTAAAACCACCAAAGGCATTTAAATTTAATATTAATTATAAATATTATGAAAGAATGATATTGTGTCAAGGTTAAATGACAGATCTGAAGTATTACAAATATTTGTGCGATTAGGCTATTCATTTTGTATTTATAAACAGACCTGCAAAATCAACTTTTACTTTTCACTTTGAAATTAACTTTTTACTTCCGGTTTAATTTTTGAAAGACTATATGTGTATTGACAAAATATACGTCACACAACAATTGATTTCATTTAATAATTATGTTTCTCTTGAAAAATCAAGAGTCCAGACGGAGGGAATCCCTTTCAAATATTTGGTGTTATCTGGATCGCAGGAATGCGTTAGTGTCAAACAATTACAGCTAAGATACGGAAAGGACCGAAATATGCCCGAATGAAAGGGGGACTGTCGTAGAGTTTTTAATTTTTATCAAAATTTTGGCAAAAAAAAGATTGGGTCGGCGGAAAAAAAAGGGGGTCGGTCAGGTACGGAAAAAAGCAATTTTTTTTTTTTTTGGCCTTACGGTTTGGAATTTGATCATCACTACGGGCAACATTAACCGTCCCCTGAAAAATTTTTAAAAGAAATTTGAAATATGACTTTTAAAAAAATATTTTTAAATTTCCCAAACAATTTTAAATTTAGTTTTAATTTTAAAATATATCAGTATCAGTTTATTGGAAAAACTTATAAATAAATTTTAAACAAAAAAGAAAGACTTTCATCTTCAACTTTAGTTTTTAAATTTTTAAATAGTTTAACTTTGTCTGCGGGGGTTAAAAATTTTTTGCAACAAATACACACACACAAAAAAACACACAGCTAACAACATACGGCAGGTGTGACACTATATGCCCATTCCCATTTCATGGCAGGGGATAAAAGTAACATAACATTTAACAGAAGAAAGGGTATTCCCCTAAATTTCCTGTATCGGGGTTATGTTTTGATATATCCAATGGGAAGTCATTACAAAGTTCTATTTTTTGGGTTGTAAACATTTTTACTTTCCTTCATTTATGCTATCAAAGAATTATAGTTTCTTGGAATAGAAATTTTTTTTCACGGAAAGTTGGAAAGGCTTTAGGAGGGGAAGTTTTAAAACACCTGCCCAGGTATATTTCACTCTATTTGTAATGCCATAGATAGCATCACAATCTCCCAAGATACACGACTGCAAAATTGCTCAAATAATTTCCCATGAATGAAACAAACATGCACATGGTTATCATGCTGGGGAAAGTATATAAAAGGTCCAATTTTGTTTTCCTTTAAGGGTTCTGTCACTGAAAGAGATACAGGAGAATCTTAAAAATGAGAAATTAAAATCAGTATACCACGGGTTTGTATATAACTTTTTTTTTAATAAAAATTTTTTGTTTAAATAAAGGGAAATGGAAAAAAATACTGAATGCATCATTAAAAAACTCATTTGAGAAATGTTTAATAAAGTAACCATGGCTCCCCATATCCAGCGGGGGAAATATAATCTCCATATCCCTGCGGAGAAACTAATAACTCTCATATCCCATGCGGGGAATAAACTTGCTATACCATGCGGAGGAATATAACTTCCAATACCATGCGGAGAAATATAACTCCCCATATCCCATCGGAGGAATATAACTCTCCATATCCCAGGGAGGAATATAATCCCCTATACCATGTGGAGGAATATAATTTGTTTTGTACAAAGGGGTCATAAATAATTTTAGAAAGTAAAATACGGTTATGGTCATTATTTTCAAAAGGGCCTTTGCCTCATATATAATTTAATATAGCATGTTATTCACTAACAGGACTGTTTTCCCCCTTTAAAAGTCAAAAAAAAACACCCGAATGCACAGGTATATCATGTTATTTAGCGACCAGACAGGTACAATACCCATGCTACTGTTAGGTAAGAAACAGAGAATTGCCCGGGTTTATTACATGGGTTTGAAATTTTTTTAAGTATCCTAAAATGTTAGGACTGAATTTTTTTTGTTTCTTCAATTGTCTTTATTGTATAGTAGCTTTGCTGTCCTATTTTTTAGCTAGCTTTGTTGTATTTATATTTGTTCATTGGTGATTTGCCAGTCATGGCAGCCTCGACATGGACATTTTTTTGGCTACAGTAGTGTGTGATTTTTTGGGGTTTAGTGCCCATGAAGACCCAGGGATAAAATTGCGAAGCTAGTAGAAGTGAAAGTTAAAGATGTAATAATAAAAAGACTTCTGTAAGACATTATCAGGTCCCAAGGCCTTTCCGCAGGAAGAAAGTATCAGTCAAAAAGTGAAAAAAAACAAGAATTCAGGTAAGACAGCTTAGGGCCCAAAAAAAATAAAGGTTGTATTCAGGCACCGCCGCATTCTTTTTCTTTTTTAATGACCGCTTTGGTTTTTGAAAAATCCTGATCATTTTTTTTTTTTTTTTTTTTCCCTTGGCCAAAGTACCGGCAACATGTCAAAAGCGTCACTGCCTTTAAAAATTTTAAAAATGGAATTTTACTGATTTTTAAATGCACTTCTACGACTCTTGTTTTAGTGTTTGGAAAAATGCTGGGTTTTTTTTTTAAAAACATGTCAGAGGAAATCGCATTTTAAACAATTTTGATATCTACAGGATAGATATCTTTTAAAAATAATTGTTTGCACTGACAACTCTGGTAAACTTTTCCACTCATTTTAAATAATAATTCATTTAAAAGGGAAATATTTCCCTGGTGGTCAGGGGGACTGTGTTTTAAGCCAACTTTTTGCTGGGCCCTTTAAAGGGTTGTTTGCAAAAAAAAAATTGGGAATTAATTTCTCCTTTTTTTGCTCTGTTCTTCCAAGTATGATCTTATATGTCTGAATCATACCCGCCACTCTGTTGTCTGTTTTTAATAACTAAGTTGGAAACAGTTTCCACTAAGTTTATGTCAAAAATAATACAGAAACTGATCCTATGGGAACTCATTTATTGTGAAAATTGCGAGTATGTTTTAATAGAAACCCAAAATTGAGCAAGTTTTTTCCTTTCCTTTTTTTTAAAGGGGGGGCCCATTTTTTAAAGGGGGGGAACATTTTTTTAATAGAGTAACCTTTTAAGAATAACCTTGAACCCAAACTTGACTTTTTCATATTGCTGTTCAAAAAAAAATCAAACCCCTGGGTTCCACTGGAAATCCATGATCAATAGCCCCCATCATTAAAACAACATAGTTGTAAAGTTTCATCAAAAAATTGATATTAGAAAGTGGATTTTAAAAAGAAATGTAATTTAAAATGTTTTATGGCCAGTTAGAAGCTTCAATGTTTTTATTAATAATGTCATCAATACCTTTTGATATTGATGCATAATACAGAAAAAAGCCCTTTGTACAATTTAAATGTTTAATAGATTTGAAAATTTTACATTGTCAATTGCATGTGGAAGCCCTTTACATAAATGTTTGTATTTTCTTAATTTGACTCTTCAATAAAAAAAAGATTCATTTTAAATGACAGCTTTTTTATGTAGAATTATATTTAATTCTTTAACTGAAAAGCATTTTGACCTATTTTGGAAATCACAATAAAAAAAAGGAGAAAATGCTATTTTAAACTTTTTAAAAAAAAAAACTTCTTTTGAAATATTTCAAAAAATTGAGTTATCTTTCAACTTCACTATATCGCGGTTGGGGGGGTTTAAAAACCCCAAATACCACGATATAGTGGACCCCCCGTAGTGGGTTTTGAGAATGCTATATGTGTCTTTGTGATAGTCATAAATTCAATTTTTTGAAAAACCCTAACATAAAGAAAAAAAACATTATTTTATTTATAGACTTATTTACTTATTTTAAAAAATTTCCCATAATCATTGTTTTTTTTTTTTTTTGCACTTTAATTCTGTTGATTCGAATCGAGAGCAGTGTTTTAGGGTATGGTGATGTGAAGGGGTTTTTACAAAAAACTCTTCAGCTATTCATTTTTAATAAATTATACGCCTTTTCTTTGTTTGTCAAAACAATGTCGGTGTGGAAAATTCCCAATTCCACTAAAATTCATGCAAATTTCAAATTAAGTGAGGTGAACTTTTTATGATATATCGATATGAGGAAACCCTGTTAATGTTTTAAAAGAAACAAATTACCAGGTAACGCTGATCTAATTATCTTTTTTTTTTTACTTCCGGTGAAAAAGATTGGCTATTTTCCCGGGGCTTTTTTAAACCATGGGAAAAATTTGTACGCTAGCTTTTTAAACAAAAATACCATTACTAAGGTTTTGCAGTGGATTTTAGAAAAATGTTTGTGTATTTTTTTCGAGTATTGCTTGGGATTGAATGTCCATACCAAAATTTAAAAGCTGATTACTGTGGTTGGATATTTATTCCCACAAAAACCCGCTTTTTTGCCCATCATTAACCCCCTCGATTGGTAATCTTTAAAATGCCCCCAAAAAACAATAGCTTTCCCCCTGGGGTGTTTTTAAATTTTTATCACTTCCGCGTGTCAGTTTCACTGCAAAGTTTTAAAAACTGACTGCGAAACTCTTTTAAATACACATATATAAAGAAAGGGGATAGATTAGTTTCGCGGTAAGCCTATGCAAATAACGCAATTATTTTTGGGGTCCTAGATCAACCCCGATATTTGGTCCCAAAGCGAAAAAAGCAGTCCGCAATATAACGGGTTGTACTGTTTAAAAAGAGGTGTTTTGATATTTAGGCAAGGGGTAAGTAAATAAGTTAAAAACTTTTTTTAGTGGATAAAATATTTGGCATAAACCCAATCTTCCATATGGTTCACAATAAAAGAAATAACATAATTATTTACAACATACAATTTTTAACAATATTTTTTTGAAGTGTTTTTTTTAAGTTAAAAAATGAAGCGGCCTTTTCCCTTTGCTTATTTTTAAAGGTTTTTGAATAAAATTTTAAATTAATACAAAAAATTTGGGAAAAATATGCTAAAATGTAAAAATTTTTAAAAACATAAATCAAACATTTTCTTATTTTATACTTTTGTTCAAAAAAAAAGCCCTTTAAGTCTTTTTTTTTTTTTTTCTTTTATCTTCTTAGGAAGATATTGAGAAAGTTTCATACAGAAAACAAGAGGGCCAAAATGGCCCTAGATCGCTCACCTGAGAAATAGTATCATTCATTGCCTATACAAAAAGATTGCTTTAGTTTAAATGATGAGGTGAAAAATGTTTAGGAATTTTCTGACCCCCTCCACAAAAGATTTAAACAACATGACAAACATTCTGCCAAAGTTTGAGGATGATTTTGGGCCAAAAAAGTTGCCCTCAGAGTATAAACAAGTTTTTCTAAGATTTGACCAAATGAAACCCACATTTCTATCCAGCCCCACCCATTTTCAAATGGTTGGATATCATTTATGGGCAAACCCAATCTGACCAAGTTTGAGGAAGATTGCATCAAAAACTGTGGCCTTTAGTGTGTAAACAAGATTTTTCTAAGATTTGACCTATTGACCTACTTTTCAGTCCGGCCCTGCCCATTTTCGAAAGGGTTCAAGATATCATCAAGACAAACATTCTGACCAAGTTTGAGGAAGATTGGATTAAAATTGTAGCCTCTAGTGTGTAAACAAGATTTTTCTAAGATTTGACCTACTGACCTACTTTTTGATCCAACCTGACCCATTTTCGAAAGGGTTCAAGATATCATTAAGACAAACATTCTGACCAAGTTTGAGGAAGATTGGATCAAAATTGTGGCCTCTAGTGTGTAAACAAGATTTTTCTAAGATTTGACCTACGACCTACTTTTTGATCCAACCTAACCCATTTTCGAAAGGGTTCAAGATATCATTAAGACAAACATTCTGACCAAGTTTGAGGAAGATTGGATCAAAATTGTGGCCTCTAGTGTGTAAACATCAAAATTGTTGACGGACGACAAGATTTTTCTAAGATTTGACCTACTGACCTACTTTTTGATCCAACCTGACCCATTTTCAAAAGGGTTCAAGATATCATCAAGACAAACATTCTGACCAAGTTTGAGGAAGATTGGATCAAAATTGTGGCCTCTAGTGTGTAAACATCAAATTGTTGACGGACGATGGTTGACGGACAATCAAGTATCCCAAAAGCTCACCCTGAGCTATGCTCAGGTGAGCTAAAAAACAACAGGAAAATTTTAAGATAATACTATCCTCAAGAATTTTTTCGCACGTTATCCAATCGTTTTAAACGATTTTTTATTCTTTATTTAATATCCATTTCTACGTAAGCATAAGACTTAACAAATATTCATTGCAATTTGAACCACAATTGAAATTGTAAAAAAGAAAAAAAAAATACTTTGAAATCCATGACTTTCAACCTTTAAATTGATTGAGTTTTACATTTGCAAAATAGATGGAAACAAAGAGGTGTAAGCAAAATCATGAAAATAATTCCTTATTTCTATGTCATTAACTTTATAAACATCTTGAAACTTTAAACAATACATTTTCTTTATATATTAGCCCAGAAATTAAGGCTCTAGAGCACGAACAAACTTTTGAAGCCGACGTCAAATCTGATGTCATTGAAAATTAAAAATTTTTATCGCTGCAATACAATTTTCAAAAAGATTTGATCAAAAGTCATGATACCAGAGCGAAAGAAATTTTTTTCAAATAGATGCTTTTTGTCGTTTTTATGACGTCATAACCACGTGACTTAAGAAAAAATCCTTTAGGAAGTAGAAAGAAACCTCTAGGCCGATATGCTGTCCCAATTTTCATGCTTCTAACCCATTAGGTGGCCTTGTAACATTAAAATATATTTTTAGGACCTAAGTTCGAATCTCGGTTACGTAATGATATCTATATATTTTCGAATTTGGAAATTTGAATGCCAAGGTGCACATCTACATCCTAAAATACATCTTCTGTGAAAATATCAAGATAATCGGACCAGAATTGAAGGCTCTAGAGCGCGAACAAACTTTTGAAGCTGACGTCAAATCTGACGTCATTTGATGTCATTGAAAATTGAAAACACTTGATTTTAAAAATTTATTCTTTTTTGTCGAAGCATTTTAATTTTCATGTTGCTTGGCCATTGGCAACATATATAAATTAACTCTTGAATTAGGTTGGAAAAATAATAATAATAACTAGATTTCATTCGTTGATACGAATGATAGGACTTTCTGCTAAATTTGTCAAACGTAAGAGCTTTATATTGCATGGCAAAATTAACTAAACATCAATTCTTATTTTGACATCACTTTCTTACAAGTTGACTTATTTCAGTAATCTAGTTACCAAAAGAAATGTTTTTTAAAATCCATCCAATTTGATTGCAATATATTTGGGTCTATCATTAAATAGCATAAACGAATTTTGTTATTTGCATTACTCCATGATTTTTGGGTCAATCGTTAAACTTAAAGAATCAAAAGAACGACCCAACATTGCTCTACAAATATTATTCATATTTTCGAAATCAAAGTTTTTGAGATATAGACACTTAAACGCATTAAGGCTAACTGAATTTTCATATTTCAGCCATAATTTAACTGATTCAACCCCGATCATTAAAAAACTGAAAGGTCTTTTTAAAGCACTTCAAATTATATGCATAGTGTCTATATAGAATATTTATTGTTTTATATTTAAGGCTAAAGAAAAATATCGATAACTGAAATATGACCTTCATTGTTGCTTTCTTTGGAAACGGAAGTAGCATTATGCCATAGCATCTAATGCTGCACCTTCAGTAAAAATTTCATGCAAATTAAAACAAGAGGGCCATGATGGCCCTGGATCGCTCACCTGATATCATTAGGCTATGTAAAATCAAGTGACCCCTGGGGCAGAGCCAATTTTGACCCCAGGGTCATGATTTGAACAACTGGGGAGAGGTCTATTATCCCATGTTACATACCAAATATCTAAACTCCAGATCTTGTGGTTTTTGAGAAGAAATTTTTCTAGCTTTTTTCCAAAATAAGTCTATGTAAAATCAAGTGATCCCTGGGGCGGGCCAATTTTCACCAAATATCTAAACACCAGGCCATGTGTTTTCTAGTTTCCTAAAAAGAAGAATTTTCAAGTTATTTCTATATTAGCCTATGTAAAATCAGGTGACCCCAATGGCGGGGCCAAATTTGACCCAGGGCCATGATTTGAACAAACTAAATATAGATCCACTAGACAATGCATGATTCATGTTTTGAACAAACTTGGTAGAGGTCTATTAGCCCATGTCACATACCAAATATCTAAACTCCAGGCTTTGTGATTTCTGAGAAGAAGATTTTTCAGGTTTCTCCTATACTAGTCTATGTTAAATCAAGTGACCCTGGGGTGGGGCCAATTTTGACCCCAGGGCCATGATTTGAACAAATGTAGAAGAGATCCACTAGACAATGCTACAACACAAATATCTAAACACCAGGCCTTGTGGTTTCTGAGAAGATTTTTCAAGTTTTTTCCTATATTAGCTTATGTAAAATCAGGGACCCTTTTTGTGGGGCCAAATTTGACCCAATGGTCATGATTTGGAAAAACATTGTAGAGACCCAGTAGACAATGCTACATACCAAATATCTAAACTCGGGCCCTTTTGGGTTTCGAGAAGAAGATTTTTTCAA
>CM037788.1:15139345-15189345 GCA_021229015.1 Solen grandis | reverse complement strand
GTCACATTTGGAACCCAACATGGGACCAAAAAAAGGAAGAAGAAATCTACCAAACTCTAAATGAATGACATACCACATTCAGCAGCACCAATACGTCCACAAACACTTTCTCTGATGACATTATCTCCTCTGCAATCATTCGCAGCTTCTTCTCTTTCTTCCTGTTGACCTGCAATACCGCACAGACACACATCAGCATCATGAGCTATTCAATCAGAAGAGGTAACTCTTCCACGGAAGGTAAATTCTTCCCTATATAGATTATATAAACTAGTATAAAGCTATCTATATGATTTTCTATTTTTAGCAACAGTGACCTTGTCTATGACCCAACCCTTCCCAAATACATTCCATGCAACCTTGTTTGACACTGAAAGAATATTCCACATGAAGTTCAAATTTATACTTACACAGAAATACAAGTTTCTCAGAAGTCCAATTTCAGACTTACATAGAAGTACAAGTTTTTCAGAAGTAGAATTTCTGAACTACACTAAGAACTATTAAAAAAAAAAATTAATTCCAAAAACACAAAGAAGAACAATTCCAGAAATACAAAGAGGCACAAGTTTAGAAATGCCTAGAGGTGCAATAAGATGCACCTGAGATACTGAATTTAAGGGACTGGGACATATCACAACACACAGGTGCACCATGAGAGATTACAGTATAGCCTCCACTTCAAAACGGCTGTGAAGCTGAATTAAAACATATAAAATCTTAACTACATATGCTACTTCTACACTCCTTGATATAACTAGAGAGTATTTGGTTTGATCCCTGACCATGACATTTCTATCATTAGAAACAGTACTGGTATACATATCCTTTGTGATTTTGGCAATCAGCATATATAAGGGTAGCTCAAGGGCTGGTTGGCCTGGTGTCAGGATAATTTGACTGTATCATACCACTTGACTACTGTGTGAAATCATAGTGGGGCAGTGCTATATGTCTCATGCAGACATTCAAGACAGAAGTACCAGAATGGCTAAAATACTGTCAGTGGGACATTAAACCCAAGTAAATAAACCAGTCTACACCAAATGTCCATGTCACATCCTCTGGCTTTGACCTACCTTATAACTGCCACGAGATACATCTGCCCCCTCTTTCTCTTTAATGCAAGCAATGTAGCTCTGTAAAAACCGATTTGTCATTTCCACAAACTTCACAGATTCCTTCACATCCTAGTGTAACAATCTATAACTTTTACACATTTCAAAGGTGTCACAATCTTTGATTTATACACACCCTTAATCTTTGTAAACTTAAATAAGTAACTTGAAAATCCCAATCCTTAAACTAAGTCACACTTGAAAATCCCAATCCTTAAACTAAGTCACACTTGAAAATCACAATCCATAATCTAAGTCCCACTTGAAAATCCCAATCCTTAACTTAGACATATTTATAAGTCCTAATCTTTAATCTTTACACCCTTCAAAATCCCAAACCCCGACTTTAACACACTCTAAACTCTAAATCTCTATAATAAACACCCTCAGTGTCACAGTAAATATCATCTGGAATACAGGAAACAAAGCATACTCTGGGAGAGACCTATCCAAAGCATATCAATCCTAGTTCATACTCTAATAAAGAGAGCAATCAACATACTATATGCCATGTGATTATTATTGTTAACAAATCCGAGTCGCTTGTATCCAGCTAATGTAAACAATACCACTGGCATGCAGATCACCATACTGATCCTCACAATGAGTTTCATCATTTATTTCCTTATTTGAAAAATCATTTAAAAACATATGAAATGGGAATGAAAAGGTGTCTGTTGGATATGGATAAACGCCATTTTTGTAAACTATAAAGCTTCATGAATAAAGAAGTTTTATACAAACTATAAGCACCTTCAAGACAGGAAATTAACAATCTTAACCTGTTACAAGAAATATGGACGCTTTATATGTATAATCTGGCTAAAGTTTTTTGGTAAACGTCCATGGTGTAAAGTTAGTGGAAGAAGGCAAACTAGGTCATTGATTCATTTGATCTGTACCTGTAATTATGCTCACAATTTAGTGAACAGGCAAGGAATTTTTAAACGGCACATAGCATATACTTTTCAAGATAACACGAGACTTGACGTGTATTTCATTAAGCCTAGTGTGTAGTGACAGATTTCGTCATATAAGAAATTGTTGTACGTACAGTTTTCATCATAAGACACAGTTTTTTACTGTACGTATTTCATTCATAAGAGACACAGTTGTTGTTACTGTGACAGTATTTCAGTCATAAAGAGACACCTAGTTGTTGTTACTGTGACAGTATTTCAGTCATAAAGAGACACCCAGTTGTTGTTACTGTGACAGTATTTCAGTCATAAAGAGACACCTAGTTGTTGTTACTGTGACAGTATTTCAGTCATAAAGAGACACCCAGTTGTTGTTACTGTGACAGTATTTCAGTCATAAAGAGACACCTAGTTGTTGTTACTGTGACAGTATTTCAGTCATAAAGAGACACCCAGTTGTTACTGTGACAGTATTTCAGTCATAAGAGACACCCAGTTGTTGTTACTGTGACAGTATTTCAGTCATATAGAGACACCCAGTTGTTGTTACTGTGACAGTATTTCAGTCATATAGAGACACCCAGTTGTTGTTACTGTGACAGTATTTCAGTCATATAGAGACACCCAGTTGTTGTTACTGTGACAGTATTTCAGTCATAAAGAGACACCCAGTTGTTGTTACTGTGACAGTATTTCAGTCATAAAGAGACACCCAGTTGTTGTTACTGTGACAGTATTTCAGTCATAAAGAGACACCCAGTTGTTGTTACTGTGACAGTATTTCAGTCATAAAGAGACACCCAGTTGTTGTTACTGTGACAGTATTTCAGTAGACACCAGTTGTTTTACTGTGACAGTATTTCAGTCATATAGAGACACCCAGTTGTTGTTACTGTGACAGTATTTCAGTCATAAAGAGACACCCAGTTGTTGTTACTGTGACAGTATTTCAATCATAAAGAGACACCCAGTTGTTGTTACTGTGACAGTATTTCAGTCATAAAGAGACACCCAGTTGTTGTTACTGTGACAGTATTTCAGTCATAAAGAGACACCCAGTTGTTGTTACTGTGACAGTATTTCAGTCATAAAGAGACACCCAGTTGTTGTTACTGTGACAGTATTTCAGTCATAAAGAGACACCCAGTTGTTGTTACTGTGACAGTATTTCAGTCATTAGAGACACCTGTTTTGTTAATCTGTGGGATATTTTAAGACATACAGTTGAACCTGTATTAATGGCCATCTGTTTTAAGCGGTCAGCCTGCATTTAGTGGTCAATTTTGTTATTACCAAACTGTAGGCTAGCATTTTGCTATATATTTGAATTTCATTCTGGGTCACCTCTTTTAAGCGTCACTTTCTCTTGTTCCTTCACTGACCGCTTATGACATGTTTGAATGTTTGTTCAGCTCTTAACACTAGGACGTTCAAATTCTTCATCAGGTGCGTGAACCATTTGCCCCTCAAGTATACCAAGAGAGCCAGATCTATGAGACTGACAAGAATTCTCAGCCTTCAAGGACTGGTTCATTGTGCTTCTTGGTTATAGCAATGGTACTGATGAGTCAGACCAACATACAACCTGATCTACCGATGTGTTATATGCCAACATGTGCTCAAAGTACTGGTCCAATCCACCTGCTCCATGAATGAAAAAAGGCCAACAAGGATAAATATAAGCTGGAAAACTGATCTCACAAGCAAAGAAAAAGAAACACTCTAACTTAAGTATCATGATATTCAAGTCATAAGTACTGAAAACAATCTACCTTGTCTTCATCCTCTCCTTCTGAGTCTGAAGATGTCAGCTGGCCTGCTATCTGACTGCTTGACCCACTATCTGACTGCAGGCTGATCCCACTGGCTGGTCTGTGGTTAATCCGCACATCACTTCCAGACAACGGTGACGATCCAAGTCCATGCATGCCATCCTCCACAGAAAGTTTATCCTTGACATATGGACTAGAAGTCTTTGGAAAATTCACTAACTTTGAAAATGCTTTAAACCCTGGAGAACCCAAGTCTCTAAAACTCCCACTATCACCTTCAAAACAGCTGCTGGAGATGGACATGTCTTCCATTGAGCTTGTAACACCTGTGAGAACACTATCAAAGTCTTGTCCTACAGAGGAAATACTGGACGTCTCGAACGACTGTGAACTATTTCCATTTCTTGGTGGAAGTTTCGGAGGGGACCTAGATTTAAGACTTGAGCTATCAAGAGTCCTGGACTTCATGCTCTTTGACTTATAACCTTTGTCTAACGATTGGGTACTCTTGCTGAGTTTTTCAGGAATCTCATGATAGTCATGATCGCCATCAGACGAGTCCTCCACATTGTTATCATTTATAGACTGGTATAGAGATCCAGCACTTTCTTTCACCATAGCTGCACTGGTTTTTACACTTTTCTCACCTCTCTTATGGAGAGATTCATTCGATTTTAGTGATTTCACACGTGAGTCAAGTGGTACAACATAATTAAGATCGACAGTCGGAGAGGGAGGTGTGACCTTACAGGGAGGGACACTTGGGGGTGCAGGGGCTTTCCTTGTTGGTCGGGACTTTTTCCAAGAAGTAGGCCGCCCCGGACTTACACCTCGTCCATTTGCAGTTTTACCACTTGCGCCAGTATTTATCACAGAAGGACCAGCATCTGAAACCTGGCGTCGATGCTGGGGTGATTTTTTCTGTTCCTGATTCTCAACAAAAGCTTTCATGGCTGTCACATCTGACTGACTCCTCTGCACTTTGAGCAACTTGTGTCTCTTTGGTTTCGGAGGATGAGGTTTCGCTGGTCCAAGAGTGAGAGATTTATGCTCTGACCTTGGAATGTCTTCTCTGCTTCTAGAAATATCGGGTAATGATTCCGTATCACTTCCACAAGAATCATACATTAATTGACTCTGTGAGCGCAATCGCTTTTGCTCTTTTTTAGGCCTTGGTGGCCTTACTGGGACTCCTTCTGTATTAGCATCAACAGATCTGGACCTTTCATACCTTAAGTTTGCGTGAGGAGACAAAGTCTTATCAGGGGAGGAACCAGATCTGGTCAATGAAGAATGTTTGTAACTCCTTGACAGAATTTCTTCTATTTCATTTAATAATGATGATGGTTCCAAAATTGATTTATCTGCTAACAAATCTTCAAAGCTCTCCTTCATTATATCATCATCTTTGTCTTTACTACTTTCATCTTTCTTACTTGGTACTTTTCTGTACTCATCAATACTTGAATATCCAGAAACATCACCTGCAGTATCTTGACTAACACTTATAAAATCCTCAGACTTGCTTCTGGCATTTTCTTGTGAATCAACCTTGATTTCCTTGAATTTGTTTCTCAGTTCTACTGCAATCCCACTGGATGATTTATCACTTGCCTGTGCCTGCTCAGAAATGTTATCTTTATCTTTATCCTTATCTCCTAGAATATCAGATTTAGACTTATTAACAACACTTTTATCTATAATTCTGTATTGCTTTTCCTCACCTTTATCATTATATACAACTCTAGATTTTACTAAAGAAGTCACCTTGGTACCACCTGCATGTTTCTCTTTTAACTGATTAGAGAGTTCAGCCTTTTCTTTGTCAGCTCCAGAACTAATTTTGTCAACAAACTTACATCTTCAACACTAGCACCTTTTGACTGCACAAGCTTTAATTCATTTGCAGCTTTGAACACATTCTCTTCACTCTTGGCCTTAATCCTTGAAAAGTCAGGACTGGCTTCAGATTCAAAGGACAAGTTTTGCACACTGCTGAACTGATCATTAACTCCAACTGTCTCATCAGTACCTGACAGTCTGTTTAGTGACTGTCTCTTGCGTGGAGTTGGTCTTGGGCGAGCTGCTGGCACTGGCCTTCTGGGAACAGGCTTAGGATATGTCTGAGAGTCACCTTTGTCTGAAATATCTGTTTTAGATTCTGTCTCTTTCACATTTTCTGTACCTTTATGTGGACTCTGGTTATCAGCAATGTCTGTGTTTTGAGCTTTGGCTTTGGTATTATTTGTTAATGTATCACAGCTAGAGTCATCAGGAGTTTGTACACCAGTGGGTTTCCCAGTTTCAGCTGTGGTCTGGTCAGTACTAACTACTACTGGTTTTACTGGTAACTTAGGAAGGGGTTTCCTCGCAACAGGGGGTGACTGTGCTGGGGAATGAATTTTTCTGAACCTTACTGATGTGTCCTTTGACTCATCTTTTGTAACAGAAAATTCAACTGATGAATTTTTGTCATTTTTGAAAGAAACATCCGACTTAATCTTTTCCTCAGAATCTCCTTGCGTCACAGCATCTGACACGAACCATGTTGAGTTGCTACCTTTTTGAGTTTTAGCTTCAATTTCATTCACAACATTCTTAGCACTATCCAAAACCTGAGTCTTTTCAATAGTTTTTTTTGGTGACGTTTCTTTTTCACTCTTTTTTTGTACTCTGGGTTTCGGTTTAACAGGTACAATGGGTGCTTTCGAACCTAAACTTACAAACCTAGACTTAAGATTTGAAAACTCAAAGTTTTCCTCAGCAGTATTTGCATTTGTAACTTGATCCGACACTTGTACAGTTTGTTTATTATCACAGACACTTTTTGTGGTCAAGCTTTCCTCTGGGAATGATTTATCTGGCTGAACTGAATCTGCAGCAATGTCATTGAAAGAACTTGTGGTTGGAACTGGAATGCTATCTTCAGACTGTGGACTAATTATGGCTGTAGTAACTGATGTTTCAGGTATATCTCTTACAGTATCTGTAAGAGTATCTGATGATTCTGGCCCACCACCAACAGTTGCAGCTATTATGTTTGACTGACTTGCTTCATGAGTTGGTGATTTTTTGGGAGATTCTGCCAGTCTTCCCCTTGGTGGATTTTTAGGAAGTGGGGGAGGTGTTTTACTTGGTGGACCTCCTCGAGGGGAGGTCTTTGGTAAGGGAGGAGGAGGGTTCTTAGGTCGATGAGACCCTCCTCTGGCCGGAGACACAGATGATGTGGGAGGTTCTGTAGCAGGTCCTGGTGTGGATGATTGACAGCTTGCTTTGGGCTCAGTGGAAACTGGCTCAGATTCCTTTCCTGTGGATAGATATACAGAAACATTATAAATCATATTTTTTTTAATTAATACTTTTAAAGGATTCATGATTTAAAAATTTGATAGCACTGAATTTTCTGTTCCTACAAAAACAAATGATGTTTTATATGATGATTTCTGTGCATTGAAACCAAAATACATTACTAATTTATATTTTAAATCAAAATGAGTGGTCTTATAAGGGAAGTAGTCTTAATTCCTAGATGGTCTTAAAGCCAGATTTTATTGTAACATTATAATATGAGAAATAATGTTATTACACGTGTAATTTCTCAATGGTGCCGAGGTTGTTGTTTTTTGTAAATGAAAAAGAGACCATAATAAACCTGAGAGATGAAGTGAGTATACAAAGCAGATCCATATTGAGGCTGTTACTATGTGTGTTACTATGTGGGGCCAAAACTTTGAAATCACATAACACTGCTTATTGTAGTTGATATAAACACTTGGTCATGGAGGCCCTAAACACATTACACTAGACCATAGGCTCCTTTTACTAAACTTTGTACTATCAAATTTGGTCTTTAAAAGTCTTAAATATGTTGGTCTAAATAATATCTACTTAAATGTTCTATTTTCACAATAAAACATGAAGAAATTCTTTTATACAAACACTACATTTTGTAAAGAAAAAATCACAGGAAAAATATTACATTACATCATATTTATGAGGATCTTATTTTTATCAAAATTTAGTGAAACAAGGCCCCAGGTTGTAGCTATATGGCAATGGCTAAGGGTCCAAGGTCTGAAACATGTTAACCTTTCCCCTCATAATGACACGATTTGACATACTGGCAAACAGAGCAGACCCCGATCAAAAAGCTCCTTCCTCGAAATGCCTAATCAGGCTCATAAGAAATTGTAAAATATTGAGATTTCAAACAATGTTTAGAGCAACGAATAATCCATTGTTTCATATACTGAGTAGTTTTCATCAAGTCATAAATTTGTATATGAATATTCATGAGGTAAAGAGTACTACTGGTGCTTATGTTATATAAGCAAGCCTTCCACCCAGGTGCTTCTTACACTTGGGGTGTTCCATCACATGTGATTGTCCTTCCGAGGCTATGATATCCAATATCCTAGCTTGCCTAGTATCTGATCTATTTGGGCAGTAAAATGAAAAGGACCTTCACCTTTTACTTCAGTAATCCAGAGTCAGCTATTGGTCAATTTAAAGCTGAATATTGCTCTACAATTGAAATACCATTGCAGGAACTGTAAATATCTCAACATGTGACAACAATTTGCCTTGTACTAGAGTGGGCCCTTATGAATCTGCAGTGTATATGACACAGAGATCAGCAAGTGCTGTGTTTTATAAGATATGCCCAGAATTATATCAATGTATACATGGGTATTACAAACATGGCAGTCAGAAATCAGTATCATAAATAAAGATAAATAAACTACAGAGGAACAAATCAGCTTCATTATTCAATTGAATATTACCCCTTTCTTTCAATACTTAATGATTATCCATATGAAATAAATGAGAATTACCCAGGCTTTACTTTCAATACAAACTAAATATCTATAAAAAATAACTGAGTATTACCCCTTACTTTCAATACTAATTAAGCATCCACAAAAATAATTTGAGTAATTTCCAAAATATTGATTGAGTAACTGTCATAAAATACACAAGTCTAACATGATCAACAATATTATACTGTGAAATCAATATTTTTGGGGAGACACTAATTTTCGTTGATTTCATGGTGGCTTTTATCAATGAGTATTAATCCCCATGATAACTTGTCTCCTGTATAGACTTCACTTTTCTTAGGACATTTTAGATCCAGGAATAATGTACACAAAAATAAACAGTATGCTATATAAACATAGAAGGCTTGTGGCATGCATAATTTTCCGATATATGCATGGTTCAAATGTAAGGTAATTTTATGACATCATAACCTAAAGCTTAATAATAATAACATAAATTGACATCTTTGTATCACCGTCAGATTGGAAAGGAGTTTCGTTTTTCATGCTACATCTCAGAATGATGTCTGATGTTGCGTTCAGATGCCTTGTAACATCAGTTGAGCCTTAACCCTTTCCCTCATAGAGGAAACCATGAAAAAAATGAGGATTTTGTAATTAAATTTGGAGGTTTAACTCTGGTTTTCTGCAGATCAGGCTTTATGTGGTACCTATTGAGTGCGTCAAAATGAGTCCATATGAGGGAAAGGGTTAAGCTTTTGTGATAAAATTACTTCACATCTTAACACCGTGCATTATTCTGTAATTTAGCACTCAAAACGAAACTCTACTTCCTGATTATGAAATAGTGAGCCTAAAAAAAATATGACTATTAGAAATACTTTTAAAACCATTTTCCAGAAGAATATGAATATATGAATATAAAAGTTTTGCTATATCTATATCAATCTCATATTTAGCTATCTCTATATTCTAAATAATATATATACTGTATAAACTTAAAAACGAAAAATAAACACTACTTACATTTCCTATTACAAAACATATAATGGTTAGATTTATATAGTTTTCATTTCATGTGATGTTGTGGTCAGCTGAGTTATAATGACAAACACTTATAATTACAGGAGAAGGTCTCAATTAATAATAGACTGATATCATGCTTTAAATTGTAGTGCACTGAAGTGGGAGATCAGTAAGAAAATCACCTCAATGTCTGTCCTAGAAAATATCAAAATTGATCATTGATGATACTTTAACATATTTAATGGTAATAGTAATACATTTTTTTTTCTATTGATGCAACAGAGTGAGCATTTGTCCATTGTCCGTAATAAGCTTGTTTTCGCTCCAGCAAAAGGCTCATTTCTAGAGCAATCATGATCAAACTTGGAGACATAAATATTGGTCATAATATGAGCAATCATGTTTGATAATAAGGTCAGGGATGACAACTCTTTAAAGGCAATGGCCGTCAGGTGGGTGAAAAAGAGCCATCTTGGCCCTATTAATTATCAGTTGCCTTTATAAAACACTTATCTTCAATGGATTATATGAATCAATTATATTCTCCTACTAGGTCTATCTCTAAAGGTAAACAAGAGGGCCATGATGGCCCTGAATCACTCACCTGGTATCATTAGGCTATGTAAAATCAAGTGACCCCTGGGGCAGGGCCAATTTTGACCCCAGGGCCATGATTTGAACAAACTTGGTAGAGGTCTGCTAGGCCATGTTACATACCAAATATCTAAATTCCAGGCCTTGTGGTTTTTGACAAGAATATTTTTCTAGTTCTTCATATATAAGTCCATGTAAAATAAAGTGATCCCTGGGGCAGGGCCAATTTTGACCCCAGGGTCATGATTTGAACAAACTTGGTAGAGGTCTACTAGACAAAGCCACCCATCAAATATCTAAGATCTAGGACTTGTGGTTTCAGAGAAGAAGATTTTTTAAGATTTCACATATTAAATCTATTTTTAGCTCCTGTGACCTTATTATGCAACAGACTGAAACCATTTGAACATTTTTTATAGGGGATCACCTTAAGGAACATCCTTGCAGATTTTGATCACTTTCCCATCAGTAGTTTAAGAGAAGAAGATTTTTAAGTAAAATGTTGACAACTACACGACGCCAGATGCCGGACAAAGGCTGGTCCCAAAAGCTTACCTTGGCACTTTGTGCCAGATGAGCTAATAATCAGTTTGTCTTAGCCCTCAACACAAACTCTTATAAAGCCTGATCAACTCCAATTTTCTATTTTCAGTAACAGTGTCAAATACAATTCCAAGATACCTTTTTTGACACTCAAGAACTCAGGCCTTTTTACAGAAGATGGGGAAGGGGCAGGAAAGGGGCCATATTATCATGTTTTTTTGTTGTTGTTTTTTCTAAATATTGCTATACAGTGGGGAAATTAATGTCTTGGAAGTAAAATTATTATTAATAGCAACTTTGGGTAAAACTGCATTAATTAAGAGTTTTCAGATGAATGGCCCCTGACATGGATGAAAACCGGAACCTTCATTAACTGGAGGTAGTCTAGGATATGGGAAAAAGACGGTCAAAAGAAGTCCTGATGTTTACATAATATGTATGTATTATGCTTGTATATTAAATTTTGTGATAACATAGTCAAATGTACTATATCTGTCTCATGTAGATACAAGAGTGCTCTCTGGATCACGTGTGTAACCTGCTGAAGAGTGATGTAAAAAGTGTGACAGACGGAAGGATATGGATACATATGTGGCTATCCTTTGTTCTCTCTAGCCAATTTACTATTACCTATTGTTTTTATAGCCACCTATGTATTATACATGAGCACAGACAGACGACGGAAAAGTGATCCCTATGTGTCACCTCTGCTTACAGCAAGTGACACAAAAAGTACCCAAACAAATGAAATTCATTTAAACCCAAACAAACAAACAAACAACCATTTTAAATATCCACCATGTCTTCTTCAGGATGTATTACATGTAAAATGGGTAACACATGTTTATCTTAATATAACATGCAAGGCTCCTTAGTTTGATTTTTGCATTAAATGTCCAACCAACAGTAGTTCAGTCATTTGGAGACAATGTCAACACGAGGCCACACTGCAGCATCACACTTCAGACAAGTGGCATGATATACTACACCCAGTCTGCGTGTTCTGCTGATTCAGACCTGGTACTCAGCACTCTTATATATACTTCCATACATTAACAGATGTATTTGACTTGACTGGTTCCCAGTTGTGGGTGTCACCCACACATAGTTTTGTAAGCTGCACTTAATATCAAGGAAAAGCACTTGAGATTGACTTGAAAATAATTAATTACTTCCGAAAAAAATACAGCACTCATCAGATAATGCCTCCCCCCTTTCTTTTTAATAATGCCAAAATAAAAGGCATCTGTATCAAAGTTAAACTTCCTTGTTTCTGTATAGAGAGTATCTTTTTATACATCCAACTCAACTAAATATCCCTTTACGACAACCTACATACACAGCAATTCAAACTTGCATGTTTCACCTAAATTTCTTAATTGGACTTGTCCTTTCTTCCTTGTGTACTGTACCATTGTTGTTCAGGGGGTGCATGCTGATAATAAATTGACTGAATAGCAAACAGAGCAGGCTGTGATCAGACTTCACAGGTCACAAAGCACCCACAGCATTTTAAGGGTTAAACTTTATTCTCAGTACACAATCTATGTTTCTCTTGCTTGCTTTGGGTTATATCCAATCAACAGTATTTCAGAAATATATGTATGGAGATTATTTTGTTTACATGACACAGTCTTGCTACACTGCTGTATCACACCATGGACAAGAGGCAAGATATTACACACTAGCCTGACAACAGGCCAAGCAGTCTTGTAACTTCCTTTGTGGACTAAGCACCAATCACTAAAGCTCAGTACATTTAAGGAGAAAAAGTAATTCCTTGTTACCCGATAAATGGTACACTGACTGTCTGAGAACTGGGTCTAGGGGCTAAACCATGGTGTAATATGGCGTGTTCAGAGGTCAATAACATACAGCTAATGTGTAGGACAATCTCCATGTCTGGACCTTTAACAAACCTATAATCATAAAATGGATGGAAGTGCTCTTCAGAGGTTTAACCCTTTCCCTCATATAGACTCATTTTGACGCACTCCACATAAAGCCTGATCTGCAGAAAACCACATTCAAACCTTACCAAATTTAATTATAAAGTCCTCATTTCCAGACCAGGTCTTTTCAAGGTTTCCTCTATGAGAGAAAGGGTTAAATAAATCTAACTTAGCCCCAACACAGAAACAAGAAATAATATCCAAAACATTACTGAAGTACAAACAGATATTCAAAGTTCTTGGCATTGATTTTTTTAACCCTCTCCTCTGTTTGCTCATACAAATATTGTATTTCAGTTTCTACACAGTCTGTGTGGCAAAAAATAATTCATGATTCCATACACCATTTTGAGTTAAATTAATATTCATCAAGTCATGAATTTGTACATGAATATTCATGAGGTAAAGCCACATTGACCAGTCTTTGATATTATCATTTTTTTTGCGCATACCTTAAGTACCAATATTACTTTCTACGTCTTTGGGACAAGGCTCGGCCACTGTACCTATTTCATTCTGTTAGATAATTCAGCCAATGGTACCTCATGTGACAATAAATAAGTTTCCTTATTTGTGCCATTTGACAATTTTTAATGTCTCCCTTTTGACATGATTGTGTGGAGCTAAAAACAGAATATAGGTTTTCCATGTGTGAATTCAAGGGAGGTTACTACATAATACATCTAGTCATTTTTTTTTCATTTTTTGCCATTGAATAATATCAGGTTGAATTATTTGATTGCGATGTTCAGTATTACAAAAGGAATATCACATCCAATGGAGGGTGACAGTTATATTTGTTAAACCTCGAAATGGCAATGACATTACAAATCTAGGGTTTACAGTATGTTCTTTGAAACACATGTGTCACCTGCTGAAAGAAGTATGATGGAAGTAGTGTGACAAACAGGCAGATGGACTGACAATGTAGAAATGATCCCTATGTGTCACTTCTGTTTACAGCAGGTGACACAAAAACAATTGACCCCAGTACAACTCAGAAGCAACTGCTACACCACAGCTAAGCTAGATCAGACTGTAAGAAATTCTAAGCCAGAACAGATATGAATACCAATAAAATAGTGAACAGTATAAAACCCAGCCAATCTGAGTCACGTAATTATACTGATCACATAAGTCCTTTACAGCCTTCACATGGTAAAGAGTTAAATGTGACTAAAGTCAGTATCAGTTATCTCCCCTTCCCAAACAAATCACTGACAACATTGGTAAAAGTCTACTTACTTTTTAAACTAAATATATTGTCAAAGCAGTCACCCCTAATATAACTGCCAACCTGTGGACAAAGACAGATGCCTGGATTCTCAACTCCAAATTCAGGGAGAATTGAACCTCTGAATACCAGCCACCTCCAGACAAAGATCAGTTATAATTCCTCCTATAGGGACATTTACAGTACTTTAATCATACAAGTACAAGTGAGATCCGGGTTAAGATGAGCATCATGTGATATGATACACAAATGTGGATATCTTTATTGATCATCTTTTTCTATTGTTGATTCAATTAATAACATCCTTAATTCTTCATATATATCCCTGTATATGAAGTGTAGATCAATATTTTGACATGAAAAGTATGTTAGAACTGTTCATGTAATATTCCTTTGAATCACAGTCTGTTTGCCATTTAATTTTGGGGAAAACTAGATGTGGGTGTTCCTCGGAACACTTGTGTCGCCTGCATTTAAGCATGTTTGATGAAAGAATTGACTAGAAAATCGATCTTTTGACAAATTATTGATAAAACATAATCTATTTTCCCGAGCACTTTCGACTATACAGTCTTCATCAGAGGAGTGTCAGAATGACTATGAATTCAAAACATTAACTGTAAGAAAAATTATGACGTCATTAAGCACTTATGACGTTAATTATATATATGTTGCAAGTTTGTAGTCATCATTATCATTATTGAGTTATCATTCTTGTGTACTGCACTCAGACCAATGAGATCTATCTACTAAATGTTTAAGGCAACACTTCAAATACTTTACAAGTTATGCACCACACAAGAATTAAATCCAAAAAAATAAACAAAGGGAAATAACTCCAAAAATACAACAGTTATCATTCTTGCACAATGCACTCCATGAGATCTTTCCACCTGTGAGGTTTCAAAGTAATACCTCAAATACTTTTCATGTTATGCTCCAGACAAAAATGAAGTCTGAGTATCAACAAAGGGCAATAACTCAAGGAAAAAGAGAAACAGAGTTATCATTCATGTGCACTGCACTCAGACCATTGAGATCTATGAAGTTTCAAGTCAACACCTCAAATACGTTTCGAGTTATGCCCCAGACAAAAATTAAGTCTGAAAATCAACAAAGGGAAATAACTCAGAAAATAAAACAGAGTTATCATTCTTATGCACTGCACTACAAATCCATGAGATCTTTCCAATACTTTTCGTGTTATGCTCCAGACAAAAATGAAGTCTGAGTATCAACAAAGGGCAATAACTCAAGGAAAAAGAGAAACAGAGTTATCATTCATGTGCACTGCACTCAGACCATTGAGATCTATGAAGTTTTAAGTCAGCACCTCAAATACTTTTTGAGTTATGCCCTGGACAAAAATTAAGACTGAAAATCAACAAAGGGCAATAACTCAAAAATATGAAAGTCATGGTTATCATTCTTGTGCACTGCACTCCACCTCAATGTGATCTATCCATGTTTTAAGTTTCAAGGTGATACCTCAAATACTTTTCGAGTTATGCTCCGGACAAGAAAGTGTGACGCCGACGACGCCGACGACGACGCCGACGACGACGGACAAAGTGATCCCTATGTGTCTGCCATGCTATGCAGGCGACACAAAAATCAAGATCTAGTGCCTAATTTTTAATTGTAATTGTGAACAAGAGTGCTGGTTATCGCAAAATATGCCCGTCCTGCCATTTTATCAATTCAAGGGCCATAACTCTAAAGAGGGATATTCTGACTGGTTTTCAAACTCGATTGAGATACTGTCTCAATACACATTATGACAAAGTTTGGTAAAGATTGTTTCAAGTTTGTCAATGTTAGAGAGCAGACGCTGTTAATTTTGCAATTTTTTCATCCATTAAAGGGCAAAGTGTCTCGGGCAATCTGGCTGGTTATCGACAGGAACCGAGATATTGTGCCTATATACATTGTGACCAAGTATGGTTAAGATTAGTTCACATTTGTTCTAGTTAGAGAGTGGACAACTTCCCTGAATGCCGCCCTCCCACCCGCCATCTTGGATGGGCGTATAAAAACAATTTCTGGTATGTCATGAACAGGAATTTACTGGAACTCTAAATGGTATATGAAACAGTGAATTTATCTTTCTGATGAACTGTGTACATGCAAAATGTGAGCTACATGTTCAATACTGTCAAAATAAGTCTAAATGCCACATAGGATTAAAATATGGTAGTGGTATTAGGATTATTTGACAGGGGAGTGGAACCGAGCCCCTTGTGTGTGATACCACAAGGTAGCATTATATCTGTCTCTTGCACACAGAAGCCAGACTAAATAATGAAGAAGAAAAAAAAAGAAAAGTCCATGTAATCCCAGGAGGTCACATGACCCGGATCTACGCGCACTTACTCAGCAGGAAACTAAAGCTGAGAAATCTCGTGTAAAAATTATAAAAAGGTTTCAGGATTATGAAATAAAATAAAACACTTGAGTGAAGGACCTTCACACACAGTGGAAGGATGTTTTATAAAGAGGGCCGCCTTAACCATACCAACTCACATGACTTTGTGTTTTCTTAACCCTTTCCCTCATATAGACTTATTTTGACGCACTCAATAGGTACCACATAAAGCCTGATCTGCAGAAAACCACAGTTAAACCTTACCAAATTTCATTATAAAGTCCTCATTTCCAGACCACTGAGGCGCACAAAAAACAGTATAAACCTGGTTTTATGCTGTTCACATAGGCCTTTTCATGGTTTCCTCTATGAGGGAAAGGGTTAAACTTCATTATCCAATGGTCTGTATAATACAGTAGAACCCCTTTAAACCGGACAAGGTTGGGGACAACATAAATTTCCAGTTTAGAGGGGTTTTGACCTTTTGAACAATAAACCATGTCTATATATACATGTATAAATGTATTTGCTGAAACTTACCACAATTGTGGGTTTTGGAACAGATTCAGAGTCTCTGATTAACTAAATCTTGTCTTCAAGAGACAGTTCTATTCTTCTACGTTTTGTCGGAGGTTGAGACATGATGATGTGTTGAAAGTAAAATTTAACTGATAAATCACAAAATGAATGCTAGCTACCACTTTTGTAATTAATCAAAGAAGCTTATTTTCTATTGTTCACAGATCGTAAATTTATTGGTTACTATTGTTTATTTTACTGTCAATCACAATCCTGTCCTTAAGTTTCACAGTTAGACTTACCAAACTACAATTTTTTAAAGCCTCTCGTGTTAATTTTGGGGATCATTACTAATTTCAAACGCTGATTGTCGGATTAAAATTGTTTTCATAGCACTCATTATCGGTCATTTCTTACATCCAATGCACTGGCTAAGTGTATTTTTCACACCTATGTTGATCACATGATGCACCAACAGCGGCGAAATGGCGGATCCCTACAGGTATAATTAATTGCCTCAGGCAGTTTGGTGTTTCGAGTTTGTGTACTGTTTATTGGGTTGATGTAAGGTCCCAGACACGTGTCCGGTTTCCAGGGTGACTTTTCCGTTGCTATGAAAGAAAGTGTGCCCCGAAATACGTCCGGTTTCCAGAATGCAGGGTTTCCGGTATACAGAGTTTACAATTATATGAAATAAATAAGGGCTGAAAACGGGACCAAAACATAAGTATGTTAATTTCATATAAAACAGGGAATGTGTTTCATCTATGAAAGATGCCACTTATGGTATAAAATACCTTTTAAAATGAATAAATCATCCTTTTCTTTTTGTTTGCTCCAGCTGTATAAGGTAACACAATGTGTTTCTTACTTTCTTGTTTTTTGTCATTAGATAAAACAAGAGGGTCATGATGGCCCTGCATCGCTCACCTGGTATCATTAGGCTATGTAAAATCAAGTGACCCCTAGGGCTGAGCCAATTTTGACCCCAGGGTCATGATTTGAACAAACTTGGTAGAGGTCTATTAGCCCACGTTACATACCAAATATCTAAACTCCAGGCTTTGTGATTTTTGAGAAGAAGATTTTTTTCAGGTTTCTCCTATATTAGCCTATGTTAAATCAAGTGACCCCTGGGACGGGGCCTAACCCCAGGGTCATGATTTGAACAATCTTGGTAGAGATCAATTAGACACCAGGCCTTGTGGTTTCTGAGAAGATTTTTCAAGTTTTTCCCTATATTAGCCTACAGAAAATCAGGGACCCCTTTGGTGGGGCCAAATTTGACCCAATGGTCATGATTTTTAAAACGTGGTAGAGACCCAGTAGACAATGCTACATACCAAATATCTAAACTCTAGGCCTTGTGGTTTCTGAGAAGAAGATTTTTCAAGTTTTTTTCTACATTAGCCTATGTTAAATCAAGTGACCCCTGGTGCTGGGCCAATTTTGACCCCAGGGCCATGATTTGAACAAACTTGGTGATGATCTACTAGCGATGCTGCACACCAAATATCTAAGCCCCAGGCCTTGTGGTTTCTGAGAAGAAGATTTTTCAGGTTTTTTCTATATTAGCCTATGTTTAATCAAGTGACCCCTGGGGTGGGGCGAATTTTGACCCCAGGATCATGATTTGAACAAACATGGTAGAGGTCTATTAGCCCATGTTACATACCAAATATCTAAACTCCAGGCTTTGTGATTTTTGAGAAGAAGATTTTTTTCAGGTTTCTCCTATATTAGTCTATGTTAAATCAAGTGACCCCTGGGACGGGGCCAATTTTGACCCCAGGGCCATGATTTGAACAAACTTGGTTGTGATCTACTAGACAATGCTGCACACCAAATATCTAAGCCCCAGATTTTGTGGTTTCTGAGAAGAAGATTTTTCAAGTTTTTCCTATATTAGCCTATGTTAAATCAAGTAACCCCTTGGGCAGGGCCAATTTTGACCCCAGGGTCATGATTTTAACAATCTTGTTAGAGAGTCATAAGATCATGCTTCATACCAAAAGGCTAGGCCTTGTGGTTTCGGAGAAGAAGATTTTTAAAATTTTCATTTTTAAAATCTATTTTTAGCTCCTGTGACCTAGATTTTTGACCAATCAAAATAATTTTATCAACTTTGGTAAAGGGCCCCATAATGAACATTCCTGTGAGGTTTTATCAAAATCCAGTGAGTTTTAGAAGAAGATGCTGTTTAAAGAAACTGTGACGACGGACGCACGGACGACGGACAAAAGGCGATCACAAAAGCTCACCATGAGCACATTGTGCTCTGGTGAGCTAAAAACAAAAACAAACAAAAAAACAATAATACATACCAGTAACTTCTATTAAGTCCAGTAACTTATATATGAAGGACAAATAAATCAACATCATCTCAATTTCCTTTTTAAACCTTTACCTCATGAATATTCTTGTACAAATTTATGACTTGATGAATATTTTTAAATGGTGTATTAAAACAATGGATTTTTCTATATTTTAGCAGCAAACAGAAGAGACCCAGATCAGTCAGCTGTTTGATCTAGGTCATATCTGACTTGACTTGACTTGACTACGACTATTTGAGTTTACCATCACTTTGACAGCATTTCAGTCATATAGCAATGTCCAGCTTATTACAGGTGGTCTGAGGAAGACCTCGAATGCACAGAGGCATCCGGGTAGAACCACTGACCTACCGCAAGCCAGCTGGAAGGCTTCCTCACATGAAAATCCGAATGGCCCTGCCGGGATTTGAACCCACGCGGTGAGGGGCTGAATGAGTGTTAGAGTCAGTGACTTTACCCTCTTGGGCACAGAGGCCCTAGGTCATATCTGATTGCCAAGACATCAATATGTATCTATATGTGGTAAAGGGTTTATAACTGTCTACCACAGAGTTCATCCCTCCCAAATGTTTCAGAAACTGCTTATGGCAAAACTACCAGCATGGCCATAGTTATCTAGAAAGTTGTTATGCCAAGTACTTTAATGATATTGCCTTGTACCATATACAGACATAATTGTACCAATTTGGATGCTATATTGATCAGGGTCTTTTTCTGGGCTATTTCAGCCATATTATACCCCAACAATTTTTCCAGTAATGACTGCCTAGCCGAGGATTATAGGGAAGGTACATGTACCATATGATAATGTTACTAGGGTTGTCATAATATGCATGAAGCATACCATGATAAATTGCAATATGTAATGAACATATCGCAATACAATACCACAATATGTTGCCATATTTGAACATATACTAAAATTAGAGACGATTTCAAACAAGTATTTTCAATGAAATAATAAGTCAAATAAACAACAAATATTTCTGTAAATAATACTGCAAATATTCTAAAATTGGATATGCTGGGTTTCTTTAATTGTTTCCAAATATCTCCCCTGACATGAATTTGATACCCTACTCCATTTTCCATCATTTTATAGGCAATTGCTTTCGATCCTTATGTGAAACTTTAAAAAACCAGCAACGTAACTGCAGCATAGGATATAGGCAAAAACAGATAATTTTATATGGTGGCACAATATTGACCTTAATCAGGATCACAAAACATCACAAAAGCCCTACTAGTTACGTACCATTTTGAGCGGTGGAGGTGGGAATGATCAATGAAGGCTTGACAGCAATGGCTGGCTTCTTTGGCAGGGATGGCTTCGGCTTCTTCACAGATACTGGCGGTCTGAAATGGATTGTCAGGTTTATTATTTGTCTGAAAAAGCTTCAGTTATGAAGAATTGAAAATGAAAATGTAGGATTTGGAATCATTGGCAGAGTGGCTGATGACAAATTCTAAAAAAAAAGTATTCTAAATATGAAATTTTGTTTGATGAATATTGGGTATATGATCTTTTGATATTAGAATTGTGGAAAAAAACTTCAGTCTTCAGAGTTAGTATTTTTTTTCTTTATTTTTGTTTTTGGATTTAAATAGATGCCCTTGTTTTCAAAATTTTGTATATTTTCTTCCCAGGACTATGCAACTTTATTTTTCCTCCAGAATTTTGTAAGAGATGCATTATCCACAGAATTGTGACCCCCCCCCCCCCCCCCACCCCCCACAAAAAAGAGAGAAAATTCCCAGAACTCTGTAAAAAAAAAAAAAAATGTAAATGCTCTTGTACATGTAGTGGTTTTATACAAAAAACTGTTCAACTAATAACTATTGAATAACTAATTAACTAAGTAAGTGTATAATGACTATATTAAGACAGAATTTCTCAATTTTTACTATTACTACGACCAGGAATGTTACATACATTTAAGGGGACCTAACCTGCATAAATTATTTTATCACACCTTACTGAATTATCTCTCTTTGGAGTACTTATAATTCAATTGCTGGGAAATTCTGTCTTGATTTTATTTAACAAATAGCTACATTTATTTGATGACATTACTTTTTTAATTAATGATATTTTGTTATCATGAAAATAACTATTATTTACAAAAGGTATTCATATGGTTTGTTTGTATTTTTGTAGGGTGGGTGTGTCAGGCATATACAGGGTTCTTATACAGAAGGCTGTTCCTGACAAGTAAGAATTTGACAGAGAAAATGATTCGGGGTGCCACGTAATAAGACTTTAGCAAGCACACAATGTGGAGGATTTGACAAATTGCCAATGCTGTAGGGTGGGGACTTTAAGACTCCAAAAATTAAAACTTTCATATTTTTATAAGTCAGCCCACTGCTCCCCCGCCCCCCCTGGGGCAAAACACTGGTAGTTGCATAAATCTTTCAAGAAAGTGACATTTATAAATATGAAAATTAAATCTTTAGAAAGGATGGGAGAAGAAAAATCAAGCAAACAGAAGATCCTAAGCTTCCTACAGGATGTTAATATGTAAGGCCAAAAAAAAAAAGAGTTCATTTTTTGGTCTCAAGCCCAGAAAAAATGAGGGTAGGTAGGTAGGGATATATTGTTGTTTTTTTCCCCCTCTGAATGATTCCAAAAATAAGTAAAAAATAAAAAAAGTAAAGGAAACTCAAAGATTTTTCAAAGGCGAAATGGAAAAAAAAAATTAAGGGTCGGCCGTGGAAAAAGAGGGTTGGTCGAGAGACCAGAAACAGAACTATGTTTTTTTTGCCTAATTATTACTGACTTTTGTCTCAGTTTAACATCAGGAAGGAAATGCATGGTATACTTAGTATGCTGCTTTGTTATCTTTCTTAATTTCTTGTGCAAGTTGTAATTGAATAATTAGCATACATTAAATAACAGATATAAATGAATATTTCTGAAAATCAACTTTTTCTCTTTTTTCTTCAGTCCAAATCCAGATATTTGAAATCCTTGGAACCAATGTTTCATTTCATAACAAGTCAATTATGAGGGGTGTTTAAAAAGTATCCAGAAAAGTTATGGTAAATATGGTTATTTAATATTAGAAAACTAGATGTGGGTGTTCCTCGGAACACTTGTGTCGCCTGCATTTAAGCATGTTTGATGAAAGAATTGACTAGAAAATCGATCTTTTGACAAATTATTGATAAAGCATAATCTATTTTGTGAGGTACAAAATAACACCAAATCACACACACACACTCACACACAGATATATATATATTTTTTTTTTTGGGGGGGGGGGGGGGGGGGGAATAAAATATTCAAACAGTGCAATATGTAATAATTTTCCCGAGCACTTTCGACTATACAGTCTTCATCAGAGGAGTGTCAGAATGACTATGAATTCAAAACATTAACTGTAAGAAAAATTATGACGTCATTAAGCACTTATGACGTTAATTATATATATGTTGCAAGTTTGTAGTCATCATTATCATTATTGAGTTATCATTCTTGTGTACTGCACTCAGACCAATGAGATCTATCTACTATAAATGTTTAAGGCAACACTTCAAATACTTTACGAGTTATGCCCCAGACAAAAATTAAGACTGAAAATCAACAAAGGGCAATAACTCAGAAAATATGAAAGTCATGGTTATCATTCTTGTGCACTGCACTCCACCTCAATGTGATCTATCCATGTTTTAAGTTTCAAGGTGATACCTCAAATACTTTTTGAGTTATGGTCCGGACAAAAATAAAATCTCAGAATCAACAAAGGGTAATAACTCAGAAAATACGAAAGTCAGAGTTATCATTCTTGTGCACTGCACTCCACCTCAATGTGATCTATCCATGTTTTAAGTTTCAAGGTGATACCTCAAATACTTTTCGAGTTATGCTCCGGACAAGAAAGTGTGACGCCGACGACGACGACGACGGACAAAGTGATCCCTATGTGTCTGCCATGCTATGCAGGCGACACAAAAAAATCAAAAGTGATAATTTGATATATTTTGAACTTAATCCGACAGAGAAGTGATACATGTTGCACTCATGCAAAAACCACATTGTATAATTCTTGCTTTCGGATTAAGTTCATAATATATAAGAGTATCACTTTTTGAAATTTCATTCACATTACAATATGAATAAAAGTTATGGAACTTTTCGAGATACTTCTCAAATATCCCTCATATCTGTTAAATATCTGTTTGAATAACAAAACCAAGTTGATTATTGAAAAAGAGCACAATCTCACTTGCTTTTAAATGCAGTTAAAAAATAATAATTTGTCATTATAATTATTCAAATTTGTTTTGATTCAGAAACAGAGATGTTAACCACAATATTGATTATTATATCAATTCATCAAAATGATTTTATTATCCACATTAATGAATAACAAGAACAATGCATACATTTATAAGCATGTCAAAACTGAATGCATGACTATACAAAATCACAAGTGAAAATCAGATATCCCATTTGTCTCAAAAACTGATACCATGCACTGATCCCTCACTAACCACAAACGTACATGTATTTAATTCAAGGTAGTACTGAGTCATTCTGTATCGCATCGTACACCGCTTCTCTGAAGCGGCAAGGTTTCTTCATGATTTTCTCGTGCTCTGCAGTGAGCACGCGGGGCATTGTCATATGACGGTTCAACAAGGTGGCGTGTAGACGGTTATTTTCTATGTTTTCCCACCCTCCCACAGTTTATTTTTACTGTGAATAATTATGTCGTTTCTTTTCAGTTTTTGATGATTTTCTCTTATCATCGTCATTGTACGCCTCTATGATGAAAGATGCGACAGGGTGACTACAGAGTGATTGGTGCAGTGGTTCTGGACATTTTTAACCATGAAGGAACCTATTCTCATGGTTCATCGTTTTTGTTAGTGACTCTTTGCTGACCATATTATTTACAGCTACTTTTGAACCATTGCTGGTGTGAAAGTTTAATATTGCTTTTTCAGGTACCTCTAATTAAAGTCGCCTTGTCAAAACCACTCCTAATTATATGTTTTTGTTGTTTATTTTTCATGAAGTAAGTTAATAAATTATTTATGTTTGGATGAAATGAAATGTAAGGAAAACATAATTACATATATCTTTATGTGGGAAAGTATACCTTCATGAAATTGACATAATTAAGTTTACAAATTATCACATAGAATATTAGCAAGCTTTTTTGAAGACTGCTACTTCTAAAATGAGGTATTGTTAGTTTACATTTAAGTCTGCTACCCTCAATAAAATTGTTAGTCCACATTTAAGTCTGCTACCCTCAATAACATTGTTAGTCTACATTTAAGTCTACTACCCTCAATAACATTGTTAGTCTACATTTAAGTCTGCTACCCTCAATAAAACTGTTAGTCTACATTTAAGTCTGCTACCCTCAATAAAACTGTTAGTCTACATTTAAGTCTGCTACCCTCAATAACATTGGCAAACTAGTGTGAACCTACGTCTCTGCAAAATTATTTGAACTCTTTGGCAAAAATCTGGTTTGCATTAAGAAATCGTAAAGCTGCTGAAAAGTCATATATACTCTTTGTTGCTGTGGCACTGTGATGATTGTTACACAAAAATGATGTACTCATAGTGAACAGTCTGTCTGTTGCACTTGTGAAAATCACCAGCATTTTCTTTGATTTTGTTACGACTGGCTTGCACCTACGGTACAAAGATTTACCAACAAACATTTACCATACAATACTAATGCAATCTTTTGCATGCATGAGCCATTTATTGTGTCTTTAATTTACTTTTGTTATACCTCCCCACCTTTCTCTCTCTACCATTTCTCCCTCTACCTTCCATCTCTCTCTTTCGTGTAGGACAAAGTCATCTTTCTGTATAAGTCCAGCACATTTCTAGAGGATGTAAATAACAAATAAAAGCAATTATCCCCCCTGACACACACATGCACACACAGTCCCCCACCCCTACAGTGACCTATATTACAATCACTGAGGTTTAGGAAAACTAAACTAAAATATTTTAGACCTGACGAGTTAAATTAGCATAAGTTTGCATAATCAATACAATTGGCTGAGACGATGAGATAAAAATCCGGTCATTTTCAAGTCCAAATGATAGGGAAGTGGTTGAGAAATGAATACAAGCCAAGATTTTCAACATAATTGTTGTATATTTGTGGGTTTTTTTTACTTTTCCTTGCTAATTCATCAAGAATACTTCATGGTAACTTTCTGAGAGAGCTAAATGCAAAGGAAAGGAAAAATCTGATAGACAGAGAATTAACGAATAAGAGAGAAAGATGACACATTCAGCGTCTGCTGTGAGTCATAGTTTTTGTTGTTTTTGGTTTGGGGATGGTAAGGAAGTCGCAATTTTGCCAATCCTATCAAGCATGTGTATCAGATTTCTTAGCCAACAGATTTCACTGAAATAGAAAGAAAAATTAACTGAATGAAAGAGGTTAAATTTCAAAATGACTCAAAGAGAGAAAGTCAGAGCCTGATGGACAGAAACAGACTGGGGAGGGGGGGAATAAAGGCCCATAATGAGACTCCTTTACCTCATCAGTTATTGGCCTCAACACAGTTAGAAGGTCGTTCCCACCAGGCTGGCAAGCAGTTGACCAGTTAAGTAGGGAGACCAGTCACTGTATGTACACATACTTTACATAAATTGGCCGAGTGACCTTTCCTTGATAAAATTTTAATGTATTATCATTTTATTTTTATTTGGACTGGTGAAAAAATCACATATTCACAGATCAATGATCCCTGTAAGGAATTCCTAGATGGATATAACTTGCTTCTAGTGTTTTGGCCATTTTTGGAATTTGGTTGAAATAGATGCCTCACTTATAATGGTGACTTGCCACAAATGATCTCACTTTAACATCATATCTGAGGTACACCTTTCATGGAACAATCCTTATACAGTGAGCATTTTACCACTACCATTTTGACAACTTTGCTTGTCATGGCCGGGTATTAAACCCATGATCTTCCAGTTGCTTATAAGAAGAGTTAAATGTTTGACAAAAAAGAATCAAGATGGACTTAAATGAAACACTGGTCTTAATTATCTCAATTTCTTGCCTTTACTGCTATAATGTTTTTAGAGTATCCTAGAGTATGTGTCTTGACTGACTGTCACACTGGTCTTAACCACCATACTGGTCTTATACACATTTATTTGGTCTTACTCGAGTATTTGTTTGAACTAGTACTATTAGCGGTCTGATGCAGACTAAAGTGCTCACTCAGGTCTCATACTTTTCTTTAACTAAACTAAAACAGCTGACTCAATAAGAATTTCATGTAATTGCAACTTAATACATCTATAGATTTCCTGACCCCTCTGTTTCCCACGGAGCATCATAAATACATCAGATTATATTACAAATACACAAATCCATTCCTCTTATATAAAACTCTACACCAGTAGGCTTAATAACATCTTTCTTATAACATCACTATCTGCAAGACCTTTTGACAGCGCTAATTGAATTCGGAATCAGCAGCTGTAGCAGCAGCATCTCTAGCGCTTCCACGGGAAAATTGAATACTGGCTTCTGTCTATGACGGCCATTACTGCGAGAAGCCCGCAAAATCTGCCATCTGACAGAGATCGTCCTTTGTATAATTCATGGTCAGAGTGACACTGTTTTTGGCAACATCTCTTGATGCTGTTTTGTCCTATATGTCTCAAATCCACAAAGTTATGTGTGTCATGGGTAATTTGCTTATTGTAGTTGATTGCCTTGGAAAATGAAGGAACACTCTACCAACTTTCGCTTTGTTAAGAAATCACAACCAGCTTGAAGAGAGCTTGTCTTGATTTTAAACACTTCAAAATGTAGAGATAATAAAAGAAATAGTAATTAATGGTAGAAGAAGTAACAAGGTATGTTTAAATGAACACATTGCCCCAGGCAGCCTTAGACCTTGGGGGTCAAGGTCATTTGAGGGTCAAGGTGAAGTTTGGAGGCTTTAGGTGGAAGGACTTCCATGTTATGGCCAAGGTTAAAGTTTTGTGACAAACAGACAAACAAACAAACAGACAGACCAAAATATTTCAGTCATTTATGATGGTATATACAAATTCTTTGCACCTATCTCAAGTATATACCTTTATGTATACATTTATGTAACATAAAATCATAACTGTTTCACCCATGCAAATGCAATTATGAGATATTGGAATTTTTTCAATGAGGGTATGCATCTTGGTCAATCAGGAGTAGTATCCCTTGTATTATATATAGTGATATATGTCTCACCTTTCGTACCAGACCCCTCTGAGATTAACGTCCCATTAGCAGAATATTAGTTATTTGTAGACTTAATGTCTACTTGAGATAAATACAGTGCATCACATGTAGACATGATACTACACACTTTCACATCAGTCCTGGTACTACCCACTTTGACGCACGGGCAAACAGAGCAGACCTAGATCAGCCAGAACCTGAAGAAGCTGTCTGATCAGGGTCTCCTCTGTTTGTTCATACAATATTGTAGCTCAGATTCTACACAGTTTGCATGGCAAAGCAAAATCCATTGTTTCATATACCATTTAAAATTCTGTTGATTAATATTCATCAATTCATAAGTCTGTACATAAATATTCATGAGGTAAAGGTTAAATGGATCTAGATGTGTGTCTGATTTCAATGAGGAAAATCATTTTTTTATTTTCACATAGTTGCCAGATATTATGTAAATATACAGGCCAAATGGCATACACTGAAAAAAACTTCATACTTTCCTTTTCTTTAAGGTTAAACACAGACTGTCACTAGTCATTAGAATTAAATTACAGAAATATCAGGAAATTCACATCTTTTCACATTAAACATGTTCATACAAAAAAACTTATTAACATTTCCTGACTTTCTGTCCCAATGAGAGGCAGTTAAGTTACATTTAACACACTCAACTCACTTTATTAACGTTTACATAGCTAAATGGCAATATCTCTTGTAAGCATTAATCTGGGTAATCCAAAATGAAGAGCAATAAACATGCCCATCTTTGGAGACAAAACTAAATTGAGAGAACAGATGCTTGAAGTTACTGTAGTTTCTGAAGCAGACATGGTGAATATTGTATCATCCCTTACCTAATAGCGACAACTTTGTCTGTGTGCAATTACTCTGACATAGAAGGAAGGGCTATACCCGCAGACTAATCAAGTATAATTATTTAGCCCTAAGCAATATTAGCAGTCGTAGATGGAAACATCTTGCATTCAGGGCCTCATGGTACCATTTAAACAGAGCTTGGAAATATATTCAATAACAACAGAAACCATGTTGAATTACAGAAAACATTGGCACATATTACACAAATTAATTTCATGTATAATACAAAACATGCAGAGTTTCCCTTGTTGTTTTTCTTATCTCCAAATGGGGGTCAAAATTAATGATCTCTTGATATATAGGGAAAAACAAATTTTGAAATATATGAGCGCCATTTTGACAATTTGGGGGTCTAAATTGACAATTTAATGTGTCATGGAATGCCCTGCATATTGTAAATATACATATGTCAATGACGCATACAGACAAACTATCGAGACAAAGACACATATATACACAAACTGGTACATATACCACTGTCACATATAGACAGACCTGATGATGGACACATGACTGTACATACATAATTTATCATATGACATTATGCTTAAACAGCTATTTCCGGTTTCGTATATCCATTTCTTATAATTTAACACGTTACATATAACTTTTAGGCCAAATTACATCACTCCACGTCACGCGCATGTATTCTATATATATGCATAGTGTGTTAAACTCGAATGGCTGGATTAAATGCGTTTGATGCAACTAATTTTGATAATAAAAATGCATTATTCATTTGATATTGAAAATGTATGAAAAATACACACATTAAATCATTATTTTCACTTATTACTTGAAGCTATTTTCTTGGTGTTAGATTACAAATAGGAATTTGTTCACAGTCTGTTCATTCATGTTTTTTGTTTGTTTGTTGATATAGTTGCAATTTATACCTTGCAATGTAAGAATTAAGTTCTTCAGTGAAAACTTGATAGTCTGACCTCTTTTGTCCCTGAGAAAATTTCCAGATTAGTGAATTTTCCATACTTGAATTTGATACTAATGAACAGAAAGTTACATTCAAACAAGAAAACTTACTGCTGGATATGTGGCCTTGATTTCCATGATAAGTATTAATAGTGCAGCCTCATTCACAGAAAAATTACATCAACATGCTGTCAATATGCACCTACACTGAACTTTGCAGACAGCAAAAACTGGTGTTTTGCAAAACTGACAGAAATTATGTTCCCTTCAATGTGCATGGAAACTGAGAAGCAGAGAAAAGTCACAAAGGGAGGCTGAAGAGATAGATATGAAGGACAGAAACACAGACATAGACACAATCAGAGAGTTTAAATATAAGCACAGCCATTACACAAGAGAGGTATCCATGAGTTGATTCTTCATGGATAGTCCACAACCTTGTCCAGATCTTTTAAATTCCAGCATCCAGCCAGTGTGAAATTAAGTCAAATAAAATGCAGACGCCCTGGATAGAGCCAAATGGCACGAGGCTAGAAGGAAAGGTCCTATTGAAAATGACTGGATCCCAGACGATAAACCACAGATGATTAAATATCTTAATTCTCAGGCTATAGTGAATTGTGTGAAGAAAAACAGAGAGACAGACAGTGAGAAAATTAAAACAGATGTCATATGTATGTGAATCTTTTGGGCTGAACCAGATCTGCATTATAAATAGGACCAGTCATTATAAAGAAGTGGTTAGAGCATTCTGCTCTGTAACCGGAAGGTTGTGGGTTCAATCCCTGGCCTCCACTTACCAAAGTAATTAAAATAATGGTAATGGTATTTATCACTTGTGCTTGGTGTTCAGCACATACAGGTGGTTAGGCCAGTGTCAGGAAAATGAGTGCCAGAGTATGTGGTATCATGCCAGAGTATGTGATATGCCAGAAGTATGTGATATCATGTCAGAGTATATGGTATCGTGCCATTAGTATGTGGTATCATGCCATGGGTATGTGGTATCATGTCAGAAGTGTATGGTATCATGCCGGGTATGTGGTATCATGCAGGGTATGTGGTATCATGTCACTGTGAGGTAGCTGTATATCCATCTCAGAAAGAGAAACATCCCAAAATGACAGACGTACGGTAAGTGGGATGTTATGAGCACACTAACAAACATTAAAGACTGCTTATAGTGTATAACAGTTTTATTATTTGAAAAGTTCACAAACTATCACATTCCAGTAAATACCCTGGAGATTCAACGTCCTACACCCTAAACGTAGGTATCTCCAAATGCCACAAAACTGCATCATTCAGCACAAAACTACAATGAGATAGGAATAATTTCATGGGGCAAGAGATAATATGCACATAGTATGAAAATTAAGGCTGATAAAATCTATAAAACAAGAGACAAGTGATTTTAGTGCATATTTTCATATTACCCATGCATAAACAGGCCATATCCCACAATGGGATACTGCACTCTGTGCCATGTTCTAAACACCAGAACACATACCAAATGATACATGTGACAGTGTTTTTATGATACCGAAATGCTTAAGCATTGCTCCAAGTCGAGAACTTTGACATAAATGATGCATCAACAGCTAGGTTATCATTCTAATCACTAAAATAATGCGGCTCACTTGGCTTGTCAGAGGTCATAGATAGCCCCCTTCTGTGATAATTGGACCTATAAATTGGGAATGACTTTGAAGTGCATATCTAATGTATAGTCAAATCTAGGATGGGAAATGAGAAATGATAAAACTGGAAATTAATCAAGGAAACCACTAGCACAAATAATTTTCTTTGCCCATTATTTTTGTCTTTTGATAACAAAGATTTTCTTTTACACTGCAAAACAAGACAATGCTTGTCAGACATAATATAAGATTTAAATCCTTTGTTGAAAGGGGAATTGACAACCATAAAACCTTTCCTTCATCCAACTGCATACAAATACTGCTAGATACTTTGTGCCTGGAAATGTCTTCAAAAAACCCTCACTTCCAGCAAGGTTCAAACTCCTAACCTTCAAATTAATGTTAATGTCTGTGCTAAAAATGTCAGGTTTTATTTTATCATGTTAAAAATATATTGACTCAAGGTATATAATTTTTATCAGAGAAAGGAGTTCATTTAGGTTCACAATTATCCTTACAGACAGTGGTAAACAATACATCAACCAATGCAAAAAAAATGAAGAAAAGGAGGATCTATTTTACAAAATGAATGTAAGACATCAGACAAGGGCAAGCAGGTGGTGTTAAGGCAGACACCTAGACCTCCTACATCAACATTATAATGTAAAAACATCCAGGGTAAAGTGATTTACCTAAGGGAAAAAAACATTAATTTTGATTATGAAGCTGACTAGAGAGACAAGTTGGTTTATTAGTACAGGGAAATTCTGGGCAATCCTTGCAGCTGAACTGGTGGTGCAGTGAATTTGTGTGCAATGCTTCCAGGTTTGAGCACTGGCCATTAAGACATTGCCACTAGTCTGATTGATCGGAATTTTCAAATTTGCAATAATTTCACCACAGTAATTTAAGCCCTGCTAGACAATGAATGCTGGTGCATAAATTTAGTCCAGGATGTAAAATAGTCTCAAAACTTCAACAAATAATTTTCTGATTAAACAAGAGCAATCACTGAGGATGATGAATATCCCAGCAACACAGCCTTGACTCCAAATTGTTTATCTATTGTTAACTTATTTATTTTTACATTGATTGGGATGTTCTTTCAACTTATACTGAATCCCTTTTGACAGTTTCTGGGTTGGACCAGCACCTTTGCCCTGGGGAGGCCATGAAAAATCTCTGCCCCAGGAAAATTAAAGTTAGGCACCACCTCATGTACTGTATCTCATAGTTACAACTGGAACACTGTGCCCTTTGAATCAACATTACTGAAATATACTGAACTTGTCATATAACAGGATCCAACAGGACAGGATGGGACACTGCTTCTGACAAGCACCTCTTTTTGCAAAACAGGATTATAAAAATACAACTTCTGAGCCATGTGGTATGGCAATATGCAATGACTTATGAAAATTGAAAATTGTGAATTTAAACCTCCTTGGTATAAGATTCTTTCGTGACATACTCAGACAAAAAATTAATGCCCGTGGGAAATTTAAAAGAACCCTTCAGGAACCATTGACAGAGATCGATTTGACAAACAAAAATCTACTGAAACGACTTGGTGTATGTTTATGGGTTCATAAGCCAAACAAAAATGTTTTTAAATAGAAAAATACATAAATTTTTGTCAAACTTGTGAGGCTAGTCTACATCCTGGTATTATGTCTAATATATTGAAGTCCCATTTTCTTAAAATTGTTAGAGTTGAATCCAAATCAAGTAGTGACAGCGAAACTAGGCTAAGTCCTTATATAAATATATGTCCTTAACCTAGTTTTGCTCTCACCCCTTGAAATGCACATGTACCAAAATAGCCTATTAGTGATTTTCACCTCAAAAGATCCCAAGGAAATGCATATTTATGTCAAAGATACCAGAAGCCAAGAATGCAAGTTGTATATTAAACTCACATCAACATAAAATAAACATACACCAGCTGGGACATCCATGCTATTACTGTACAGTATATTCCAAAACACACTCACCATATTAGCATATACAATATGTAGTGTACTGTTTGAACAGGGATTTCCTATATTCTAGCATGATTTCAGAGGTTGATTAAGCATCATTTTTCCCTTGTGAAATATGAAAAAAAAAAAATTCTCTTGAAAATTGAAAACTTAAAGCTTAAACGCAGTCTAAAAGTATTTAGTGAATTAGACTAGTCAGGCAAGGATTTACTGAAGTGATATCTTCAACTGATCATCAGGCTGAGAACCCTCCTCCATAATTCATAACAACGATCTGAAACTACCGTAACCCTAACATGCACAAAATCATGACCTGATGAGTTATATTTTACTGAACTTTAAAAGGCCTATGAAACAATGGATTTTTCTTTGCCATGCTGTCCATGTGTATAAACTGACCTACATTATTGTATATGCAAACAAAGAATTTCCTCCGTCTGCCAATGCATCAAAATGCATCAAAATGTATCAAAATGCAGCAAAATGTGAGATAAAGTGTCAACCCTTTACATATAGACTCATATTGATGCACTTGGCAAACAGAGCAGATTAACCAGCTCCCTCATATACACTCATATTGATGCACTTGGCAAACAGAGCAGATTAACCTTTTCCCTCATATAGACTCATATTGATGTACTTGGCAAACAGAGCAGATTAAACCTTTCCCTCATATACACTCATATTGATGCACTTGGCAAACAGAGCAGATTAAACCTTTCCCTCATATACACTCATATTGATGCACTTGGCAAACAGAGCAGATTAACCTTTCCCTCATATACACTCATATTGATGCACTTGGCAAACAGAGCAGATTAACCAGCTTCCTCATATACACTCATATTGATGCACTTGGCAAACAGAGCAGATTAACCCTTTCCCTCATATACACTCATATTGATGCACTTGGCAAACAGAGCAGATTAAACCTTTCCCTCATATACACTCATATTGATGCACTTGGCAAACAGAGCAGATTAAACCTTTCCCTCATATACACTCATATTGATGCACTTGGCAAACAGAGCAGATTAAACCTTTCCCTCATAGACACTCATATTGATGCACTTGGCAAACAGAGCAGATTAACCCTTTCCCTCATATACACTCATATTGATGCACTTGGCAAACAGAGCAGATTAAACCTTTCCCTCATATACACTCATATTGATGCACTTGGCAAACAGAGCAGATTAACCCTTTCCCTCATATACACTCATATTGATGCACTTGGCAAACAGAGCAGATTAACCCTTTCCCTCATATATACTCATTTTGACGCCCTCAGTAGGTATCACATAAAGCCTGATCTGCAGAAAACCACAGTTAAACCTTACCAAATTTAATTACAAAATCCTCATTTCCAGACCACTGAGGAGCAGCGAACAGCATAAAACCTGATTTTATGCTGTTCGCATAGGTCTTTCATGGTTTCCTCTATGAGGGAAAGGGTTAAACAGCTCCTATAGGAACTGTCTGATCAGGGTCTCCACTGTCTGCTCATACAATATTGAAGCTTAGCTTTTACACAGTCTGCATGGCAAATTAAAATCCATAATTTCATATGCCATTTTTAAGCTCAGTCAATTCATATTCATGAAGACATGAACTTGTACATGAATATTCATGAAGTGAATGGAATCAAGGGACAGACCTTACTCATACAAGCAGTGCATGTCAGCATACCAAAAGAAACTGACCACTTCCTTCATACAGTCTCAATATCTCCAATATGGTGGTACCCAACAAACTAAGCTGGTTCTTGTCACTGTCGTCTATCTGTGATTCTGACACTCGGACCTGACAAGCAGCAAACTGCCTGTTTCCACTTTCATGAAGAGAAACTGACATGTGTTGCCTATCAGGCTAATTTGTTTGTTTGTTTACTGGCTTTAACATCCCACTGACATATTTTTCAATTTTTCCAATTTTGATCACCACTACAAAACTGTCATGACCACTGTCCACAACATCGACCTTGACCTCTTTGATTTCAGTCATTTGGAGACTGTCTACTTGAGACAGGTATCATCATAGTGCTGCCACACTTCAGTATCATGCCGTTGACATGTCATATTTTCCTGACAGTGGGCCAACCAGTCTTGGAACAATTTTTATTTTATTTATTGGTATGTTGCAGCTGAGGATCGAATCCACAACCTCTTGCTCCTGACGCAGACACTCTGACCACTTAACCATCAGGGACGGTCACAGGCTACTTTGTTGGTCCAATAAAGAATAACCATTCTTATGGAGACAGCTTAATGTGATCCTGGAAGTTGCAATTGCTTGAGTCTGACTATATATTTCTAAATAAGAGGGCCAAGATGACACTGTGTCAATCTCTCACCTGAGTAAGACTAATGTAAATTTAAGGCATCATCTACATGCTACTGGTCAAACCAAGGAACCATCAAAAAAGGATCTGCATTAATTGTAAGATTTTGTTTTCTGATCAACATTAAAAGTGAGCACCTACATGCTCAGGTGAGCAAAAATAATAATCTCACAAATAATCTAGTGACTTCTGATAGGCTGTCAAACTAGGAAGTTCAGATAACTAAAGGACCCAAGGTTTTTTTTATTCACTTATACTTATATGTTGACCTAGTTTTTGACCCCACGTGACCCGATTTTCATACTCAATACTCATGTAAACAAACATCCTGACCAAATTTAATGAAGATTGGGCTAAAAATGTGACCTCTCGTGTGTTCACAAGGTTTTTCAAGATTTGACCGGTGACCTAGTTTTTGACCCCCACGCGAGCAAATTTCAAACTCATCCAAGATATCATGTAACAAACATCCTGACCAACTTTCATGAAGATTGGGACAAAACTGTGGCCTCTAGAGTGTTAACAAGCAATTGTTGACGATGGACAACGGACAAAAAGTGGTCACAAAAGCTCACCCAGAGCACAAGTTCTCAGGTGAGCTAAAAAATATGAAAAAAAAGAGTAAATAAAACAATAGCATTTGCTTCCTGTTTTAAAGCAGCATTTCTACTTTATCATGCATGATTTTGTTCTGGGCACTCATCCCTTCTTCAACTCTAACAAACAACTGATTGTGTTTGAAGTCTTGAACATGCTTTCAAAACCTACAGACACAATATCTACTTTATACAAATATTTCCCCATTTCTTACACAGACAATGGCTTCACATCCAGTCAGATAAAATCCAAAATTTCAAAATGAAGGAGTGGTTGTACTTATACTTGAAGATAACGAGACCTAAACATGCAGTAAAGTCAGACCTACAATCCCTATTCCTGAAGTAAAATTCTTTACGAAAGATTAGAATTATCGGTCATGCAATAACACTTGAACAATTTTTATTCCTGCAATATTTTATAGCCACAAGAAATGAAACATTAAGCAGACGTAATAGTACAGGAAGAATACAAAGTGAAATTTATTCACTCAATGTTATACTTTGTAAATTGGTGGAACTACTTTTTAAATACAAGAACTATTTGAAAATGCTGACACTACTTTGTAAATAGTTCTGGAATGCAACACTGTACATTTAGCAATACTTTGTATTTGTAAATGTTGACACTAAATAATACTGGATTAGGATGCATCTTGCATCAATATGAATTTATCATTGAACCTGCCTTTAAATGTTGACATATTTTTTCAAATAATAAATTTTGTGAATAATAGAAGAATAGTTTATAGTTGACTACACAGGGTATGTTTTGTAAATAATGGAACCTTTTGGTGAACACATTTTTTGAAAGAAAAACAAATGTTGGAAAATTCACAAGACAGAGACGTCTAACAAAGGAAATGGTCCTTGAATTAAAATTGATCCCACAAGGTATTTTTGTCAAATTCTATGTTGAAAAGGGGTCATAACTGTGTAAAAGATTTATGGATTTTACCAAAGTCAAATTTGATCTTCATTTTATTAGGATAAGCAAGTGTATCAGTTATTTGTTAAAATGTTCATGAATTATTGAATGGTCAAAGCCAGTTGACTGATGAACAGTCACAGTCAAGCCTATAATTACTATAATACTATAAAAACTACATCTTCTCTCCCCAAATTATTTGTGAGGGTAAAATGACGGGGGCAGAAGACCTTAGGCACATACATGTATATATACAAATGTAGGCACCCACATAGAATAACAGACCTTGTTGTAAACCAACTGAATGGCTTCCCCATATAAAACATTCAAACGACATCCTGGCCGGGAGTCAAACCCACAGGCATGAGGGGTGTTTAAACTGTACAGTATTGGATGGTTTCAGAAGATTTCAATGGACAGTGGAAGAAATAATTGGAGTTAATGGCAACTGTCTGACACCTTATCAATAATATTTATATATGAACAGTCTTTGTCCAGTATATCTGATTTAGTCTATGAGCAGAAAAGAAAAAAAATATATGAAAAAGCAGCGATCTAAAGATTCCAGACTTAACATATTTGGGAAAATTATTTGAAAATTCACATGCCATATTCATATTGACAAAAAAAGTAGACAAAAAAAAACTTTCTGATCAAAATTTGGTTGAGCAAAATTGATAATTACAAAATTAAAACTTGAACTATCATTAAATATGATTAAAATTCCAACATACCAACTCCATGTAATGTGAGTGTAACATGTTATGAGATGAGACACAACTTGATTTGACATTATGTGTGTTTCTGCGAAGCAGTTGTTTAAGCTAAAATTTATAATTTATTTTCATCTCCGTGTTAATTTAGTTTTTTCCATTTCCATTCTATAATTAGATTGGCAATCTACTCATCAAATAATGAATATATTATGTTGTCTTCAAGTCTGAGATGAAAAATTATTTTGAGCTACAAAATTAGCAAATTCTAGACAATTCTCTACTGATAGAAAATGGGGGGGAAAAAGGCTCAATAAAATATAAATTCTTAAAATAAACTTACTTTGGTTTTGATGTAATGCTTGTATGTACTTGATTTTCTGTACCTGGAATTAAAAACAATAATATATTAACATATGTTTGGTACATCATTAGTTTTCCTTATATCAAAAATTATAGCCTTAAGGCATTCACAGCATTTGGACAAAATTGTCCCTTAGAAAAGTTTCCCTTTGCCAATTGGGAAGTGAAAAGTGAGTCCTATATACCAACCATTATAGTGGTAATAGTGATTCCTATATACCAACCATTATAGTGGTAATAGTGATTCCTATATACCGACCATTATAGTGGTAATAGTAATAGTGATTCCTATATACCAACCACTATAGTGGTAATAGTGATTCCTATATACCGACCATTATAGTGGTAATAGTGATTCCTATATACCGACCATTATAGTGGTAATAGTGATTCCTATATACCGACCATTATAGTGGTAATAGTGATTCCTATATACTGACCATTATAGTGGTAATAGTAATAGTGATTCCTATATACCAACCACTAGAGTGGTAATAGTGATTCCTATATACCAACCACTAGAGTGGTAATAGTGATTCCTATATACCAACCACTATAGTGGTAATAGAGATTCCTATATACCAACCACTATAGTGGTAATAGTGATTTCTATATACCAACCACTATAGTGGTAATAGTGATTTCTATATACAACTAGAGAGGTAAGTAAGTGGTTTCTATATACCACTAGAGTAATGATGAAGTGATTCCTGTATACCACTATATAAGGATTTCTATAACATTATTTGGGGAATGATTCTTTACAGCTGTAATAATGGTTAACCACAAAATAGATAGTTAAATAAAGACATGTATATCTGGACTATTTATCAAAGAAAATATTATGGTATAAAAAATGATTGTAAATAAATAAATACCATGCAAATAAATACAACTTCCTTAGATTCTGCAATGCTGACAGAAACTTCAACAAATTATATAGCACACAGTACCTAAATTACATGTTTTATTTCTCTCTCTCTTTCTCGCATGCATGCGCGCACACACGACTCAAGTAATTTTCCAGCATTTGTGACAAAAACAAAACAATAAAAGTAAAAGTACATGAAAACAAAAGAATTACACAACTGCATTACTGTGACAACCTTTCATAAGAATCGAAATGTCATAAACACTAAACAATACATTGCTATAAAATTTCAACGCAAAATGGTTGTTTAAAATGATTTTAATCTGGCTCCTAGGATACTGTTGTTGCTGTTTTTGTTGCAGTTTTTTTTTTCTTTCTTTAAAGACAGAAGAAAATGTGTCATATAATAACTTTGATCTTAAGTTAATGGAGGCAATTTCTTTCCTTTACAGCACATTTAAGACAAAATATGATTCAAACACTTTATAGTTAGAAAATGCATCAAGAAACAGAAAATTCAATAAAGAATGTCTTGAAATATTGCCTTAAATCATGAGTCAGGCTTTGTAACTGGAAATTATAAGAATATCATAAAACATTTCATTGCTCTGGCAAGTATTAAAGGGTTTTAATATTTTTAGCTGTTGAACTGACTTTTTAGACTTTTTTTTCCATGAAAGTTATATGTCAATACTGTTTTAATGTCTTTACAAAGACAGCATCTTTTCTTTGTAATGTTGAAGATAAATTTGAATCAAAACATGAATATTTTCAAGTTTTTACTTGATCAAATAAACAAAGACAATTCTGATCATATAAATAGACAAGAGGGCCAAGATGGCCCTGTGTCGCTCACCTGAGTAAGATGGCTGTGTTAGGCATAATGACAAAAAATCTGGCATCTAAAAGTGTTTTTCTAACATTTGACTAAGTGACCTACATATTGATCCTACCTGAATTTGCACTCAACTGGGAATTCATGCAGTCATCATTCATATTAAGTTTAATGAAGACTGGGACAAAAATGTAGGCCTCTAGAGTGTTCACAAGGTTTTTCTTAGATTTGACCTGGTGACCTAGTTTTTGACCTCATGTGACTCATTTTCAAACTCATCCAATATATCAATTAGACAAACATCCTGACCAAATCTATTGAAGATTGGGCTAAAACTGTGGCCTCTAGAGAGTTCACAAGGTTTTTCTTAGATTTGACCTGGTGACCTAGTTTTTGATCCCACATGACCCAATTTCAAACTCATGCAAGATATCATGTAGACAAACATCCTGACCAAAATTTATGAAGATTAGGCCAAAACTGTGGCCTGTCTAGAGAGTTCACAAGGTTTTTCTAAGATTTGACCTGGTGACCTAGTTTTTGACCCCACATGACCCAATTTCAAACTCATGCAAGATATCATGTAGACAAACACCTGACCATTTATGAGATGGCAAACTGTGGCCTTAGGTGTTCCAGGTTTTTCTAAGATTTCCTGGTGACCTAGTTTTTGACCCCATGTGACCCAATTTCGAACTCATCCGAGATATCATGTAGACAAACATCCTGATTAAGTTTCATGAAGATTGGGCCAAATTTGTGGCCTCTAGAGTGTTCACAAGGTTTTTCTAAGATTTGACCTAGTGACCTAGTTTTTGACCCCATGACCCAATTTCAACTCATCCGAGATATCATGTAGACAAACATCCTGAAAGTTTCTGAAATTGGGCCAATGTGGCCTGTATAGTGTTCACAAGGTTTTTCTAAGATTTGACCTGGTGACCTAGTTTTTGACCCCACATGACCCATGGGATTGGGCCAAAATTGTGGCCTCTAGAGTGTTCACAAGGTTTTCTAAGATTTGACCTGGTGACCTAGTTTTTGACCCCACATACCCAATTTCAACTCATCGAGATATCATGTAGACAAACATCCTGACAAGTTTCATGAGATTGGGCCAAATTGTGGCCTTAGAGGTTCACAAGGTTTTTCTAAGATTTGACCTGGTGACCTAGTTTTTGACCCCACATGACCCAATATCGAACTCATCCGAGATATCATGTAGACAAATATCCTGACCAAATTTTATGAAGATTGGGCCAAATTTGTGGCCTGTAGAGTGTTCACAAGGTTTTTCAAGATTTGACCTGTGACCTATTTTTGACCCCACATGACCCAATTTCGAACTCATCCGAGATATCATGTAGACAAACATCCTGATTAAGTTTGATGAAGATTGGGATAAATTTGTGGCCTCTAGAGTGTTCACAAGGTTTTTCTAAGATTTGACCTAGTGACCTAGTTTTTGACCCCACATGACCCAATTTCGAACTCATCCGAGATATCATGTAGACAAACATCCTGACCAAGTTTCATGAAGATTGGGCCAAAACTGTGGCCTCTAGAGTGTTCACAAGCAATTGTTGACGACGGACGACGGACGACGCACGACGCACGACGGACAAAAGGCGATCACAAAAGCTCACCCGAGCACAAGTGCTCAGGTGAGCTAAAAAGACAATTCTGATCATATAAGTAACAAAGGCAATTTAAGTCAGCAAGGAAGCAAACAAGAATACCTGAATTTTATGAGAAAGTTTGGTATAGTGAAAATTATCTCTTTCCATAATACCATCATAAAGAGGCTCATTTCTACAAAGAAAAATTAGCACACTGATTTTACAGACACCAAAATCAAATTTTTCTGAGCTACTTCATTCATTTTCGAATTAGTTAATTTAGTTTACTCCTCAATGATTTGTATACTATACAACCCGCCATTGGTTGCTTCATGATTTGATGAGGACATTGGACCAATCACAATGCTGCTTAGTAGTCCTTGAAAATGACAGTACACCAAAGAATTTACTCAAGTTTGATTAATTTGAAATGGTGGGTATTTTTTCATCACAAACTTCTGACTTTGTTGTGGCATAGTCCTCTAGTATTTCTATAAGGAAAAGCCTGACCGGACATAAAATTGCTGTTGTTTTCGAAGTTTTTGCACAAATTTTACCAGTATTGAGAGATCTGTAGAGATGGGAGCAGTCTAGACAAGTGGCTTAAAAAGTTTGAGTCAAAACTTTCTGAACAACCCTCATAAACAGAAAACATAAAATTCTGAAAAAGGGATCAACATGCGTATTAGTCATACATGCATCGCAGTAAAAAGCATCTCAGGGACTCAAGATTCAATTTCGATGTAAAGCTTCTATCTGACATGGATTGCTCCTGAGGAGCCTCCTGTATATTGATTTTATCGAAAGGATACTGACAGGCTGCTCATTACATCTCTCTTCACCTCAACATGCAATTTAAATCGTACAACATTGTATCACAGCTTTAACCCTTTACCTTATGGATATTCATATACACATTTTTGAAATTACAAATATACATTTATTGAACCTAAGTAAATAGTGTATAAAAAAATGGATTTTTTTTTTTGGCCTTGCAGACTGTGTAGAATCTTGGTCAAATTCTGCCAACAATTCTTAGCTTTAAGTAAGACTTAAATACTTTAGGGCAAATTTCATTAGTCTTGTTTCTCTAAATTAATACCAAAATATTTCATTTCTTACAATTATTGTTAATTATTAAGGTAATAATTCATTTCAGCTCAGTCGTGTACTTGAATATTTCATAAAATAGTAATGGTGGAAAGTGTTTTTATCTTATATAGTTTAAGACTTTAAGTTTTACATAGCACTGAATATTGTTGGTGGAATTCAAACATGAGCTTCAGTATCACATGAGCAAACAGAGGAGACCCTGATCAGACAGCTCCTGGATGCTGTCTGATCTGGGTCTGCTCTGTTTGCCATGCAAGGTGAAGGGTTGATATTGATATGCACCAATTCAATGTAATGAGACTCTATAGTCAGGTTAACTTATAGCTTATTAAGGCCAATCATTTCTCAGACTGTAATTATTTCAATACCAGAAATGATATGCAGTTTTACAAGATCATAAAATTACCTAAATCGTACTACAAGTCCCAGTGGCCACAATATCTGATCTCAGGTAACTTTGCATCACATAATTTGCAACATATTTAAGCATTTTGGAAGGATCATGATAAAATATTACCTTTGTTTACATTTTTAACTGTCAATCACTTCTGGTGATGGCTCACCAACCATCAGAAATACAAACACATTCAGAAGAGATATGGCTGTAGTGTGGAAAGCACTGTGTGCATGGAAAATTTAGAGGAATCCAAATACCTAGAGTGAGAGCAATTTTGTATAATATTTATTTTAAAGTAGTTTCAATTGGATAGGGAGAGGCGTTCTAAATTTTCTGTCATGATGCATTTTTAAGCTATGCAAGGTCAGCAAAGATCATATATGTGGTCATTAAGTACCATTAAGGTAACTGTACAATCTTGTTAAATTCGATTGCATTTCTGGTATTGAAATTATTACAATCTCTGAGAAATGATAGGCCTTTACTGAATGTTATCCTGAAATTCTTTTTTAAATCATTTTCTAGATGGACGATACTTCTGATTGCATCAATGCAAACAACTTTCCATTATAGTGTACAAAAAAGGATGTCTTCATGTACATAAACACTAAAAATAACTTCCTGCAAAAATCATTAATTTAATCATATTTATATCTGTGCATCATATTAACAGCACTTTCTGCTATCTGCAAAACAGCTTGACGGGAGCATTTCCCCTGAGGTCAACTGACACCAGTTTGATTTCCTGTCTGTGTATCAAACCTTTGCTTCATACACAAACCCAACTTACTATTCAAATTGGCAGGGCTCAGGAATAGATACATAAATTAATGAAATTATATGAATACTCTTCTTGAACATTCGAGCTGAAATTTCATTTTTAGTTATGGTATATTTCCCTTATTCTTTGTGTCCAGAATTAAATTCTAGGGTTGGTTGGCCCAATATCTGGATACTAGTTTTATTTAATTATTTTTAATTTACATTGATTGGGAAACAAGTTCTTTCAACTTATACAATTATTCCTTTCTGCAGTTCCTGGGTTGGACCAGTAAATTGTGCCTGGGAAGGAAAGGTCATTAAATTCCACCACCCCCCACCCCAACAGGGTTCAAACCAACACCCTTTGGATCCACAGTCCAGTACATTGCCACAGTACGACGTCACCCTTAAGATACTGTGACTGGTATGGTATCACGCCATTTGTCACAGTGAAGCAGTAGTATATTTGTCTCATCTAGACACAAGTCCCCAATGAAAACAAAAGCATCGCAAACTGTGGCAATCTACGCCTGAAGGTATTGCAATGTGAAGCAATCTCTTGTATACAGTATAGTATAATATTATTGCCAATCACCACACAGGAAGTAAAACCATGATAAATAATGTGTATTTGTGGTTTCTCTATTGCTGATTCTATCAAGGGCCGGATCACACTTGTGGGGAAGTTGCAGTTAAAACTAGGTTCAACTTATGGGATTTCCCACACTAACTTTATTTAGGTAAAAGTAAGAAAGGGCCTTAACTCCTTCAAAAAATGTGTAAGCATAAAATCCTGCCTTTGTGCGCAACAAGATATAAAGACATCTTATAATATATCTGAAACAAGTTCATGTAGTATTCAAATGACCTTTTGCATAGGAAAGTACACAAGGGTCATACCTCCATTGGTATAATGCATGCAAAGCCATATATGAAAAGGAGCTTTTTATGTGTAACTGGTAAGTTTGAACCAAATCCCTCCAGTACTTATGCAAGAGAAGTTGTGTTCACATGGTTCTGCTAATTAGATTTATGTAAGAAAAAATAACAAAGGCTATAATTCTGGAAAATTTTATGCAAGCAAGAAATTCATCGTTCATACACAACTACATATAATAGCAAGAATTGTGGATAGGTTGAACCAAATCTTTTCTGTAGTGTAAGAAGTGATCACAAGGCCTTGCTATTGACCAACGGACAGACAGATAATGGACAACTAGTGGTAAAACATAATACAGCCTTTGGTTAACAAACAGAACAATTCTTTGTACATAAATTTTCTCACATGCTGATGCTTTCATATCATAAGAAGATATTTGCTTGATGTTCAAACCTAGGTACTATAAAAGAGGGTACATAAGTAAAGTTTCATCAATATAGGATAAATTTTAGAGTCCTATGTGCCACAAGATTACTGTGCAAGCAGACATACAAACATAGGACCAAAAAGTGGGAGCAAAACTTTCTTTCGTGACCATAATTTCAAATTACAAAATCATGTTTATGGAATGCAATATTCCATATGGCAAAATCCAAGTATCAAATATTATAATGACATCAGCAGAAAACTTATCATACAGTGAATGCTTCCTCACATTCCTCAAACATGTATACTGATTGATTTTCTCTATAGATCTACCTATGCTCTAATACATTAAGACTGACATAATCTGCAGGGAGCGCAGAAAACCTGAGGATGTATAGATTATTAGCAAAACAGGAAGTATCAAAAAGAATAGATGCATTATGGGAAGAGCATATTCCCAGATGACAACCATGACTTTTGGTATGTTAATTTCTGATCATTTTAGGTCAAACTGAGGTCTAATACAGCCCTTGAAATGAGCGGAAGTACACATTTTCAAGTGAAGATTGTGACTACATTTACTCTACAAATGTCACTGGCACCATACTACTTTAACCCATAGTTAACAGTTTACATATGATGCTATGTTTATAGTACAAGATTCCATGCTTCCATGATTTCAATCATACCATATTGACCCATTTAATTGCACTGGTATGCTCTGTTGATTTACAAAGGGTAGGTGTCTAATTCTACCAATCCAAAGCTTCAGGAATGCCTTAAATTACCTTGATCAGGAATTAGACTGATCTTTAAATGCGCAAAAAATCAATGTCCAGGAAATTTTTAAGACAGATACTATAGGCACATGGGGGATGTTGAGCTTGCCATAACCTGGTGGTGAACATTTGTGCCAAATTATTCTGAAAATCCCTTCATCCATGTCAATGTTAGTGCCCAGACAAATTTGTGTCCATATTTGACCTTAGATTCCTCCTTGAGGCCTTGTTTTTGGGGTAGAGACCTGGTAAGTGAAAGGAACATGCTGGAACCCTGAGATATACTCAATCCATGTCAAGGCTATAAGAGTGAGAACAAGCATGTGTTTACAGTTGACCTGATCTCTGCCTCACAGTAACCTTGACCTTTGAGGCAGAGACCATGAAGATGTTAAGGACATGCCAACACCTCAAACAATGAAAAAGAAAATGAATGTCCATGGATGGGCAAATCACCACATACATGCATTCACTCTGACAGCAACCACTGTAGCAACTAACTTAGACTTGACTAAAAACCAAAATAATAGATTTGCTACTCATATAAGAATGTTAAGGAAATCTCGTCTACTCTTGGCACAACCGAAATATTGTGCACTTGTACTTTTGAATAAGGGAAGTAACTACTACACGGATTTGCGTAAACTGATTAACAACTTTCTGGCTATTTTCATCCATTTAGATGTTTTGCGGCCAGGAAGCTCAGTCAGTAGAGCATGGCCCTGGGTTCGAGTCCTGGTCAGGATGCACATTTTTCTCACCCTGTGACTATTCCCGAATGCCTCAATGTATTCCCTTCAAACATATGAAAACCTGTTTATTGTTGTTTTGCTTTACACTAAACTTTTGTTCTGGCATGCACCTCTGAGAATGCGCACCAAGTATATATGACAGTTCGCTAAATAGCTATCTCTTGGTTTAGGTCTTTGACTTGACAAAAATCTTAACAATATTTAAGATACTTTTTAGCCAGTCTTATGAAGAGGAAAATCAAATACAGGCATTGTTGATTTGCATCATTACCACAGTGGATTTAATCACTGCAATGTGTTTTTTTACATTGGGTTCACAAGTACTGAAGTAAGGTCATGACCTACTTTTTGAAGTCAAATCAAAACCTCTTCTCCAAACCATTATTAAACATATCAAAGTGCTTAAGGCACTGAGAGTATTATGAAACAAGAGTTGCAGGAAAACGTGTGGAGTTTTTGGCGTCATTACAGAGCTAAAACCTGCTTAAATGCTGAAATCAGAATTATAGCTATTTCATGTAGATCCTGCCATTAACAGTCTCTCAGTGCATTGAGCATTTTGATCTAATATTTCTAATGTCTTGCATTTGAATAAAAGACATTACTATGAAATATCACAATCTTAAATTTCCTGTTGATGAAAAACAATGCAAATGGGGATGTGGAAATTAATCTAGGAAGGACTTGATGAAGACAAGTGTGAAAACATCCATCAAGATCAAAAGAAAAATGGGATCTTTAAACTGATACTTGTAAAATCTTATCTATGACATGTAAAAGCAATTCAGTAATACCTCACTATTAAGACCACCATCTGTTCCATTGAAAAGTGGCCCTAATAATGAGGTGATCCTAATAGTGAGGTGGGGTGGTTAAGGGGCCTTTCCTAATAGGGAGGTGGTAATAGTAAGGAGGTGGTAATAGTGGGTCCTAATAATGAGGTGGTCCTTATAGTGAGGTGGTCCTAATAGTGAGGTGATCTTAATAGTGAGGTGGTCCTAACAGTGGGTCCTAATAATGAGGTGGTCCTAATAGTGAGGTAGTTCTTATTGTGAGGTGGTCTTAATAATGAGGTGGTCCTAATAGTAAGGTGGTCCTAATAGTGAGGTGGTCCTAACAGTGGGTCCTAATAATGATGTGGTCCTAATAGTAAGGTGGTCCTAATAGTGAGGGTGTCTTAATAGTGAGATGGTCCTAATAGTGTGTCCGACTTATAGTGAGGTTGTCCTAATAGTGAGGTGGTCTTAATAGTGAGGTTGTCCAAATAGTGAGGTGGTCTTAATAGTGAGGTGGTCCTAATAGTGAGGTGGTATTAACAGTGAGGTGGTCCTAATAGTGAGGTGGTGTTAACAGTGAGGTGGTCCTAATAATGAATGTTACCAATATAGTCTGAATGGTACTTAAAAATATTTGCTTAAAAAAATGAGTGGTCTGAATAGTGAGGTGTTCTTTATTCCAAGGTGGTCTAAAAGCAAGGATTTACTGTACCTTAAAGTACAGAATACTGAATGTGTTTTGAAAGTCTCATACTGACGCCAACATTGTAATACAGACATGTTTCCTACAACAAATTCTTTCTGTCCACTTAGTATAAAGTTCACCCCACTATAAAATGTCTCGATGCATTCCTATCATACATTTACTCTGAAAATCAGACTTAAATGCTTTTATCTGAATCAAAAACAGATCTGGAGAAGGATAAAAAAAAAAACAATATGGGATTATCCGATAGACTTTTATCTTTGAAAGCAAAAAAAGATTACAACACAGTGACTCAGAGTCCAATTTCACTTATAAAAGCCACAGTGCAGAGTGCACAGTCTACAGGCATTTAATACAATACTATCATTAGGGTCAAATTTCAATGGTTAACTGGTAAGCTGCTTCTCAAAAATGTTTTTCTAAGTGCACATTACAACATATATGTTTTATTTGAAGTTAACCCTTTCCCTCAGAGGAAACCATGAAAAGACCTGTGCGAAAAACATAAAACCAGATCAGCCTGCGAGTAACTCGCAGGCTGATCAGGTTTTATACTGTTCGCTGCTCCTCAGTGGTCTGGAAATGAGGACTTTATAATTAAATTTGGTAAGGTTTAACTGTGGTTTTCTGTAGATCAGGCTTTATGTGGTACCTATTGAGTGTGTCAAAATGAGTCTATATGAGGGAAAGGGTTAACTGGTAAGCTGCTTCTTAAAAATGTTTTTCTAAGTGCACATTACAATATATATGTTTTATTTGGAGTTTACAGAGTTCATTATTGTATGGATATAATTGCGACTGGACATTTGTCTGAACCACTCAGACCTCAGGGGATGAATTGACAACTTTCTCCCAATAGATAAGACACAAGAAATTATGGAAACTAGTTTTGATAGAGGTACTGATTAACAAAGATAGTAATTTTGTGTATATGCCACTGAAGGAGCTTTTCTTTTTCTGTATTAAAATAAACACTGTGATTAAATTATTCAAATCTCCAGAAGATTTAGGTAAGAAGGTTACTGAGTCGCGTCACTGCACAGTATACTGCCAGTGCAGTATAGTAATTAAATTTACATTTAGTGAAATATATAATCTCTTCTTATTTCAAAACATTATATGCAACATTGTACAGTATCAATTTAATAAATTAATTGAAGTCCATTGATTGATATCTGTCACCCAGTGTTTACATAGGACTTCGGCAGATTTACATTTCCTAGTATTTCTTTGGTATCGTCTATTACTTCGAAAAACTATAACAAAGAGAAAATGTTTTCATAGATTATTCAATTTGGACAGTTTTTGGCCTTTCTCTCTTACATTTTGTAAGGTATATGAAATTACAATACTGTAAAACAGTAAAGTATATTAATCCAGTAAGTAAGTACAATACAATTCAAAAATACATTCCAAGATTGAGCCACTGGCTGCAGAATTCGAAACATTAAACACTTGATCATAATAAGCCTTCCTGTATATCCAAATTACTGACATTTATCTGCAAGATTTTCATTTTATTCCTCATTTCTGTTTAGCATGGAGTTCTACACCTCACCTGAGTTCATTAATGCCTGCTCACATGCCTTGACTGATACAAGAACAAAAACTCCGCCCAACCTGCAGCCTGTAAGACCTGCAACATGATGAGATCTGATGTGCATTAACATGGGTATGGAATCTGTCTTAATGGATCAGACTGATGGCCGAGCATTCATTAGGTGATATCACTAAGTTGTAATGTGTGTAATTACTTAATAGATCTATCAACATCACAACAGACACCATGGTATCTTGTATAATTACCCATTGATACATGGGGTGCTATCTCACAGCCAGCTGATTATCACCAATATCACATGGTGGGTATACATACGTAGAGCAAGGGGAGGGGCAGAATATGCCCTCACTGCACCCACCCCAACCCCACCTCAAATCCTTTTTCCCAAAAATAAAATCAAGTAAAATTTTAAACATTCACCTTTTTTACACAAAAATAATTTCTTTATGATACAATAAACTCCGTTACTGAAATGGGACCCTCCTCCCTGCCTGGATCTACTCCTGCTTCGGTAATACAAGGGTGGGGGAAGCAATCTTACAGGTCTTACAGGTGTTAATGGTGTATTTGTTTACATATACAATATACATATGTCTCATAAGAGCCAATATATATATTTGTTTACTCTATATTTCATGCTTCTAAAATCTTTGGTATGCTCTAGACCAACTCATGACTTTTCATTCTACAGACAGAAAGTAAGGGACAAATATCAACCAGACATACTATCATCAAAACTATCAATCAATGACATGTCCCTGAAATA
>CM037788.1:15089245-15139245 GCA_021229015.1 Solen grandis | reverse complement strand
ACCGAAAATGATTCCATAAATGAAGTAAATGTTAACAGCTTAGAAAGTCAGGAAGTAAAAAAAGACAATGACGATGGATTAGGGCATGAAAATTTAAAAGAAAATGCCTCGAGAGATGCAAATGAAAACAAACAAGAACTAACCTCTGATGCTGATTCACGAGAAAATTATGAACAAAATATAATTCCAGACGTTGCTACAAAAGATGAAATCAAACAGACAGAGGATGATGATGTACAATCTACACGAACAAACGAATATTCTGGGATGTGTCGAAATGCAACTGAGTCAGTACCAGAATTAATAGAATCAGAAACTAACGAAAAGGAGGTACATAAGGAGGACAAGAAAAAGAAGAGTGTCAGTTTTCATCATGCAGATTATGTAGAATATGATATAGATGAAAGTTCAACCGTACATCGGCTAACTACATCAGATGATAATGACCAGAAAGACAATAACATTGATGAAAACATTTATACAGTTGATCAATCTGAAAATTGCGAAAGCTCTCCAGAAATGGGAGGAAGTTCAACAGGTAGTTTTGCTAATCAGTCTGAAAGTGATGGAAATCTGGACACGCCAGTAAAAAATGTCAAACGCGTCTCATTTTTTCGTGAAGACACATACTTCGAAAAATATTGTAAAATGAATAATGCCGTTTCAGCTGATATGATTGATAATGAATTAAATGGGAGGGACAAAGTGAGTTTTGAAAACAGTAGAGTAGATAGGCCTTTATCTGGCATGAGCAGTTTTTCGTTGATGTATGCAAATCAATACAGACCAGGTTCACAGATGAGTAGACCAGGTTCACAGATGAGTGAATACTCACTAAAAAGGCCAAACTCAGTGCTTGACAGAAAAGTAAGTGGGGTTGAAACAGCACCATACCTAACACACCGACCGGTATCTTCCCATTCGTCAAGACCAAGAAGTAGGCAAACACAACGCTACGACGAAGAAAAGGATATTGTGGCTGACGATCAAAAGCCAAATTCAGTACATAGTAATACTTCTCTGCACAGGTCTGTTTCAGATATGGAGCCAAGACCTGCCTCGACAATAAGTTGTAATTCTCTTAAAAGATCTTCCTCGGTTATTGATGAGTTAGAGATAACAAACAAGATTTCTCAACGTCCAGAATTTCAGAATGCAGTCAATGTATGGGAAACGGACTTAGTGAAACTTAATAGAATCGCTGATGAAGGCAGTGAATTTGACAGACAAAGTATCAAGAGTCGCAGTAGTGATGGCACGGTTAAGGAAGACAATCCTGTCACATGGACTGATGTTGTTATCTGTTCTGATTTCATTTGTTTTTTCGTATTCTTGATTTTAACCACAGTCTTTACACTGGCATTCACCCTGTCAATGATATAATGAACATATATTCGCAAATATAGAAGCACTTAAATGATAATATGATTTATTAATTACTGATGTTTCGAAGACATTGTTCGACTGTTTAGTGTAGATTTGTTGTGTAAAGTGTATTTTTGTATTGTTATTTATTCTTTCAAGCTGAATAGATATGTTGAAAAAGCCCCTGAACGACTGAAATATTGTTTATTTGACAACCGACCTACAAATTGAATTAGAGGGCCATGGTGGCCCTATATCGCTTACCTGAGTACCACTGCTCTAAAGGATTAATCTTAGTAGAAAGTTACCCATAGATCATCAATGCATAAACATTTTGAAATCTGGCCGGTAGTTTTGGAGCAGAAGTCTTTTTAAGTTTTCACTAAATACATTTAAGGCAAATTAGCCCCGCGCCTGGAATAATTTTAGCAATCTTGGTAGAGTGTTACCCTAGGAACATCTGTACTAAAACATTTTGAAATCTGGCCAGTAGTTTTGAAGGAGATGATTTTTAAAGTTTTCTTTTCTTTCCGTTGCCATGGCAACCAGAGCTCTACATGGATCAAGCTTATTTTAGCAACTTTGGCGAAGGTTCACCCAAGGATCATCCCTGCCAAGTGTAGTCAAATTCTGTCCAGCGGTTTCAGAGGAGATGTCGTTAAAAGCAAATTATTGACGACGGACGACGCCGGATAGAGGGTGATCCTAGTAGCTCACCATGAGCATTCGTGCTCAGGTGAGCTAAAATTATCAGATAAAATAATATAACTTTCTTACTATTGTAAATAATACGGATAAGCATACATGTACAATGATTATGAGATTTGAATGTTTGTATGAACCAATTTCTTGAATAGATCGAATAAAAAACCTGACTGACAGACACTTTTTATTATAAATATACATATATATAGCCTTATTTGATATATTTTAGCAAGGAGCAAGAAGTAACTGGATAAAATAATTACGATAGAATCTTTAAGTAACGTGTTCAAACATGTAATATTTGAAGGCAAGGCTTTCTACGTAAGGATTCCAAATGTTTTTGTGCTGATTCGCAACATGTACTTATGGAGGAGAAAAAATTTCGACTGGTCATGACCCTCTCCTGCTCACAGATCAATGTATTTGTGACGACTGACAACCCTCCACCTCACCTCCCCGAACCCTTTGCTGATTGTTTAGACTTGAATGGCGGATCTTCCGTGCTATTAATAAGCTGCAGTATATGCAGAATTCTGGACTTTAAAGATAGATAGAATATTGAATAAGGGAAAGGTACTTTTGAAGTTAACAGAAGGGAGGATAAACTTGCTTATTCAGCCTAAAATATCATCATAACCAAATGGCAATTATTAAGTATGAAGGTCTCCACCGCGACACCAACAACACCTCGAAACCTAAACCCTACTTTCCTCTGCATAGAAACACAGATATGTGTTTGAGATGTAGCTATGTTTACTGCAAGTGTTACCTCCCCTGTTTCTCATTCTTTCGGTCATCCTCTGCTTTGACATTGCCATTCGGTTTGTATTATATATATATATGACTTAATCTTATATCAAAGTAAAAGTCTTCCCCACATTATAAATATTATCACCAATACGCTGGACCATCATAATATTCAAGAGATAAAATCGTTTCTCTTACAAGCACAATGTACTGCACAAATGTTATCACAGACGTTATCACCGAAATCACCAACTGAATTATTTTCACAATTACGTAAAGCTTCATTTATTCACAAAATGCTAACAACGAATATTTTGTATAAGGTTCTTATTCTTTCTTTTCGCATTTGTTTTATCCTTCCGAAAGAAATATTTCGATTATTCTTTAATTTTTCAAACGTATAATAAATTTTATGAGATTCAGGTCAAATGATTTATTCCCCGCCAGGTTAAATCGATGAACGCGAAATTGAAGAAACCACACACACACGAAAATTTGCAAAAAGTAAACACTCAAAATGAGCTCGCGCATATTATATTTACAAGCAAATTTAGTATTTTAAGAATCAATATATATTTGTTAACATCATTAAAAAAAATCCGCATATGCATATATTCATGCACTCACTTCCCTAAGATCTCTCCATGCCACGTTGCATGTAGATGTTTGCCTAGGTCGATGACAAACATACATGAGAAACAGATTGTGAAAATAAAAAATAAATGTTTCCTTATTATTGAAATATTAAAAGATAAATAGCGAACACATTTTTTGAGACTATGTGTATTTATAGTTGATGCGGTATTATATTTAATATATTCATAGCTTGTTCAAAATTAATAAATAACGGTAAACATGAAATAGTCCTTGGTTTAAAATCTCGGATAATCGCGAGGAGCGAATAAGCGATAGCATTTTCCTTGAATGTTTTTCTCTCCTTTAAATTTATCTTTTCATAATCCAGTTTTTTATTGGTTGAATTTTAACTTAAAATCGTCACATATTTTCCAGGAATACTGGACACGTTTATGAATCAATTAGAACACCGAACATAAGTTGAATTTGGATTAGATATTCTTGTATATCACTGCACCCAATAGTAAATCACCATGAACTTATAGTTTTAGCCACATATTTTACTGTAAAATTCTTTTATAACTTGTCTCAATGCAGTTACGTCAATTCGAGTAAAGTGGTCCGGTAATTCGTTCGATTTATCCTTATTCTCCAAACGCTTGTAATGCAACCTCCTCCATTTTGCAATAGATCTAAAATGAAAGTTGCTGCGGGTCCAGTATAAAGGCAGGATTTCCATAAAAGCAGATGACTTTGGAAGGAACATTGCATGAGTTAGCCCGGCCCCATGCATTCCAACTAAAATGTCTGTTTTTGATATAACTTCAAGTTGCTCTTTCATGCTGAGTGCATCTAGCTGGAGTCCATCTACTCGGTGACCAGGGAGTAACTCTTTAGTTTTCGCTAATATCTCGTTTTCGTTGCTAATTTTTCGAGTTACTTTTCCTGTTGGGTTTCGCGGATGTGCCAAATAATCCCGTCTCCAGATGAACAAAACACTTAAATTGCTGCAGTTTTTCATATGTAAGGGAGATAATCCATGTCTTGTGAGAAAGAAAGATCTGAACTCTTCGATTAAAGGCAAATCCGGAACATTTTGGGTAAACAGGCTTTGGTAACCTAACATGTTCCAAATCATTTTCGGAAACATTGTCACAGATTTCAAACGCCCAACTCGCAGTACTTTACCGAACAGAACTGTCCAAGTATCGTCCAGTGCGCCCTTTGGATGCCCATCCACCCAAAGGATTGTTAGATCTTTTAGATCTATATCTAGAAGTTTGACCATTACAAAAACGTCATACAGATCAGCCATTGTCTGGTACAAGTTGGCATAGTCAAAGCGTTGTACTGCAATTGTCCAGTCATTAATAATGTCATCGAAATTTACCTTTTGGTTACTCGTTAGAAGAGCTTTAACCCATTTTACCAAGTGACTCTTGCTTTTGAACCGGTTAACAATCTTCGTTGAGCACTGCATCTTAAAATACCCTTCTCTCAGAGTGAAATATTCTGCCTCTTCAGTCTGCTTCAGAACATCTGTTATGTTTTCTCCACCAATTCGTCCAGTTCCAAACTTGGGATCTATACTTATATTAGAAATCACAGAGTAAACATTTCCATATATAACAAAATTTCCACCACAAAACACATCTCGTTTTGGAAAAATCGATTGCTGTAGTTTATGTTTTGTTACATTCGTCAAAATTTCTTTTGAAAATGATTCACTTAAATGTTTGCGTGATGTACTGTTTAGCTTCAAAGATCTATTGTAAAGCTCAGGAAAGTTTTGTGAAAATGGCATGTATTTTTTACGGATCACTTTGTCCACAGCAGTTTTCAGAGATAAAACAAGGATAAAATACACAATGATAGTCCCTATAAATACATAATCCATCATATTAATACAATTTCTCCGTAGTCTGAATCGAAATAATTTCACCATCTTGAAGGAGACCTCGCTCTGAGCAAATTGCGCTTAATATAGTTACCGCTTGGTATTCAATAGCTTGATCACACTCCGTGGTTGACAAAATACGCCATTAAATGTATGAGCTGCGATTCATTTTAATTAAAGATACACGCACAAACTTCTGCCTTTTCGTATCATGGTTTTGCCATACAAAGTATTAGTTTTACGTCAAGCCATATTTTATATGCATTTGTATTTTATGTGTGCGACGATGCATCAATGCGGCAAACAAGCAGAAAATCTAGGTTCCATCACCTGCTGTATTATGGTTTCTCTGTAGCGTTAAATTATTCAGCCATATGTTATCTATGAAACCTACTTTTTTTAATTGGTTGAACATGTTCTGTTAATCTTCTTAATGTTTATTCATAGGTTTTCTGATATATGTGGTGCTTTTGTATATTGAACTATTATTTTCATATTTTCACAGTTAAAATCTTTGTCATATTTACAACTTAGTTTGATTTGCATATCAGTTATATAGTTTTTCTTTAATTATGATAATATCTCAAGATGTCAATTATTTTCATGACTTAAATATCTGACCCGTCTAGTTTGATTTTTTTTTTTTAGCTCACCTGAGCACTTGTGCTCGGGTGAGCTTTTGTGATCGCCTTTTGTCCGTCGTGCGTCGTCAGTCGTCCGTCGTCCGTCGTCAACAATTGCTTGTGAACACTCTAGAGGCCACAGTTTTGGCCCAATCTTCATGAAACTTGGTCAGGATGTTTGTCTACATGATATCTCGGATGAGTTCGAAATTGGGTCATGTGGGGTCAAAAACTAGGTCACTAGGTCAAATCTTAGAAAAACCTTGTGAACACTCTAGAGGCCACAAATTTGGCCCAATCTTCATCAAACTTAATCAGGATGTTTGTCTACATGATAGCTCGGATGAGTTCGATATTAGGTCATGTGGGGTCAAAAACTAGGTCACCAGGTCAAATCTTAGAAAAACCTTGTGAACCTCTAAGGCCACAAATTTGGCCCAATCTTCATGAAACTTAGTCAGGATGTTTGTCTACATGATATCTCAGATGAGTTCGAAATTGGGTCATGTGGGGTCAAAAACTAGGTCACCAGGTCAAATCTTAGAAAAACCTTGTGAACACTCTACAGGCCACAGTTATGGCCCAATCATCATGAAACTTGGTCAGGATGTTTGTCTACATGATATCTCGGATGAGTTCGAAATTGGGTCATGTGGGGTCAAAAACTAGGTCACCAGGTCAAATCTTAGAAAAACCTTGTGAACACTATACAGGCCACAGTTATGGCCCAATGTTCACGAAACTTGGTCAGGATGTTTGTCTACATGATATCTCGGATGAGTTCGAAATTGGGTCATGTGGGGTCAAAAACTAGGTCACTAGGTCAAATCTTAGAAAAACCTTGCCCAAATTTCATCAAACTTATCAGGATGTTTGTCTACATGATATCTCGGATGAGTTCGAAATTGGGTCACATGGGGTCAAAAACTAGGTCACCAGGGAAAATCTTAGAAAAACCATGCGAACACTCTAGAGGCCACAGTTTTAGCCCAATCTGCATGAAAAATGGTCAGGGTGTTTGTCTACATGATATCTTGGATGAGTTCGAAAATGGGTAATGTGGGGTCAAAAACTAGGTCACCAGGTCAAATCTTAGAAAAACCTTGTGAACACCCTACAGGCCACAGTTTTGGCCTAATCTTCATAAATTTTGGTCAGGATGTTTGTCTACATGATATCTTGCATGAGTTTGAAATTGGGTCATGTGGGATCAAAAACTAGGTCACCAGGTCAAATCTAAGAAAAACCTTGTGAACTCTCTAGAGGCCACAGTTTTAGCCCAATCTTCAATAGATTTGGTCAGGATGTTTGTCTAATTGATATATTGGATGAGTTTGAAAATGAGTCACATGAGGTCAAAAACTAGGTCACCAGGTCAAATCTAAGAAAAACCTTGTGAACACTCTAGAGGCCTACATTTTTGTCCCAGTCTTCATTAAACTTAATATGAATGATGACTGCATGAATTCCCAGTTGAGTGCAAATTCAGGTAGGATCAATATGTAGGTCACTTAGTCAAATGTTAGAAAAACACTTTTAGATGCCAGATTTTTTGTCATTATGCCTAACACAGCCATCTTACTCAGGTGAGCGACACAGGGCCATCTTGGCCCTCTTGTTCAATATCTTATACATCTAGGGTTTTTTCTAATTATACCTAAGGTCATATAGGGGATGATATGATTTTTAATCTGCTTTGTCTATTATACGACATGTCAGAGACTCTGTCCACTGTTACGTGATTAACATATCTGTTTAATTTGTAATTAATTCTATTAATGTTTAATTTTGATTTTTTTACAATCCTGTCTAACCTTCATCCGGAGCACATCTCTGCTAGTATGTCAAATATCAATCTCGGTTATTGAATAATGTTTGGTTAGGCAAACAAAAAAATCCATTTCTGGTCTTCAGCATATAAAAAAAAGGTCGGTAGGTCGGAATTTTATTTATTTATTTTTATTTTACATGAAACGAAAGGTAAAAATAGGGAAGCATTTTTTTAAAGAGGAAATATAAAAAAAAACTTTAGGGTCGGTCGTTAAAAAAGAGGGTCGGTCGGGCGACCAGAAACGGAACTATTTTTTTAGCCTTATCTGTTCAGTACAACACAAATACTTTTTGTGTTCTATACACTCGTCAAGTGTAACCACGGATATTATAATATCCACAACCAAAGACATCCGAATAAATCCAGATATCCGAATAAATCCGGATATCCTAATAAATCCAGACAAAGGAATAAATCTAGATATCCGAATAAATCCAGATATCCAAATAAATCTAGATTACGAATAAATCCAGATATCCGAAAAAAATCTAGATATCCAAATAAATCCAGACATCCGAATAAATCGAGACATCCGAATAAATCCAGATATCCGAATAAATCTAGACATCCGAATAAATCTAGACATCCGAATAAATCCAGACATACGAATAAATCTAGATATCCGAAAGAAAGGTTTACCATGAAATCAGTTATTTCAAGGGTATTTCTTACGACAAAATTTGTATCTAGAAAAGGACAAAAAATTATGAACTGAAGCCGATTCTGGTACTCATTGGAGAAAAAGAGATAACGCTGATTTCGATATACAAGATATAAGTCGACATTTTATATATATAACAAAATAAATAAACTAGACTTAAGTAATTATGCAAATTTTCTGCACAGGTCAGAGGCTCCGAACTCATTTCGGATGGTAGATTTACAGGTTTCGGTCATTTTTTTTAGTGTAAGAAATAACCTTGGAGATATTTGAGGTCGATAGATTGGTGGGATTATTAGTATGTTACAATGATTTGTTTTCGATTGCAGTTACATCAGCATACTAAAATAAGTCCTATAATGTTTTCATGTCACAGGCGATTTTTGTAGCCAGTAAGTATTTATTTTTCACATAGCATTGATTTTTCAGCATTTTTGCTTAATTCTAGTATATTTATGTTGTAGAGATATACACAGTTGTTCAATCATATTTACACTATTGAGAGGTTATTCGGTTTTAAATCTAGGAGAACCTGGGTTGAAAACGTAGTACTATAGTTGGTGTGACTGACGTCACACACAACTAAAAACCCGATAACTGGAATATAATCTTAACTGTCAAAGAGGATAGTCAGAGTATGTACAATGTACGTATATGTAAATCATATGACATTTGTAAAAAATGGGGGGACTTTGTAATAAACTGCGTGCACCCTAATTATTATCAAAGACAATAAAATCGTTTAAAAGGGTTGGTAAAATATACACATATTGTCGAAACGAAACCCGTTATACTATTATCAATACCAATCAATGTTGGTATATCAACAGGGGGTGGTGATGGGTTCTATTTATAACAGGGCCACACTTGTACAGTCCTGCTATGTCGACGAGATAGAGTGCGTCGATTTGCAGACTGACGGTCCCATTTGTTCTTGCTTTGTAAGTTCAAATTCTGGCAAAGCTGCACATTTTCTCTCAATCTGTGACATTTAATCTTTAAGTATATCAGCAATCATGCAAAATAACATTTTATAAAAGTTTATTAATTTCCAGCAAATTTCAGTTTAGATTTGTTTTACTGATTCAGTTCTAGATATGTACAGCTTATGTGTGGCAATATCAATCATAATACAACTTTAATCAATTAAATACACCGGTGCGTATCGCTTTTCAGCTATATATTGAATATTGCGATTTTTAGTTGTGTGTGACGTAGGCACTCACAACTACAGTACCTACATTTAAAACCGAATAACCTCTTAATATTGTATGAATGATTGAAAAGAGTATTGGTTTCTTTCGATGCAAAGGTGGCTCGTGCCTGAATTTGGATAGTAGATGTGCAGGCGTTGGTTATTTAGTGGTGTTACAATAGCCCATATAGAATAATAGAAAGCTTGAATTCCGATAAAAATCCGCATCACATCAAGCTATGTAAGATACATCGAGATACCTCCAGGTGTTATTTGTTGCTCTATGGAATGGCTGACATGTGAATATATCTGCTATCAGAAGTTACTAAGGTCATAAAGCTACTGATTTGCATCTATAAATAGAAACTGTGCCGTTGCTCGGTAGTACAAATCAAAGAACTGATAGTGCTAAGAGAGCGGCATTGTCGCATTTCTTTTGTTTATCAAAGTAACTTTAATAAACGGGGGTCAGATTTTCGCACAATGTTAAAAACCCAACTTCCACGTTGCGTTAACATGGTCATTACAAGAAATTAAAGATAAATGCATCGTTTGTTTCATCAGACTGTTAGCAATTGTCACATCGCCACTAAATATTACTCCCCCTTTTTCTAAGACTACAACGAACAATCGTTTATTATTTTAATATGAGTTTGATATTTGGCAAAAACTAAGTAACACTGCTTCATATCTACAACTCGTCAAACCCTCTTCCACTTGAGACACACACACAACTTCAGTGCCTTCAGCGCTTTGGTTTTTTATCAAACTTCGAAAAGCGGAGGTGAAAGCTAAATCATGCTCTGATAAACGACAAGTTAATGGTTTGCAATATTCGCCAGGTATTGTGTTTGATGCCTAATTATAGCACCGCGTCTGGGTTGATTTACAAACCCTTGGGCTATATAATCAGTTGTTTTTTTTTGTTTTTTTTTATTCAGCCACTTCGTCCAATGTTCTAGCGCCGCAGATGTGGCTTTTTTCAGATTTTGAAAAAGACCTGTTTTACTTGGCATTCAGCGGCGCCGATAAGATTTTTTCTCATTCAACTGGTAAATGATTTACAATATGATATGCTAATGTTGTGATCTAGAAGTTCATGTCAATAATTCAAAGTACTTAATTAGATTCAGTGTGCTAAGGAACACAAAGGCTATTGATGGTGAAGTTCAATCAGTAATAATGATATAACAGATGCACTGCCCTACTAAGGACCGAGATGAAATCTGTCAGACATGTCTGCCGGTTTGACATCTCTCGCGAAAACTGGATTTAGTAGAGTGGGTCATTTGTGTATCCAAAGTCTCGAGTTCGATTCGATCTCGCGGTAATAGGAATTTACATTTTGGTATGTCGCGGCCGCGGATCGAACCCATGGCCCACAGCTCCCCGAGACGGACGCGGACTCGGCCATCGGTGACGGTCGACTTTGTTTGAAAATACGCAAATATGCAATAAAATATTGCCATCGGGTATATCAATCATTTGTCGAACCAGAACATGATTTAGCTATCACCAGTTCTTAGAATTTTATACATCTTTCACGAATCAATTAAGTCTAGTAATTGATAGCAAGTGAAAGAAAATTCAATTAGCATATTATTAATGTTTGATGATAGCATATTATTAATGTTTGATGATAATACAGGTGTTATGGGAATTTCCTTAGTTTTTCAAACCTGCAAATTAACAAGAATTAATTCATTTATCGACAAACGAGAAGAGTATTCCCATAACTATAGAATAAAACCATTAAAATTCTATATAGGAAAGTTCAATGAAAAACTATGTTTTGAAAGCATATATAGAAAAGTGTTTACGTCTATAGGAATTAAAAGGAGGTAAGACAAAAAGCTTAGAGACTACCGGTAGGTGGCGACGGGCACTTGACAATTTCAAAAATGCCATTGTGTACTATAATTGAATTCCCGATCCCACCTTAATGCCTTGAAATAGACGGTGTATATCTATTTTTGTCTAATTGGACGAGTACCCAGACAGCAAATTCATACTGAATACCAATAAATCTTGTTAAACCTTATATGTCACGGAACGTATATGTCACATGAGTGATGCATTCGGTGGAAAAAATCACGCACATGAAACGAATATGTCACATAATATGTGATGTATACGTTTTACTTTAATTCTTATAGGAACATCAAAACGAATATCTCACATGCAGAAATGGTTGTAGAAAAAGGAAATTTTCAACGAATATATCACATAATTTTGAAAAAAAAAGTTTTACAACAGCCAAATTTTATATATTATTATATATTTATAAATATTATTCATTTAACTTTTTGTTGTTCGAAAATGATTATGGATTAGAGTTAAAAACTAAGGAAATTAAAAAAGATAAATCTCTCTCTCTCTCTCTCTCTCAACTCTCTCTCTCTCTCTCTCTCTCTCTCTCTCTCTCTCTCTCTCATGTGTGTGCTTGTCTTCTTCGAGTCCGAGCAAGTAAGGCCGCTGATCTAATATCGCTTAACTCTTCATCGCTATGGGCTCGAATCCCCGTAGGGTCGTTCGAATTTTTTAACTAAGGAAACCTTCCAGCTGGCTTGTGGTATTACCTTAAGCCAATAAACATACAAAAAGGGGTAGGGCACTTAATCAAAATATATTTTATTTTATTTTTTTTTTATTTATTTTTTTTTAACTTTTCGATTCAATGTATTAACAATAAATGCTACAATAATTCAATATTTTAATAGTATGAAAGGTATGAAACTTGTACTAAGAAAATTATTGATGTGTAATTTTGTTTAAACTTTAAAACTATGCGAGGTTCTCTCCCTTCTCCAGTCCTTGTAATTTTTTTCATTTCGTGTAATAAGGAATAACTCTAATATGTAATATTATGTGTACGTTACTTGACTGAGACTGCTGAATGTACCTTTTTCTACATTTAGAATCCTTGCTATAAATAATTTTCCAGTTGGAATTAAGAATACATAATGTATTAAGATAGCGACTGTATTCGTTGTATTGCCCCTGGAGAGGTAATAATCTGCCATAGACCCCAACGTGGACGATATGCATAGGACTATGGATCTGATGGTCGTGGTTTCTAACCCCGTTTGAAAGATTCCAATGAGCAAAGTTCTTGATCAGCAAATGAACTAAAGAAGAGGTCAAAAATGATCTTTTAAGCTCTTTATATGTGCAGACATGTAAAAAAGATAGCAAAATGGGTTGTAATAGAACAAAATAGTATATACATAGAAAATATGAATTCGACTATGTGAATAAAAGGGTCAGAATTAAAGAAAAGCTGCATGAATTTACTTTGGAAAACCGTTAACTGAAATCTTTGTCAGATAGAAGTGGTCTTTCTGCCAATATGTTAATTGCTTAATACTTAATAATTTACAATAAAATCGTACAAGCACGTTTGCTAGCACAACACCAAATTTATTGGTACAATTCAGCAATTACCATTTACAATCAAAATCATAGTGACACAATTAATTCAACACAGTCACAGTACATTTAAATTCAAGAAACAGCAAAGTATCAAAGGTATTTTTTCGAATAATAAAAATGATATTTTTTTATGTATCATTACAAGATGATATCATGGCGTTAAAATTATTTAATGTAGGCAATAATTGATTACCTTACTATTTTGACGAATTCTAGAATATCTTGTACAGCATAAAAAGAAATGATGTTCAGATTCTATTGTGTTTGAATCAGTATAGTTTACATAACTTTTTTTCTTTATCAGTTCTTTTATGTCTTCCAAATTTAATGTCCTGGTCTTATGAGCACAATATAAAGCGAAGATATACAGCACTGCTTTGTATCTGTTTTATACTGCTTTAGATTGATTTCAAACTGCTTTAAAATCATAAATCATTGACACAAAACTTACAATTTTATGCCTTGACTTGACTATTTGAGTTTAACGTCGCCTCGACAGTATTTCAGTCATATAGCGACGTCCAGCTAATTCCAGGTAGAGGAAGACCCCGAATGCACGGAGACATCCGGGTAGAACCACCGACCTACCGCAAGCCAGCTGGAAGGCTTTCTCACATGACAATTTTATGTCCAATGTTGATAAACCATATACAACTATACAGAGGGAAAAAGGATACATCCATCTGATGTTGGAACTAGCAGCAAAACCATTCTGTATGATTGGCTTACAGCAAGTAAATTCATGTACTTGTGTTTACGTATATGAATTGTTTCTGTTGCATCATGTAGAAAGCTTGCTATCTCCTTACCGAGGGTCAGCAGTACCGAACACTGCATTGTCTGGGCTTCTATACATACTCATGATGTGTGTTATTTCTACTGTTTTCAAGAAAATGTCTATACCATATAGTTACTAGAAGATCAGTCTCTGGGACAAGTCCTATCTAACACTTGCTTGTATGCATCGCTTATCTGGAAGCCATATTGATCTAAAGATAGTTTTGTTGTTGTTGTTGTTATTGTATTGGGGTTTACCGTCGCTGCGATAGTATTTCAATCATATAGCGACGTCCAGCTAATTACAGGTGGAGGAAGAACCCGAGTACACAGAGGTACCCGGGTAGAACCACCGACCTACCGCAAGCCAGCTGGAAGGCTTCCTCACATGAAAAATCCGAAGTCACTACCGGGATTCGAACCCACAGCGGTGAGGGGCTGAGAGATTTGTAGTCCATGACTGTAACCACTCGGCCACGGCGGCCCCAGATAGTTTTGTACCAGTTCCAGATGTAGGTCTGTGTTCTCCTCCAAGCCATCTCCTCCAAGCCATATACTACAGTCTCTGTATCGGAGAGAGAAATATCAACAAGACAGTTCATCGCCACAGCAGTGAAGAGTCGCAGTCGCTTACAGACAATGATTGATATATGTTAAATGGAGGTTTCATTATAATACGTCGAAATGTGCTTAAATGGGTTTTAGTTGTGTATGACGTCAATCACACCATTCTGAACAGGTTGTTTTTTTGTTTTGGGGGGGGGGGGGGGGGGGTGTTCTACTTTGTAAACCGAAAACCTCTCAATATTGTAAATATGTTTGATCAAATATGTATAACTCTACATTGGTATGCTGAGATTAAATAAAGGTGTTAAGAAATTAATTTTGAGTCCTTCTTTCACTTGAGACACACGCAACTTCAGTGCCTTCAACGCTTTGATTAATGAATTAAAAATAATCGTTTCTAACGGCACAACGCCCATTTACGAATTGGTATTTACAACACTCTTACTTCAGAATGCTTTATGAAAAAAGACATGTGCATGCATGTATGTACTCTTTACCATGTTGCCTCAATGCATTTCTTTTAGACGGTTTCAAATGGCGCGTTCACATTCATCACCTATCTTATTACCAATTTATGATGGTATGGTAATTTATAAATCCTTGATCGAATCTTGACATGGGTTAAGATAAATGATTTTTATATTTAATAGCTATTTATGAAACCCAAAATTAAGTTTTTTAATATTTTATAATTAATGTTCTTGCTAGATGTTTGAATATTTGTATGCCATTCATTACATATCTGCATACTATATACAGGTCTATTCAAAATAGAGTGTCATTTTGGGTCATCTTTTCATGTTTACTTATTTCATATTAGATACACTGTGGGTGACGCGGTGTTAGCGGTTTTATCCCCTACCCCACCAGTACTCGGATTAATAAAATTTCACAGCATTAACTGAATGAAATCAACAAACATTTTACATTGATGTGCAAACTAATAACATGCTTAATAACGTGTGATTCAGTCTGACAAGTGCTGAATAGTGTCGGGTAGTTTCGTAACAGATAAAACTAAATATGACGATATACACTGGTGGTTCTCACGTTTGAACTAAATGTTGTGAAGGTGTATATGCATCCATGAAAATATATTCCGTTAGTTTTTTTGTTGTTGTTTTTTGTTGTTGTTTTTTTTTGTTTTGTTTTTTTTGTTTGTTTTTTTGTTTTTTGTAATTATTGATGTTTCGTGATTATATGTATAACTATTTACAAATCTGCGACTTTTTGGCAACCATATTAACCGGGAAAAGATTTTACAAATAAAAATGGACAATTATTTTTGAAGTTTTTAAATCTGTTTAATCTCTGAATAACAGTGTATGCATGTATTACACTTCATGTCACGTGTATTTGTGCCATCCCCTCTGTAATGACCCGAGCTTCTTGACAGTCTTCTACAATTTGACAGTTTCAAATTATTTCGCGCGCCAACAAAGTAATTGACAGATGACGGCAAAAAAAAAGAAGTTCTCAGGTAACTAACGCTTTTTTGTTACTGTTGTTTGTTTTTTACTACACGGGGTTGTGCAAATATTATTTATTTATATTTATAAAGGAAAAAAACTTAAATCATACATTTAATGTTGGTTATCGTGGGTTACCGTGTCTTCGGCTCGAATATTACCCAGTGAAAAAAAAAAACAACGAAAAAACGGTAACCAACGATACCCAAATGTAAACAGAATGTAACTAATACGAAATGTATTTCCAGCGCCCGAAAACAAATATATGATAAAATACAGAAATATTGAAGTATTGTAAAATAGCCGTTATCCGTAGGGGTTATCAGTTTGATTCCTAGTTGAGATACATTTTTCAGCGTATGCTGTATACAATTCGATTTTGACCTATTTCTTGAACCAATCTAATCTTGATTAACAACCGAAGAGTTCGGAAATGCACTCGTTTCATTGTTCTGCATAAATTATTTTAGGATATTCCATCATAGAATGGGAGTTTCAGGGTGCATATTTTACTGCATGATAGCCAATTCGCAAATGACAAGTTACTCTACCTATTTAAACATAAAAAGCATGCAGTTGAAAAATTCAAATATAAAAAAAACACCCAGTTGAAAATGTAAACAGTTGTGAGTCTTAAGAAAACGTAGAACTTTAACCTTGGTAGTGGATTCGTCGCATAACTCGCTATTTATAGTAACAGCATCCGTGGTGCTCGTCTTCTTAACAAAGGGCTCCACTGACGAAACTCTTTTTTTTTTATGTTTCGCTAATATTACATTTTGTCCCTTTATAAAACATCTATTTTTTTCTTTTTAAAATTATAAAAATTAATTTTTTTTTTTTTTTTTTAAAAAATATTTCTTATAATTATTTAAATATTTTAAGTTATTAATTATTTAAATATTTTCTTTTTTAATATAAAATACAGTTTATAAATTTTGTTATATTGAAAATCATCAATTTACCTACATTAAATACAAGTACATGTGTATTTAAAATGAAATAGGAAAAATACCTTTCTTAAATTTAGTAATGATCGAAAGTTTGTTGTTTTTAATTTGCGTCCACATATTGGTATAAATCTTATAAACTGTAGGCAAAATATATAGGGAGAGTAAGAGTGCTGATGTACTTATTGTGAGCAATCCATTTCAAAATTGTGTGTGTGTGTTGTTGTTGTTTTTTCTTTTCTTGTAACGGCCGTGCTCAAGTAAGGTAAAAACGGAAAACGGGTTTATAACAGTGGAAAAAAATGATCTCGTTTATTAAATTTACTTAGATAAAAAAAAATTAAAGACACTGTTCTCTCAGCGAATATCGCGAAGTAATATCGATTATTTTAGCTCGTCTTTATTACAAAGAAAGAAGTCGAGATATCGTCATCACTTTGGTGACGTCATCGTCGACGTTGGCAGCCTGGTCGTCGTGAAAAACTTTAGCCTTAACTATTAAATCTTCTGTCATCAAGCACCACATACTGTTCACTATCACAAGGGCTACATTTCCATCAAGGGCCATAACTCTTAGATTCATTTTGGCCTAATTTATATTCCTTTTAAAAACACATGAAAAACTTTAACCATGGCCATAACTTCTAAGCTATTATACCGCTTGTCATCATTCTTCACATATTTGTTCACTATCACTATCACACTAAACGCCTTCTCCGCCGACTTGATGCTTTATCATTAAAACTTGTATTCAGGTGTGACTGCGTCGACGTATGTAAATGTGAATCTATAAAGGTAAACCCCACATATATGATATATATATGATTCTTAAATTTCTCCAACTCCGCATTAGACGTATAATAAAGTGCATGACCGGGGCGCAATAACCAACTTCACCACAATTGAGCTTTTTTCAAAATTTAATATCTACTGGTGTTGTGAATTCACGCTCAATGCCACTTTCATAAAAAAAGTCGATTTTTTATTCACAATTTTCAGAAAAACAATGCATAATTTTCACAAACAGAGCTGAGGTGTACCGGACTCAATTTTTTGAATAACAATTTAAGAATACATCCAAAATTAAGGTGCCTTAAGTATGTCTATACATAGCAACTTCTCTTTCATAGATCTACATAACATTTTTTTCAACCATATTTTTTTTCGTTTTCATTTTACCATGTATATATTAAAAGAATCCAAAGGTAAGTATAATGATTAACAATTGATGTATATAAAATTATTGTATCTACAAAGTATCATTTTCAGACTCAGGTAAATACGAATTCTTTCTGTACTTACCGATTTATCATGGTGTAAGAGTTACCTCTCTTTATATTCCGCTCGTGAAATTTGGCTCCGCCTTTAAATCTTTGCTTATTTCCGTGATACTGCCATATATGGAAGTTGCAAAATCGTCTTCAAATGTTAATCGCGTAGAAATGTAAAAGTCAAGTATGCAGTTGTAAACCTGAGAGTGTTATCTGATGCGGTTCCATTCTCGAACGTCGTGATGTACGGCGTAAAACGTGTCGTGTATGTCGTTGTACATTTCGTACATTTGAGTTTGAAAAATTATGAATATTATTTGCATTTTATCTTATCTGCATGTTACCAAATTACATTCTAGAGGTAAAAACGTTACTAGTTAAATCGAGATAATCAAAACGCACAATACGAGCACAATATGTACCTCTCGGATAAACGTTTATACTTTTACAAATCTGTTTAGTTGAACCGAAGTTTAAATTGTCATGATTACAAGGCTGGATTTTTGGCAACGAATAGCCTCCATAGTTTCTGAGATAGGATTGATTCTTAAGGACATCTAATCCGCTTATGACAGGCATGATTATGTAAGCATTTAAAGACGGTCGCATTTACGAGCCTCTCTCTCTCTCTCTCTCTCATTTCTATCGTAGTTGCATATTGTATTATTTCTTATGTTCAGTTTGTTTTTTGTAATTTACATGTTGTAATCGTCTATATTGGGGCGGAAATAAAGACATACATACATGAGACTCCAAGCTTTCGATCAAAATCACACTCACTGTTGTTACAGCATGTATTATTTAAACAGTAAAACCCATGTCCCTATGGCCGTCCTGTTGATGAACTCCCTATAATAAAAGGCAGTTTGTGCATTAGAAAAAAAAAAGTCTGTGAAGCAATGTGCAAGTTTCAAGCTAAATCATTGTTTTTTGTCTGATATCTAACTATATTTTAATTATTAATTTCCTAATCCGCCACTCTCAACCGTTAATAAAATATTTACCCCTAATCACTCTCGTACCCAAAGGAGAAAAGTAAATGTATTTTGCATGTCATAGATTCAAAATGCCGTAAAGCAGAATGGCTATTACTAAGAAAATAACCCTAAGGCGTGTCTTTAAAGGGAATGGTGTTCCATAATATGTCAAACATGAACATAGCTGATAGAACGTCTCCAATCAAGCATTTATAAATACATCCCGAAGCATTGTATTAAGAACGACTGGTACCCCGGATGTACTCCACTGATGACGTGTCAGACCTACGGTATTTTAATAATGTATAACTATTAATTTGGTTGAAAATATTAAAAACAGCAAGCATGTCTTGTCCATGGGCCGCTATTTGTCCCCCCCCCCCCCCCCCCCCCAGCCATGTTGTGTTTTACATTTTAAATTCAAGCGTAAAGAAACATACGCTTCATATCCAACACCAGCAATGTTTTTACATATCATAGATAAACTATGGAAGGGTGGCCGAGAGAATATGTTTTATTTTGTACTGTTGGTGAGTTTCGTACGCGGGCATTATTCGACACAATTTTGTAAAATGTGAAACTATAAGAACGGACCACCGTCCAAAGCGCTGAAACTAAGTACCGGGAAACCGGGTTAACCCTTTCCCTCATATAACTAAGTACCGGGAAACCTTAACCCTTTCCCTCATATAACTAAGTACCGGGAAACCTTAACCCTTTCCCTCATATAACTAAGTACCGGGAAACCGGGTTAACCCTTTCCCTCATATAACTAAGTACCGGGAAACCTTAACCCTTTCCCTCATATAACTAAGTACCGGGAAACCGGGTTAACCCTTTCCCTCATATAACTAGTACCGGAAACCTTAACCTTTCCCTCATAACTAAGCACCGGGAAACCGGATTAACCCTTTCCCTCATATAACTAAGTACCGGGAACCTAACCTTCCCCATACTATACGGAACCTACTTTCCCTCATATAACTAAGTACCGGGAAACCTTAAACCCTTTCCCTCATATAACTAAGTACCGGGAAACCTTAACCCTTTCCCTCATATAACTAAGTACCGGGAAACCGTAACCCTTTCCCTCATATAACTAATACGGAAAGTACCCATAAGACTCATTGCAGAACCCCAATTAATACACCAAACTTATTACAAAACCCTTCCTTCATTACTCCAGACCACTGAGGAGCAGCGAACAGCATAAAACCTGATCAGCCTGCGAGTTACTCGCAGGCTGATCTGGTTTTATGCTGTTCGCATAGGTCTTTTTATGGTGTCCTCTATGAGGGAAAGGGTTAAAGGGCAAATACTGTGTGGTTCAATTTTATCTCGTTGCACTAAATAGTTTACAACCAGAGCTGTTCGAAAACGTTTGCAAATGCCTTTTTGCCTCAAAGATATTAATAGAAAGTTGATATGTTTGTATAGTTACCATCGAAAGATGCAAGGACACATCGTTTCAATCTGTTAATAAATTTTTCAATCAATTTTCATACACCCATAAGAAACTGGATATCTGCAGACCCCAATGTACTTTTTGTCCTATATTTCCTACCAGAAATGTGTTGTTGTTTATTTTTCCATTTTGATGAAGGAAAAAATCGCACCAGGCCAAGTTTGGGTTGTAAAGAGTGCTGCAATACGTTGACCATTCAGACTTCAAAACAAAAAAGTATACTGAAGTTGAGAATTTGTTGGCTGGAGAATTGTCATGTTAAAACTGGACGTACTTATAAATATCGTTACTTCCTCCACATAGTTGACGAGTATAAACATGAACAACAAAAAGAACTGTACTAAAATTAACAAAGAGAAAGACAAAGAAATACATATTAGAAATAAGAGAGATGAGAACATGCATACAGATTTACAACGAATAGAATACAATAAAACCCTGATACAATGTCTCCATCGAAACGAAACATGGAGACACAGAATATATCAATTAATAATGATTTAAAGACTGGTGAGGCAAATATAAGTATTCTTAGAATTAATGTCTAATTATACTTACGATCTTCTAATATTTACACACACACATATATATATATATATATATAAATATACAGAGGTAAATGTATAATATAAACATGTATGCGTGCAGATATATATACACATAGACATATATTTACATACGTTTACATTATACGTATGCGCACATACATACATACATACATACATACATGTTCACGTGTACTCATAATTTCATCTAAGCCAAATAAATGCAATGGAAAAAAATCAAAGCACCGATAGTCCTGAGAGCTGCCACTTGAAAAATACTGCTACAATATCCTAGCTTATAAGTTTGTGCAAGGCAATTCATGGAATTTTGAAATCATAGAAACGTAACAATATAATAGATTAAGATCTTTCAGAACAGATACTATAACGCTCTGCTAAGATACTGTCATGATGAAGATTTTGTCGGTATTAAAGTTTAGACCGGGACAGGGTTGATATGTAGGTAAACCTTTAGGTAACTGCCTTCCGAAACATGTTAACAAACAAAAAGAATATCCTTCTATATGGAGTTACAAGGACAAAATATCATAAACATGCTAAAATTAATCTGATTACATTACTTACCACAGCATTATGTATCTATATAAGCTTTTCTTTATCAAAGTCGTTATTTTCGATTTATAATGCTAGATGTATAAACATCAATGCAATGCGACATTTATGCCTATTTTATATTCATGTTGCGTCAATATTTCCAATAATGTTTTAAGATGTGTATATATTAATCTAAAACCTACACTAGCGGGGTGTACATATAGCCGTTGAATGCGATTATCAACCAGAATGAAACATTAATTTATCATACTAGTAGGTGTTATGACCATAAAATAAGGTTTAAATACAACACTTTCTGAAACAGTTACTTTTATACTAGAAATATACGAATAACTCACGATATAATACAGAAACAATTTGGCCTATTTCATAGGGAGCATGTATTCTGAAATCTGAGTTATCAGGTTCCGGAGACCGAGATCATAGCAATGATCATAGCAACAACAGATAAAGCAATGATCATAGTAACAACAGATAAAGCAATGATCATAGTAACAACAGATAAAGCAATGATCATAGCAACAACAGATAAAGCAATGATCATAGTAACAACAGATAAAGCAATGATCATAGCAACAACAGATAAAGCAATGATCATAGTAACAACAGATAAAGCAATGATCATAGCAACAACAGATAAAGCAATGATCATAGCAACAACAGATAAAGCAATGATCATAGCAACAACAGATAAAGCAATGATCATAGCAACAACAGATAAAGCAATGATCATAGTAACAACAGATAAAGCAATGATCATAGCAACAACAGATAAAGCAATGATCATAGCAACAACAGATAAAGCAATGATCATAGTAACAACAGATAAAGCAATGATCATAGTAACAACAGATAAAGCAATGATCATAGCAGATCATAGCAACAACAGATAAAGCAATGATCATAGCAACAACAGATAAAGCAATGATCATAGCAACAACAGATAAAGCAATGATCATAGCAACAACAGATAAAGCAATGATCATAGCAACAACAGATAAAGCAATGATCATAGCAACAACAGATAAAGCAATGATCATAGCAACAACAGATAAAGCAATGATCATAGCAACAACAGATAAAGCAATGATCATAGCAACAACAGATAAAGCAATGATCATAGCAACAACAGATAAAGCAATGATCATAGCAACAACAGATAAAGCAATGATCATAGCAACAACAGATAAAGCAATGATCATAGCAACAACAGATAAAGCAATGATCATAGCAACAACAGATAAAGCAATGATCATAGCAACAACAGATAAAGCAATGATCATAGCAACAACAGATAAAGCAATGATCATAGCAAAAACAGATAAAGCATGATCATAGCAACAACAGATAAAGCAATGATCATATAGCAACAACAGATAAAGCAATGATCATAGTAACAACAGATAAAGCAATGATCATAGCAACAACAGATAAAGCAATGATCATAGCAACAACAGATAAAGCAATGATCATAGCAACAACAGATAAAGCAATGATCATAGCAACAACAGATAAAGCAATGATCATAGCAACAACAGATAAAGCAAAAATTGATGACTGTGATTCAGTGGCAGTTCATCTTTAACGTATTTCTATGACAGTTACTTTTGTTACAGTCAAGAAATCTTCTGCATACGACATTACCTTTGTAACATTAATCAGCATAATATGCTAATAAATATGCCACTAACTGAATAACAGAGTTTGTATATACAAGAGTTTTATGTAATCGTTCAGCAAACTTCCATAGTGTACAAAACTGAAAGTGATTTTGAACAAATTTAAAATGTTTAATTTCTCAGCAGAGTTCAAATATTCCTGTCCAGTATAAATGTATTCCTTATAGCATTCCTCGACATAATTTTCCAGTTATGTTTCGAAGGAAATATCCCATCTATGTTATTTCGAGTATCCTTTTTAAATTATATTTATCAAGTATAAGATAAATATCCGGAAATATCTGACTTTTCCTACAGAAAAAGAATTTAGTCTAATATTTAAAAATAGAGACTTTACAACACGTTCTGATTTTAATCTACCAAACTGACCCAGTTAGGTCAATTTCTTGTATTCTTTTCCTTGTTCAATTGGTAAACAATCTATTAAGCTAAGAACACAATCTGCCTTGTTCTAGTGTTTAGAACCTGTATATACTTAAGACACAATCTGTGGGCGCGCTCAAGTGAAAGCATTTATTACCTTTCGGCCAGCACTCGCAGCCATAGAAGGCATTAGGCAGAACGACTGCACGATATATTTTTCTACAGTTGTAGGCTGTAAACCATCACTTTTAAAACCATAATCAGCAATGCTGAAAAAAGTTCCACGTATTTTATTACAGCAATCTGTTATATTTACACATGGATCAGAAAACTTATATAATTATACTTATAATATATTATAATAAACTTATATAATATATATCAAGATGTATATATTGGTAAGTTTCTGATAATTTATCAGGTCCAAAATATATGTCAGTATTACGAATAACTTTACGACGTTAACTACCATAGCGCACTTCTGTGGATTGTATTAGACCGCCACTTACATGAGTAAATATAACATTGTAATCTAACATAGACTGTAACGTACACTTACCACCTATAAACAGAGTAAATTACATTTGTTTATCCCCATAAACGCTACACATGTCATCATTTATGTGTTTGACACTCAATCCCAACATACAACGGGCTTTTATATGTTACCTAATTTCACGACATTTACATGTAATACGAAACGGCTTTTCACGGTGTGTATAAAATGAAATACGTGAAATAACAATCTACAAACCAGGATCTTTTGCAATTTCGGGTGTATTTGAATAAAGATACGCTGACTCGCAACATGCACCTGTGGAGTTTGACTGGTTTGACCGTGACCCCAATGTCCTCCCCTGAAAGAGGGGTCCGTCTCGCAGATTGATGTTTTTTCGCTGTGACTGACTGACTGCCTGACTGACTGACCCACTGACTGACTGACTGACTGACTGACTGACTGACTGACTGACTGACTGACTGACTGACTGACTGACTGACTGACTGACTGACTGACTGACCCACTGACTGACTGATTGACCGACCGACCGACCCACTGACTGACTGACTGACCCACTGACTGACTGACCAACTGACCCACTGACTGACTGACCCACTGACTGACACTGACTGACCACTGACTGACTGACTGACTGACTACTGCTTGACTGACCCACTGACTGACTGACCCACTGAGACTGACTGACACCCACTGACTGACCATGTGACCATGACTGACCCACTGACTGACGACCCCATGACTGTGACTGACCCACTGCTGACTGACCCTGAACTGACTGATCGACTGACTGACTGACCCATGACGACTGACCCTGACTGATCATGTACTGACTGACTGACTACTGACCCGCGACCTGACTGACTGACTGACATGACCCCTGACTGACTGACCATGACTGACCATGACTGACTACCCACTGACTGACAACTGCTTGACTGACGAGCCACTGACTGACTGACCCACTGATGACTGACCACTGACTGACGACCATGACTGACCATGACTGACTGACCCACTGACTGACTGACCCATCTGAGACCCACTGAACCCACTGACTGACGACTGTGACTGACTGACTGACTGACTGACCCACTGACTGATGACCACATATGACTGACTACCTGACTGCACTGACGATGACCCACTGCACTGACTGCCATACTGAACTGACTGCTGACTAGACTGACTATGACCACTGATATGACCACTGACTGACCCACTGACATGACTGACCCACTGACTGACTGACTGACCCTGACTGACTGACCACTGACTGACTGACACTGACTGACTGACCCACTGACTGACTGACCCAGACTGACTGACCCACTGACTGACCACTGACTGACTGACCATTGACTGACTTGACCCACGATGACTGACCCATAGACTGATGCCCACTGACTACACTGGACTACTGACTGATACCTGCTGACTGACCCATGACTGACTGACCCACTGACTGACTGACCCACTGATGACTGCCCATGACTGACTGACCCACTGATGACTGACCACTGATGACACACTGACTGACCCACTGATGACTGACCTGCTGACCATTGAGACCTGACTGACTGGACTGACATGACTGACTGACTGACTGATGACTACCCACTGACACTGACCCACTGACTATGACCCACTGATGACTGACCCATGCGACTACTGACTGACATGACTATGACCACTGAGATGACCCTTCTGACTTGACCCCTGACGACTGACGACTGACACTGACTGACTGACCCACGATGACTGACACTGACTGATGACCACTGATGACTGACACTGACTGACCACTGACTACTGACCCATGAGACTGACTGACTGACTGACCACTGCTGACCCACTGACTGACCAGACTACTGACTGATGACCGACGCGACCACGACTGATGACCACTGACTGACGCATGACTATGACCTACTGATGACCCACTGATGACTGACCATACTACCACTGACTGACTGACTGACTGACACTGACTGACTGACCCTGACTGACTGACCCATGACTGATGACCCACTGGACTGACTGACCCACTGACGACTGACCCAACGTGACCACTGACTGACTGACTCTCCTGACTGACTGACCACTGACCATACTGATGACCCACTGACTGACTGACCCACTGATGACTGACTGACCACTGACTGACTGACCCACCTACACTGACCCACTGATGACGACTGACCCATGATGACACTGACTGACGCCTGACTGATGATGACTGACCCACTGACTGACTGACCCACTGACTGACTGACCCACTGACTGACTGACTGACTGACCATGACGACTGACCCTGACGACCACTGACTGTGACTGACTGACTGACCCACTGACTGACTGACCCTGACTGATGACTGACTGACCACTGATGACACTGACTGACCACTGACTGACGACCCACTGACTGAGACCCATGACTGACTGACCATGACTGACCCGACTGACTTGACTGACCACTGACTACTGACACTGACCCACTGACACTGACTACTGACCCACTGACTGACTGACTGACGACCCACTGACTGACCCACTGACTGACTGAATGACTGACTGATGACCACGACTGATGACCATGACGCTGACCCACTGAACTGACCCACTGCTGATGACCCACTGTGACCCATGACTGATGACCTGAATGACCATGACTGACGACCATGATACTGACTGACCCATGATGACTGACTGACCCACTGACTGACTGACTGACTAGATGATGACCAGACTGACCCCGACTACCCATTGACTGACCATACTGACCCATGACGACTGACAGACTGACTGACCATGCTGACTGACCACTGACTGACTGACCCACTGCTGACCATGACTGTGACTGACTGACTGACTGACCCACTGACTGACTGACCACTGACTGATGACCACTGACTGATGACTGACTGACTGATGACTGACCACTACTGACCCCTGATGCTGACCATGACTGACCCCGACTGATGAGCTGACTGACCCACTGACTGATGACCACACTGATGATGACTGATGACCCACTGACTGAGACCATGACTGACCATCTGACTGCCTGACTGACTGACCAACTGACCCACTGAGACTGACCATGACTGACTGACAGCTGACTGACCATGAGACTGACCACTGAGACCTGACTATGACTGACTGACTGACCATGACTGATGACACTGGATGACCATGATGACGACCCGACTGACTACCATGACTGACCCATGACTGACTACCATGACTACCCGACTTACCACTATGACCCATGACTGACTGACCCACTGATGACTGACATGACCACTGGCTGACTGACCCATGATGACTGACCCACTGGACTGACTCTGACTTGACCCCTGATGACTGACCCACTGACTGACTGACACTGACCACTGACTGACCCACTGACTGTATGACTGACACTGATGAGACTGCCCTGACTGTGACTTTGACCCACTGACTGACCCATTGACTGACTGACCCACTGACTGACTGACCCACTGACGACCACTGACTGACTGACGACCACTGACTGACCACTGACTGACTGACCCACTGACTGACTGACCCATGACTGACCACTGATGACTGCCACTGACTGACTGACCCATGACTGACTGACCCACTGACTGACTGACTGACTGCCACTGGACGACACACCGACTGACTGAACTGATCCGACTGAACTGACTGACTGACCACTCGACTGACTGACACCACTGACTGACTGACCCACTGACTGACTGACCCACTGATGACTGACTGACTGTGACTGACTCGACTGACTGACTGACTGACCCACTGACTGACTGACCTGACTGACTGACTGACCCTACTGACTGACCACTGACTGACTGACCCACTGACTGACTTTACCACGACTGACGACCCACTGACTGACTGACCCACTGACTGACTGACACAATGACTGAACTGACCCACTGACTGACTGACCCACTGACTGACTGACCCACTGACTGACTGACTGACTGACTGACCACTGACTGACTGACTGACTGACTGACTGACTGACCCACTGACTGACTGACCCACTGACTGACTGACCCACTGACTGACTGACTGACTGACTGACCCACTGACTGACTGACCCACTGACTGACTGACCCACTGACTGACTGACCCACTGACTGACTGACTGACTGACTGACTGACCCACTGACTGACTGACTGACTGACTGACCTGACTGACTGACCCACTGACTGACTGACCCACTGACTGACAACATTTCACCTTCCCTCAACGAACCCTATGCTGATGATTCTGAACTGAATGGGGGAATGGAAAAAGATGCACTGTATGCAGACTCTGTAGTTTGAATCGAACTCATTAAAGATAGATCAATCGAAAATTGGAATACCCGCATATGAAAAAGGAAATGAACCTATAATGAAAACTTTAATTTGAGCCAAATAGGCTTATTCTGCTTAAAAATATAGTCATCCCCAACATACTATTATGAAGTAGGATAATCGTGAACCCCGAAATCGCTAGACATCGGAAGGCTTCAAAACTTAAACTTAATAGCAAATTATATATCTTAAAGATGTTGGAAATTAATTAAAGGGAAATAATTAAACATAAATTTGTTAATGCTTCCTTTAAACAGTTCGTTCACAGATGGTCATTGACTAAGAATTTGATTTTTTTTAACTGTAAGTGTGTATTACGTCTATCAATACCCATCTACGGGCGCAAGGCCACCCATTGAAACCGTACGTGATTGTAAAAAATGGCAGGTTTCCCCATCACAGGCAATACCCTCACAGACGGTATTGAAACTATTTCTAAAATTATAAAAACTATATTTAGATTTTCAATTTTTATTTGTCGTCACTTGGGTAATCACATTCAAAATTCGAGCATGCACTAACTTCATAGTTTGAACTTACGAAATCGCTAGCCTGAACTGTTGAATACGCCATGTTACAGAACGTGTCACGAGGTACCGCAAACACCTGCTTCGGGGATACCGTGTTCTATGTTATTTATGAAAATAACGTTATCCCATGAAATGTGACCTACACTGTCAGGAAACAAAGACTTAAACAACATAAACGAAGAAGAGCAGAAAATAATCTTCTTTTAATTTCTTCCGTTCATCTGTGCATGGGCTGTTGTAAAGACATATGAAATGACAAAACGAAATCTTATCTGCAAAATAAAATGTATTCCCAACCATTATAAGTTTCATCACCAAAAACCATCATAAAAGTTGAAATGAATTTACATAAAATCACAACGTACTACATCAATGTTTAAGAACGTGTTCTAGCCATCAACATCCTACGGAAGCACTGAGGGGACATGGTGCCACGAGATAGTAACGAAGAATAAAACGAAAAACAAGTCTTGCTAACTCGAGGCCAATTAAAAAAAAATTCGTGGCCACGAGATAATCAAGATTTGATTGGCTAGCTAACTCGTGGCCACGACTTAGCTATCTCGTGGCCACGAGTTAGCTACATCAAATGTTGATTGGCCACGATATAACGAGAACTGTTGTTTTTTTTCTTAGTTACTAATTCGTGGCCACGAGTTAGCGAGATTTTTTTTTTCTTAGTTATATCTCGTGGCCACGAGTAAATATTCGTTTTTTTTTATTGTTTTTTTCTTAGATATATTTCGTGGCCACGAGAAAGCGATGTTTTTTTTTATTTTTTCTTAGTTACTAACTCGTGGCCACGAGTTAGCAAGATTTTTTTTTCTTAGATACTATCTCGTGGCCACGAAATAATAGAAAAACACCATGTCCTCTCTGTGCTTCCGTGTCATCCAGACCGTATAGTGATTTCTTTTCACAATTAAGCCTCAATTATAAAAAAGAATATACTGAGCTTTGATTTCATTGACCTTTTTCATCCGAATAATAGTACTTCGCGGCTTCTTAAACTTCCGAAACTCATATGTCAACATACATAAATAATAAAAAGTATACTTTTCAGGTCATCTCCATATTTGCAGCTGGATGAATTCGAAGAATAAAAACCAAAATGAAACAAAATGAAACGCAAATATTGCAAAAATAAACAATAAGTGAAAAAAAGTTCCTAAACAGTACATAAATCAAAAAGGCGAAAAAATTAACAATTTACACATTCAGCAATTTTTGAGTGCATTAATTGGCATGTCATTATTAAAACCCGCAAAGGCGCATATAGTAGTTGTAGTGTCGTGTACATTTTAAACATGTCGAATCACGTGACTACGTGGACAAGATTGCTGCATAAATGAAAACGTGTGGACATTTTGCATTTAAAAAGGAGATTTGTGCATGATTTTGAAAGTTCTGTTATCTATTAACAGTGGATATATGGTGGATATGGTGATTGTAATGAACTACATAAAGAAGGTTACTATTTTGACTTCTTTTGGAGTTTTTGGTGAGTTCATATTTGTTCTGCCTGTTTTTACTGTTTCCTGAGCCTAGCTATTTATAGAAACATTCCTTGAATTGACGATATTGGTCCGTGTAAACTCCCCCATTTGTGTGGCTGTTCGTCACGCTTCAGTGGATCGGCGTATATCAAATTTCGACACAACTGTACATTCTGGACGTAAGCATTATTTATCTGTGCAAGAAATTGTGTCTACGGTGAAAAAAAAAAAAAACATCCAAGGCTTTTATCAAAGGCTAGGCGTATACAATGACATACATCAGAAGCCTCCCCAGATGGTAGTGACATCGGCGGACGTGCATGTTGATGGTAATGCATCTGTTCAACAGGTTATAGCGACTTTATCTGCGGATATGCATGTTGCATCCATCCCTAAGTGAACAAGTACAGAAATTAGAGAAAGGGATGGAAAAGAAAATTGCGGAAAAGGTTGCGAAGTTACTTGATAAACGTGTATCATCTGAGATGGCACGTGTCTGTAATATGGTGGACACTAAGGTGGAAGCTGTGAAAGTGTTTATCAAGGATGACTTGAAGGCAGACACTGATGTGTTGAACGCCAAGATCGAATCAGTGGCATCTTTGAAGAGAACAGCGAACGATGTCAAAACTCTGAATATAGTCACGTGATCTGCCGGTGTCTGGTAATGAGACTGTGAAATCGAAGGTGAACAAATTGTTTAAGGATGTTTTGCGTGCTAGTGATGTTACACGTGGTGCTGCTGATAGGAAGAAATCTAGGAATCCAAACAAGTCGGGTGTTGTTGCTGATAGGAAGAAATCTAGGAATCCAAACAAGTCGGGTGTTGTTGCGGCAAAAAAAAAAATGAGTTCGCACGATAATAAGCGGATACTTATGTCTTTAAAGTTGCTTAGTCAGTATTCAGATGGGTTTATTCAGCACGATCAGGCTCCAGCGGAACGAGTTCTCGAAAGTAATTTCAGGAGTATTCTAAATGCCATGGAGTCTCATGGCCTTACAGTTCGTGTATCACGTGTGATTCCGAGTAAGTCGCGGGATGATGGTGTTAGTCCAGGAACAATCCTCCTCGTGACAGCAGACGTTGTGTGATCCCCTTGCAGGTGGTCAACGTGCATATTATAGGAACTGCGATGGATCTTGCCATCATAGGGTTCGAGGTCGTTAGGCTGACAGGAGAGACAACGGGTATGGAGACCAAGGCGATGGTTTCAGAACTGTGTACAATTGGCAACGATCTCGGCGCAGTATTGGCGGACGTCGTTGTCATAGTGGCTCTGGTGATAGATAGAACCGCTGTGGCAGGAACAATTATGACGGAGTCTAGTTACATGCCAGATTTTGGAATGTAAATAGGTGGAACTCTCATTTTAGCTCCGATAATTTTAAGCTTAGAGGTGAGTGTGTTTTAGATAATGGCTTTGATATTTTAGACATAGCCGGATCGCATTTTTTAAAAAAAAAATGATGTTTTAAAACTTGATGGATATCGATGGTTTGGTTTAAATAGGACACATATTCATAAAAATGCACGGATTGGTTCCGGTGGTATTGGTTTTCTTATAAAAGACTCCTTATGTTAGACTTTTGGTGTTTTTATTGCTGATAATTCATCTGAGGGTATTTTATGGTTAAAATCATCACATAAGTTTGAAAACATGCATATTTTTCCATGTGTATGCTATCTACCACCACAAAATTCGTCTCGTTATGTTGATGTAAATTCTTTTCATGGCAAATAACTTACTGATATATATGTGTGTGTGTTTCAACCACAAGGTCGTATTTTTGTTTGTGGTAACTTTAACGGTCGTGTTGGAGACCTAGATGATCACATAGCCGGTGTTGATCATATATTAAGTAGAGATGTTAAGGATTTTACTGTAAATGCTGAGAACTTTTCATTGATTTCCTGACAAACTCTAACATTTGTGTATTCGTGTAATGTTAGAAATTTTACGCATAATAATTTTACTTCGGTTTCTATAAAAGGGGACTTCTTTTATTAATTATTGTCTAGTACCTCAGAGAGTTTAGATATCTGTTCAGATTTTCGTGTAACAATAACGTCGGATGTTATAAATAATTGTTACAACATTAGTGGTTTGGCCCCGTCGTCGATACCAGACCATTCACTATAATTATCATGGAATGTAATGTGTAACATTTTACATAGTAAACTTCTAACTTTTAATCGGTTTATAATGATACGTATTCTTTTGATAAATTTGATTGATTTTATTTTAACAATGATTTTATGAATTGTGGCAATATATTGCATGAGGTAAATAGAACTATTGAAGAACTATTGATACTTTGGAACAAGGTTTGCGCACTCAAAATGATGTAAATTAAGCATTTCAGAAATGATGTGTTATTGTTGTACATCTGACAAAAGAATCATTAGGACCTTTGTGTAGAGCACACTTTTCCTTTTCTGATGCGCTATATCTCATTAAATTGGTGAAAGAATTAAAATACTTAAAGCATTTTTTCGGAATCTGTTAATGATAGCTTAAAATGGCGTCATACACCACGAAATATTTTATTGATTTTAGCCTGAGGCTTACAAGATAAGTCTGGGCTCACACTTTAAGCTTTTGTAGAAAGCGTGATCAGTGTTTGAACAATCTGAGACATGAGCTCAAACGACGGCAATATTACGTTCACGAGAGATATTTTTTACAGTCATTCTAAGAACGTTTTACAACCGGCGCACATCAACTTTTACGAACGTTTCTTGTCATTCGTGTGTGCTAGCGCTTAGTGGCGTTTTCCAGCGGTGAATTCATTTTCTATAAGCGAAGGCGATCTTTTGTAAACAAAGATCACCTAAGCGTCAATCGGAGGAGAAACTGGATCGCCAAGATTACACCGCACAAAATGAATTAGTCTTCAGTGGAGTCTAACTTAGGCAAACTCTGTCCAACTTAGTCCAGCGTTCAGGAACGTTTACAAAATACACGCAATTTTTGTCATCGGAGTTCAACGTAAGCAAATTTCAGCGTTACAAACGGAGTTCAACTTATACCAACGTTTATTTCCAAACGCCGTGAAAGTTTTTGCTTGCATACGAACACAACGTTCGCCAGCAAACACCAAATCTTAAACTTTTAACAATTTTTACTAGCGAAGCCGGAAGTTTGCCTAACGTCGGTAAACGTCGGTCAAAACGTCGTAGTGTGAACCCAGCTTTAGCTTTCATAAGTAATCTAGGAAGTGGCGCGGCATGTTTTTGTGAACAGGTAGCACTGGCGTAATTCTGTGGCTGAAATTTAGGAAGCGGCTCAGCGTGTTTTTGTGAACAGGTAGCACTGACGTAATTCTGTGGCTGAAATTTAGGAAGCAGCTCAGCGTGTTTTTGTGAACAGGTAGCACTGGCGTAATTCTGTGGCTGAAATTTAGGAAGCAGCTCAACGTGTTTTTGTGAACAGGTAGCAGACGTATTCTGTGGCTGAAATTTAGGAAGCAGCTCAACGTGTTTTTGTGAACAGGTAGCAATGACGTGATTCTGTGGCTGAAATTAAGGAAGCAGCTCAGCGTGTTTTTGTGAACAGGTAGCACTGACGTAATTCTATGGCTGCAGAATCGCTATAAAACTTAACCGCCTCAAAATTATACATTGAACTTCGTTATTTTGACATATAATAGATACATCCTTAAAATATACTAGTAACAGAGCAGATAAATTTCCTTTAAAGCTCATTATGTAAATATCCGTTAACAATTTGATGTTGAGATACAGAGGGCAAAACGTCGTTATTGTTATAGTATCCAGGACGATATATTGGAAGAAAATAATGTTGACCGCTCTAGATTTTGAAAGTCATAATTGGCATAACTCCTTACGATGTTGTACTAAATGGAACGCCATAGCTGCCTTTTGCATGTACTTCTTAAATGGTGGTGTCATTTATATATATGGTGCTGTGGTTTTCATATATGGTGTTGTGGTTTAATATAGGGTTAACTCGTTTTGTATATGGTGCTGTGGATTTAATACATTCCTAGCAGGTAACTTATTATACAAAAAGTTTAAATAATAACGTGATGTAATCTGTTTTACAACCCATGTTCCCATAGTCAAAAGTTATTATCGTTAGCAGAAGAAGTGTAAGTACGAAAAGTACGTGTATATTTGATTTTGCGTTGTGCCGCAATATAAACCGCTACGAGCGTGACCACTCCGCAGATAAAATTAACATAAATAAAAAAATATCTACACACATCATCATTGATTTTTTAAAATTCAAAAACGTATATATTTTACATTTTTCTAACCTTTGTACAAAATTAAAAGTAATGACAGGCACGAAGAAACTCGTTGTACAACTTAGCCTGGCAAAACCGTATCAGTAAACGGACCGGCTCCTACCGACACGGAATCATAACCACAGCACCATATATCATAACCAGAGCACCATATATCATAACCACATCGCCATATATCATAACCACAGCACCATATATCATAACCACAGCACCATATATCATAACCACAGCGCCATATGTCATAACCACAGCACCATATGTCATAACCACAGCACCATATATCATAACTACAGCACCATATGTCATAACCACAGCACCATATGTCATAACCACAGCACCATATGTCATAACCACAGCACCATAAATCAAAACCACAGCACCATATGTCATAACCACAGCGCCATATATCATAACCACAGCGCCATATGTCATAACCACAGCACCATATATCATAACCACAGCACCATATGTCATAACCACAGCGCCATATGTCATAACCACAGCGCCATATGTCATAACCACAGCACCATATATCATAACCACAGCACCATATGTCATAACCACAGCGCCATATGTCATAACCACAGCACCATATATCATAACCACAGCACCATATGTCATAACCACAGCACCATATATCATAACCACAGCGCCATATGTCATAACCACAGCACCATATGTCATAACCACAGCACCATATATCATAACCACAGCACCATATATCAAAACCACAGCACCATATGTCATAACCACAGCACCATATGTCATAACCACAGCACCATATGTCATAACCACAGCACCATATATCATAACCACAGCGCCATATGTCATAACCACAGCGCCATATATCATAACCACAGCGCCATATATCATAACCACAGTGCCATATGTCATAACCACAGTGCCATATGTCATAACCACAGTGCCATATGTCATAACCACAGCACCATATGTCATAACCACACCATATATCATAACCACAGCACCATATGTCATAACCACAGCACCATAAATCATAACCACAGCACCATAAATCATAACCACAGCACCATATGTCATAACCACAGCACCATATGTCATAACCACACCATATGTCATAACCACAGCACCATATGTCATAACCACAGCACCATATGTCATAACCACAGCACCATATGTCATAACCACAGCACCATATGTCATAACCACACCATATATCATAACCACAGCACCATATGTCATAACCACAGCACCATATGTCATAACCACACCATATATCATAACCAGAGCACCATATGTCATAACCACAGCACCATATGTCATAACCACACATATGTCATAACCACAGCACCATATATCATAACCACAGCACCATATATCATAACCACAGCACCATATATCACCATATATTAAACGTCTTCAACATTTAAGAAGTATATACTAATGGCAGCTATGGCGTTCCATAGGTGGCGGCTCTGTGTCTTCTGACTTTTTGAGTTTACCGTCGCTTTGACAGTATTTCAGTCATATAGCGACGCCCAGCTTATTACAGGTGGAGGAAGACCCCGAATGCACGGAGGCATCCGGGTTATAGCACCGACCTACCCCAAGCCAGCTGGAAGGCTTCCTCACATGAAAATCCGAATTACTCTGCCGGGATTCGAACTCACGCAGTGAGGAGTTGAATGAGTGTTTAAGTCAGCGACTTTACCCTCTCAGCCACGGAGGCCCCCTCTGTGTCTTCTGATCATGTTGATATTTTATATAAACGGAAAACTGAATTTAGTACGTTGTTTAATAATCCAGATTTGATAAGTGATGGTCATTATAATTTTGTAAATGTATATTAAGATACACTTTTAATAGTGATATTTCTGTTTTAGAAGTTAAATGTGCTATTGATGAAAGTAAACGCGATAAAGCATGCCGTATAGAAGGAATGCTTACTGAAGCTTTAAAGAATGACATGCTATTATATTTTTACATGCCTTATTTAATGTATGTTTTAAAAGTGGTACTATTCCTAATATATGGTCCAAAAGCATAATTAACCTTATTCCGAAGTCTGGTAATATGGATCCAAGAAACCCACTTATATCACTGACTTGTTCTGTTTATAAATTGTATTGTTATGTTTTGAATAAAAAGCTAAGTACCGTCCCCTGTGGCCAAGTGGTTAGAGCATCCGCCTCGGGAGCGGGAGGTCGTGGGTTCGGTCCCCGGCCGCGACATACCAAAGTCGTAAAAAATGGTACTGTAATAGCTCCCTTGCTAAGCGCTCAGCATATAAGGGTATTTGCCTCGTTGGCCCAGTGTTACGATAATGTGACTGGGTGTGGTATCATGCCACATGTCTACGGCGTCATACTGCAGTGTGGCAGCCCTATATCTGTCTCAAGTAGACATCGTCTCCAAATGACTGAAATACTGTCGGTGGGACGTTAAACCAACCAAACAAAAGGCTAAGTAGTTCGGCTGAAAGTATTATTGTTGATTATATATCATTGTTGATGAACAGAATGGGTTCAGGAAATGTAGAAGTACCATTGATCATTTGTCTACTGTAACGAATATTATTGATACAAGGAAAAAGCGTAAGCAGGCTACATTTGCAGCTTTTATTGAGATTAATAGAGATTTACATCAGTCTCTCTCTCTAGTTATTCCGCTCAAAAAATTGGATAACTTGGAACTAGGCAAGGTGCTCGACTAATTGCCCCTCCGATTAAAGCAATTATATTGAATTCATATATTCACAGAACGAGGTGATTCTTTTATATTTATTTTATTTTTTATTTATTTCTTATTAATAAGGGTTTATGAATTTATTAAAACATAAAACCGACCATCTAAGGAGGAAATCGGGATTAAATATACTTATTTATCATTGTAATTAAAACAAAAAGCACAAGACCAATTCATCATTGTCCAATAGTCTTAGCCACATATTTTGCTGTAAAATTCTTTTATAACTTGTCTCAATGCAGTTACATCAATTCGAGTAAAGTGGTCCGGTAATTCGTTCGATTTATCTTTATTCTCCAAACGCTTGTGATGCAACCTCCTCCATTTTGCAATAGATGTAAAATGAAAGTTCCTGCGGGTCCAGTATAAAGGCAGGATTTCCATAAAAGCAGATGACTTTGGAAGGAACATTGCATGAGTTAGCCCGGCCCCATGCATTCCAACTAAAATGTCTGTTTTTGATATAACTTCAAGTTGCTTTTTCATGCTGAGTGAATCTAGCTGGAGTCCATCTACTCGGTGACCAGGGAGTAACTCTTTAGTTTTCGCTAATATCTCGTTTTCGTTGCTAATTTTTCGAGTTACTTTTCCTGTTGGGTTTCGCGGATGTGCCAAATAATCTCGTCTCCAGATGAACAAAACGCTTAAATTGCTGCAGTTTTTCATATGCAAGGGAGATAATCCATGTCTGGTGAGAAAGAAAGATCTGAACTCTTCGATTAAAGGCAAATCCGGAACATTTTGGGTAAACAGGCTTTGGTAACCTAGCATGTTCCAAATCATTTTCGGAAACATTGTTACAGATTTCAAATGCGCAGCACGCAGCACTTTCCCAAACAGAATTGTCCAAGTATCGTCCAAAGCGCCCTTTGGATGCCCATCCACCCAAAGAATTGTTAGATCTTTTAGATCTATATCTAGAAGTTTGACCATTACAAAAACGTTATACCAATCAGCCATTGTCTGGTACAGATTGGCATAGTCAAAGCGTTGTACTGCAATTGTCCAGCCACTGATAATGTAATCGAAATTTACCTTTTGGTCACTTGTTAGAAGAGCTTTAACCCATTTTACCAAGTGACTCTTGCTTTTGAACCGGTTAACAATCTTCGTTGAGCACTGCATCTTAAAATACCCTTCTCTCAGAGTGAAATATTCTGCCTCTTCAGTCTGCTTCAGAACATCTGTTATGTTTTCTCCACCAATTCGTCCAGTTCCAAACTTGGGATTTATACTTATATTAGAAATCACAGAGTAAACATTCCCATATATTACAAAATCTCCATCACAAAACACATCCCGTTTTGGAAAAATCGATTGCTGTAACTTATTTTGTGTTACATTCTTAAGATGTTCTTTTGAAAGTGATTCACTGAACTGTTTATGTAATGTGATGTTTGACTTCAAAGAATTATTATAAAGCTCCGGAAAGTTTTGTGAAAACGACACGTATTTTTCACGGATCACTTTTTGCACACCAGTTTTCAGAGATAAAAAGATGATAAGATACACAATCATGGTTCCAGTAAATCCATATTTTATCATACAAATCAAATTTCTCCGTAGCCTGGACCGAAATAATTTCACCATCTTGAAGGAGACCTCGCTCTGAACAAATTGCTCGTAATATAGCTACCGCTTGGTATTCATCAGGTAGATTGCACATCTATATGGTTGACAAAATATACGTCACTAAAAGTTGGTGCGCCTAAAATCGGGTTTTACATACAAGTATTTAAGAAGCACGGAAAACTGCGTGTAATCTTGTCTGGTTTTTCATGGGTGGATAGTTTCTTATTATCGATATTCATGAGTGTGTGATGGCCATTTGGTAATATCAGTTGGTATAGTAAAATATATGTTAAAACTCTTTAAAATATCTTAAAATCGACTATGAATACCACTGTAAAAGCTCCATACAGGGAGCAAGGTTAAATTACAGATAAACAACTCTTTTTTTAATTTTCGCCCACAGGGATTTATCAAAAATCATGAAGAAGTATAAAAGGCACTACATTATTGCATTTTCAATAAAAACAATATGGCGTAATGTAAACATAAACAGAAATGACGTCACAACGTTGACGTCATATATTATTGCGCCAAACATTTACAGGCATTTTGTACAAAGCAACAGATTATATGATCAAGCATGCAATTCATGAGGGACATACACATATAGATACATACATGCATGGACACTCTTACACATATACTTGCACGTACCTTGTATGTATACATCCATTCATATATAAATACACCTACCCACTCTAAAGAAAAACAATTTCGGCGCAATACTAGCATACACAGGGAACGACGTCATGACGTTGATGTCAATATATTATTGAGCCAAAACTGTAAAGAAACACAGAATCCATGATAACACATATGAGAAAGAAAAAAAACCCCCCTTAAAAAAACCATTATTTGAGGAACCTTTTTAACATACTATATCATACCCACGCAGCATTTGAGGATCACACTGATACATACATTTATAAATTTGTATGCACACCCATGTATATGACTACCCTAACATACATGTACACTCATACAACACACACACACACACATATCATATCCCGTATCCGTTCCAGAACACTAACTCCAAGATTCTCTATGCTGTGCCCTTCAGGGTTAAAGTGCACAGCTACCGGCTTTGGCCTATCCAGCCTTACATCTGCCTCATGCTCTTTGAGTCTTTCCTTCAATGACCTACCCGTCTCACCAACATACATAATCTTTCCACACTTCAGACTGTTCATTCCATAGATCACGTTCCATGCCCCGCACTCTTGTCTACTATCAAATCTTTTTGTGGCTCCCTGATTATGCATACCCTTCTCCAACATACTGCAAACAACACATCCTTTTTTACAGTCCTGTGCTAAATTTCGTCCATTCCTCAACACCTTGTTCGATTTCCCAGCCACCAAAATATCACATAAGTTTTTATCTCTCCTGTAGGACACTATTTTGGGATATCTTCGAAAATGTCACGCAGGCGTTTTGATTCCCGAAGTTCTTCGGTGTGTTTCCTTATTATGTAACGAACATTCGGGGGTTGCTTCGTATACGTTAGCACAAGTGGAACTCTCTAGACCTTGTCAATGCTCACTCTTGTCTGTCAATCTTGACCACCTTTGATAGTTGTCCCTCTATAAACCTGCAACTATACCCTCTTTTTCTTAATTGTTTCTTTAGCAGTCTCCGCTGTCGTTCGTAGTATCTCTTCTTCGTACAGATTCTCTTTATCTTTGTGCCTAATCCGAATTGTATGACCTTCTTCACATTGGTTGGATGGTTAGACTTAAAGTCCAGATATGTATGCTTATCAGGCTTAGTGAACAGGTCTGTTGTCAATGCTCCATCGCCACGATTACCATTGTATCCAGGAATTCAAAGTTTTTGCTGCTCATTCTATGCACGACTTCTATGTTTTTATTGATACTATTTGCGTACTCCATAAACTTTTCTAATTCTTCCTGACACCAAATTCCAAATTCATCGTCTATGTTTCTCCTATAGAAAACGGGTCTTTCGTGATATTTTTCAAGCTGTTCATCCCACTTTCTCATATAGCAACAAGCAAAGTTTCTCCCTAACTTTGATCCTATGGCCACACCTTCAGTCTGTCTGTACTCCTTACCATTGAACTCTATTATATTGTTCTCTAAGACCGTTCTTATCATTGACATCACTGCCTCAGTCGATATAGAGGCTTCCTGTCTTGCCTCGAGTGCCTCTTTGCATGCTTGCAGTCCCTCTTCTCCTGGTATTGATGGGTACAGTTTGACCACGTCAAAGCAGAAGAGAAGTGTACCTTCTTGCAAGTGTGAGCTATCACCATCCAACTTTTTTATGAAATCTGATGTGTCACGAATGAAACTAGGTGTCTCCTCTCCTTTAGTTCTCTTTCTGCAACACCCGCCATATTCTCTGTTGGTGTTCTTATGCCACTAATGATAGTCCTATAATGATTACCTGGCTTATGAATCTTGGGATTTCCCTTTAACTTTGCCTGCTGCGTATGATGCGGTATAAGGTATTCCTTTAGGTTTTGAAAGAATTGGCCCTCCTTATACAGTTTGTTTGCCACCTTTCTTACATTCTTTATAGCTTTCTTACATTCTTTATAACTACATTGACGCAGTTAAGAAAGACATCATGAATGGGCTACGAGACAAGGTAGAGTCTAACGTAAGCAAAAAGTAACAAGCCGCGATAAAACATCTTTCCTTGAGGACTCAACCATCATTATTAGACCTGCTGACAAAGGTTCTGGAGTTGTTGTTGTTGACACCTGTGACTATGTTGCAAGGCTGAGAAAGAGATGAATGAAAATAAATCATACGCTTCAAGAGATGGTAAAGGTCAACAACAAGCTATAAAGCATGTAAGAAAGGTGGCAAACAAGCTGTATGATTTATATGTTGTTTTAAGTAATACAGTTTTACTGGATGCGATTTTGACTAATTTGGGGCTAATCAAAATAAAATTGTCAAGAGACTAAATGTTGTAACAAAACAAATCAAGTCTACAGAAATAATAATAATAATATCTTTGTTTTCAAAACTAGAATCTAGGATACAGTTCAAGAAGCATGAAGACGAAGGTATAGACACCAATTCCTTGGCCGAGCTTCTGACGTGTTGTCGGATCAAGTGAACTGGTTTTCATTCCCCAGATAGGTTGATCAGTTTGGCCTAATGACACACTATATCTCAACTTATAAATTTACTTTGTAACTGCACCCGGTGATATACATGTGCTCTGAGATGTATCCCTTTGAATTTAATTTGTACATGTATTAAGGCCATGATTTTTCATATATTTCGATATCAAACAGTGCATTTACATTTACAATCATTTTGTTGAAAACACTACGGTTACAAACCACACCTCGATATACAATATACAGCCAAACCTGTCCTAAGCGGCCAATCAGTGGAACAAGGGTATGTGACTGCATAACAGAGGCGGTCGACTAAATGAAGGTTAAACATATATCAAAATAATGCTAGTTTGGTAATATTAAAACTGACTTCTAAATACAGGTTGACCTCTTAAAACAGGCGACCGCTAATACAGGTGACCACTTAATACAGGTTCAACTGTATATGCAAATTGTGCATGTGGACAATGGAATTTTTTTCCGACTTAGGTTGAGCACGGGAGCTAAGTTTTAACTTGGATTTATCCATGACTAATATTAGCTTGTGTTAGTCCGTATAGCAAAGTGGTACGATGTGCTCTGGTTCTAGAAGTAAAACGTAAATAAGGTACGCATGTTGCCTTCCGTATCATTAATTTGCCATACAAGCTATTAGTTTAACGTTACGTCATATGATACTTGTAAATCCTTTTGTGCTATATATGTATGAAGATGCTTCGGTCTACCTTAAATATTAAGCAGGCAAGCAGACAAACAATCAATGTACCGTCATCTGTTGCACAAAGGCTTTGCGTGTGTGTATTTTGTGTTGAAGCGACAAATTATTCAGCCTAACAAATTGCGCCACATCTCCATCCTGCTCACTCCCTCTCCTTGATATAACAAAGAAAATATAAAAAACGAACTTGTTGAATTTGTGGCACGTATATAAATAAAAATAAAATTATTTTGGCCACAAAAAAAAAAAAAAAAACTCGTGGCCACGAGTTAGTGCCTAAGAATTTTTTTTTAAAAAAATATCGCTATCTCGTGGCCACGAGGTAATCTAACTATTTGATTGGTGACTTAACTCGTGACCAAACAAATTGTTAGATCATCTCTTAGCGACGTTAGTTAGTAACTCGTGCCCACGAATTAGCGAGATTTGTTTGTTTGTTGTTGTTGTTGTTGTTGTTGTTTTTTTGTTTTTGTTTTTAAGGCCAATTGCCACGAGTTAGGAATTGTTTTCTTTTTTCTTAGTTATATCTCGTAGCCACGAGTTTATAATCTTTTTTCGGTTTTTATTAGTTTTATCTCGTGGCCACGAATAAGCTCGTTTTTTGTTGTTGTTGTTGTTGTTTTTCTTAGTTAAGTCTTGTGGCCACGAGTTAACAAGATTTGTTTTGGGGTTTCTTTTTCTTTGTTACTCGTGGCAACAAGATAATAAAAAGAAAAACACAATGTCCCCTCAATGCTTCCGTAATTGTGGCATTTGTATATTAAAATTATTACATTTCATAGTTTCTCGACTGATATATTGTTCATACAACATAGATTTAAGTTTGATTTGTATTTCTTTTATATATATATATATATATATATATATATGTAAAATATCTTATAACTTTAACATCTGACACGTGTCATGACTTTATTTTATTTCAATTTCAATGTCTAACACATTTTAGGACTTCTCTGATTATACCAAAGGTCATATGATGACATGATATTTTTTAACCCGCTTTGTCTGGTTTTTGATTAGCCAGCCACAGAGGCGTGACTAACATTTCTGTTTACTCTCTCACATTTGTTGGTTTCTATTAAAATAAAAAATGATTCCAGTTCTAACCATCGTCCTGAGCAGACTTCTGTCAGGAAAGCCTTTTCTTTTGATGTCAAACATCATATTTAATCATTTCATACAGAATACTGTATATTATTATGTACTAGGACATTTGTGTTGAACTTTAGTTCTGTACAATGCAGAGACTTTGTATGTTTTACACACTCTTCAAATGTAACCAATGAAATAAATATTTTGACTATCGGTTATTACCCTCAAAAGTTCACCGCGCCACCGAGACAGTACAGCACATGTTTTGGATTACATATAACAAAGTTGATTAGATACTTTGCATTGAAGTACATCAATCAAACACATATGTAGTTAGGGGGCAAAATTGAGCGAATAATAAAGCAAATAGAAATTTTGAAGACAGTTGTGGTATCCATCAGTTCACTCACCATGCTAATTAAGTATACCATCTTGCGATATTTTATTTGCGGGCCGCTATATTTTTTACACGACCTGTCGAGGCGGTATATGGAGAATTCATAGTGAAAAAGGCTTTTTTAAACACGAAATTCGGGACACAGTCTTTGGTTACAGTCCACTATTTGATGTTTATGTCCGTTACAACCAATTCCTTTTCTATGATTTCAATTTACAAATAAAAAAATATTCTTTCTATTTGAACATGATAATCTAAACGATTTCTGTTTGCAAATAAGGATTTAATCTTTCTATTTAAACAAGAAAAACTAAACTCTTTTGAGTCAATCGCAGCAGAGTGGGCGCTTATTTTCAGAAAGAGCGTGAATTCGTTTAAAGTAATAAAACTACAACACACTATGGGTGATTCCATCATGATGCATTTGGTAAGACGTTGGAAAGGTCATGAGTTCGATCCCTACTCAACTTTTTCTTACTTCTTCTTGCAGTTAGTTTGTTTTTGTTTTTATATGCGTAGATTATTTTGTTATTATTTGAAGTTGTGTACGATAATTAGTTTTGAATGTGCAAATAAAGTATTAAGTTGGTATTCCTTCCTGAGGGATTGATGAATCAAATTAGTTCAAGGCATCGATCTTTTATTGCTCGCATGGGTTTTCTTCACCAATAAGACTGGTAGAAGGACAAAGACCATGAGCAGTTTGTGTGAAGTCCAAAGCTTTCGAAGTTGCGTTGAAGAAAATTTGGAAATATACATAAATATTTACATGTCTGTTAGCTTTGCTTTGGGGCCCGCTGAGATACTCTGTATGACGGTTCTTTTTGTTTCTTCTTACATAATTGTTGACAATACATTATTTAAAGTATGTGTTTTCATTTCTCATCATGTTATTGAATATAATACTATTCGGCATTCAGCTCAATCGTTCTTGTGTTAAAATGACAGTGTTCTGCCCAGCCTTCAATAACTTTGGGCCACATGGCCCATTGAGCCAAGACAATGTGTGCCATTCTCAAATTTTATGGGTTGATATCCATATCAACCAAGGGCCTTTTTTAGCAACTTTTTTTTGCTTTTTAACCAACTTCAACACGCATGTGTAGTCATGTTTCAGACAGTTCACATACCATAGTTTGATATTTCACAGTATCTTAACCATGTAAAGTCATTTAACCACCTTTATTTAAAGGATCTGGTTTCCTTTTTCTTCCTTTTATCGCCGATAACTGGGACTGTCGCCGTTTTCATCTGTATCAAATGCAGTTGATGTGAGGTGGATGGGGGACACATTTTGCATGGGGGTGGGAGAGAGAATTTACCTCGCTACTAACACTGGTTGTTCTGCGCTTACATCCTGTGTAGATGATGCATTATTTTCAATAGAGTGGCTAGTTTTTTTTTGTACTTATGTAGTTAGCGATTAAAAGAAAACTAATAAGATTTCATTTTTCTTTTGCTGCCTGCCATTTTTGAATGATGCACCGAAGCCAAGCGCCACAGGATACCGATTGGCTAAACACCAATTAGAACTCTCTAGAAAGGAGATTACGCTTTGGCATTGCTTAGACGCTTGGTTGGTATGAAAATAGACTCTTTGTATAACTAAAGGTAAAGAAAATGACGGGCAAGTTTCGGCGACGCAAATTTATGAATTCAAATGTTTTATTTCGTGATTGGATCAGCTCACAATTTTAGCGCGCCGAATGGCCCATCTGTGGGGATATTTATGCGCCATTTGCATTTATTTAGCGCCAATGGCGCGGCCTGGGCAGAACACTGAAAATGTTTACTGTTTATCATTTATGGGACATTTAATCGTTTGAAAATGCAATTAACAATGAGTGCGTGTTTTATACTTCAAGATTATATTCGCTCATGACTATGAAATTTGTAATAATGAAACAGATGAAAAAAAAAATGTCATCATGCAATATTAACGTCACTCCAAAATAAAGATGAGGCGTCTTCATTATAATAATGGAAACACAATGATATTGTCCTTATCATAACTTTAACGTTACCATAATTTGAATTTTAGGGAACCAGTACGAATTTTAAGGAACCATTTCGCATATTAAGTCAGAGATCGCTCCGGTGTAAATACCCTTTTTCGCCTCTGCTAAGTTATCAAGTTTGTATGTAGGTCGATTAACACTATTTAGCACGCACTTGAAGCCTACAACTGACGTAAAGTAACGGTGAATAGTATGCTTCCGCATATGACTATATACACCTCATGGACGACATCAACATTAATATATATTACACAATATTCAGGGGCGTTGCTAGGTTGTTTTGGATGTTACGCACTCTCTGGCTGGGGGTCCTGTTACCGCTAGCGATCCCGGTGGATACAGGGTTTTTAATTTAGGCATATTATACAGCTGTCGATCCGACTTGTATGTAACAGGGTGTATTTCTTTTTAATATAAACGTCCCTCATTTGAATTGCAAATATTTATTAAATTCATAAACCGATATTGACAACATACTGTCGACAGAGTCTATAGTCTCTATTTGTGGCTTTTTAAACTTGTCATGCCTCGATTTGCTTTTTAAACATTACTTGTTATGCAATCTTTTCATAAAATGGTGATGAATGATCTTCAAAGTCAACGGTAGTCATTGAAAAGAAGTCAGGGATATGTTGCACGAAAATATAAATCGTAACTCTGGGAAAAATACCGCCTCATGCGATCTATTTCGGGCAATTCATATATGAATATATATTTAAAATAGTTTTATGACAAGGTTAGATATCTGAATTTTACAACATTAAGAAGAATCCTTTCGTTTATGCACCCGAATCGATGGATCGGGGTCAGTTTGTCTGTCTGTCTGTCTTGGACAACTTTTACTTTGGCCACAACTTCCAAACTATTCAAAGTATTGGATTGAAACTTAAAATATACATAGATGATGACCAGGAAAAGTGCAGCAATAAAGAACCAGAACTCTACGTGGTCCCATTTTAATTATCCCCCTTTACAATTTTTCTTCAATTTTTGTCGGGAACATAACTCGTAAACTGTTCAAAGTTATGATTTGAAAGTTTATATATTAACAGATTGAGTAGGAGTAATCCAGTGACCAAGAACCATAACCTACCTAGTCCATCTTTTAACTTAACCTTAACCTTTTTTAACTTAATTTTTAACCTTTTTAAACGCTAGTAGATAGCGAGTAGGAGAAGTGCAGTGACAAAGACTAGGATTCTACCCGGTACTACTTTTTATTGTCATCCTATTTTAATAGAAAACAATTTTGTCCAGAGCATTACTCATTTACTATATACTATATGGGATAAGGACTTGATATCTGACATGATTTCTCCATTAATGAATGCCGTTCATTTGACATCATTTATTTATCATTTTCCCACTGGGTTGGACCCATGTTTGACTTGGGCGGGATATTATGTTCTTCGACCATATCTTGTCTCTATAATATCTACAATTTACCTTTTTTATATGCTTAGCGCCAAGAAGAAAGCTATCAGTACCATTTTTACAGTATGTCGCTCTCTGCTTCGAACCCGGACCTCCACGGAAGCGGAAGCTCTACCACGCGACCTGGACGATATAAACAGGTGACTGGCTGTATTGACAACTGATGTGTATACACTTAACAACTTTTTCTAATTGGACAATGATTATCTTAAACAAAACTCTAGTATTCATTTACTATAAGAGTCAAAATATATTTTTGCAACAAAATGGAGAGGGAAAAAAATATTTTTTTCGAAATACCTCCAGAGGTTGATGACCCCAGTGAACTACTGAATAGAAGCTTCTACTAGATGTGAAAAGCTAGAATGGCCGACATTTTGCAATAAATGGCTTTGAAAATGATTTTTAAGAGTGATCATGGCTAATTGAACTTCCTTCATGTAACGAATCAAAATGCAAATATTTTATCCCTATAATCAAATAATTTGGTACGTTTTGCCACTTGGTATTTTCAACAGATACATTCTAATAAATCAAATCACTTTTACTGGAAATCAATGTCGTTTTAACTTAAGGTGAGAGTGATCGTTATGGGCATTGGAAAAACGCCATAAACTGAAATCTACTTTTCTTACAGTGTGTAACATGTGGTCAGGATCATAGTGTCTTTTATATGAATGATAAAGCATATTCATATTAACAAAATACTGAAAAAAATGATAGTTATAGATTGCTTTATAAGAAAACAAATCCAAAATAGTGATGTGTTAGTCAGGGATTGTTATGTTACATGAGAGAACAGTTTTGTTACAGGAAGGAATAAATAATACTTCACGGGCTTGAAACTTTAAAAGAAATCTAAACTATCAACATAGAATAAAATGAACATTAACGCTTTATACATATTTCAAAAGTACTAACCTTGTTTACTATGATAATATCAAATGTTTCTTAAATAATCTAACTTTCAAGTGATAATTGCATTATCAAGGAAATGCTTTGTTATGGCAAAGAATCTTCAGCCAGATAAATGAAAAGCAATGAGTATAAACGAACCAAATCGAGTTATATGAGACTTTATTGCATATGGACTTTATTTAAAAGCAAATAAGAACAGATTTGACTTTTTGAACATGTTAAATCTCTGATCATGTTAATGTGTTACACCAAGGAAGCTTTGTGGTAGGACGAACTAATAAACATTTCAAGATTGTCATCTAGCATATACTTGTTTCCTCTAGAGAATTTTGAGAATACATGTACAGGCAGTCAAATTGGCATTGTTAGCCTGATAAAAATACCAATTGTGCCAACAGAAAAAAAAAGTTTCTTTTGCATGTCATATGCAAACAGTTACAAGAAAGTTTGATGATTGCACCTCCTTCTCAATACCAACTAATAGTTTCCACTTTGAAACAACAATGCAATAATTTCCTATGTTATTCAATCCCTTTTCTTCATCTTACTTTTTCCACTCTTTTTTAATTTAGTAATCACGAAATTCCAAAAATTTACTATCATTGTTCTTCAAATTTTTTTTCCAAATCCTTACAACCCCATCTTATTCCCTTAATTAAATTACACAATCTTTATTCCCTTCACAAAAGTGTAACTATCAACAACATTGTCCATCACATCTGCACTCCCTCGCTAAATATTTTCACCATCAACATTGTCCTTACAAACATTTTTTATTCCCCTGTTCAACATTGTCATCACCATCATAAATGTCATTCACATTGCCATCTTTACTTCCCTACTGTTCAATTTGTAGAAATCTCGTGTTCAAAATCACCATATCGGCTTCATAACATTCACCAGAATTCAAATATCATTAGCAATCACACTGACCTGCACATAAGCTCCATTCCCGTCTTCAACATTATTTATACAGTCACCGTTTTTGTTTTGTTTTTTTTTGCCACAAAAAATTCATTCCCCTAGTTCAACATTGCAAGTATTATCTCAGTTGGCCTTCATAACCATTGTAATTACATGTTCAACCACGTCACTCCTACAATGTCCTTCATAACAACAGTCTTCACATACTCAACTACGTCACTCTCACAATTGTATTCA
>CM037788.1:15039145-15089145 GCA_021229015.1 Solen grandis | reverse complement strand
TTTTCTCTCCTCTCTATTTTACCTCGTATCTTCATACAGGACATAGTTTGCTTGAGATATAATATCGCTTACAACAGTACTTACAGAGTTCTCGAGCTCCTCCGACGGGCCTCTTTGTTTACACACTTTACTTTTATATTGACCACTGGTGGAGCCGCTACTATTCCTTTGTTTTCTCTTTTTTTTCCAAATTCCTTCTCCTCGGACATTCTCCATCAAAATACTACATTATATAGCCCATTTTCACTCACTTTGCTGCTTTGGGAAAACACGTTTATATCCAAATAATTTATTTTTCTCTACCCGATTTGAAACGCGTCCATTACCGCGCTAGATCACGTGATTAAAAAAATCGTCTAATGTTAACGCAGGTGGTATGGGCCTGGGAAACGAGTATGAACTGATGCAATAGTTGCACTGGATTCATTTGAAGGTAGGACGTTGAACAGAACACATCGTAAAGGTATTTAATTATAAAATATAGTATTATTTAGTATATTATTAGATATATATTTTTGCTATAATTGCTGCAGTACCAATATAGCAGACATGTTATTTAATTATTAATATGATTATTATTATCATTATATAGTAAAAGTAACAGTAGAATATCTTTTAGGACACAGTCTGAGATCGAATGGAAGTGACCCTTAATTTCCGCGAGTAGATCTTAGATCAAGTATACAAGTCACCTCTGTATACTAAAAATGACCGCCACGCATGTGCACACATAAGAAATAAAATGGCCGCCTGTTACTTTTGTATAATATGATGAACATATTTATTTTTAAATCCTTTTGTCTACCGATATGGTCATTCTAAATATAGACCAATGATGTCATTCTAAAATTAGATGTCATGCATAATATAGAAACCAATATGGCCGCCGCACATGCGCGAAAAACCCTGATGACGTCACTCCTGCGCATGCGCAGTCTTGGGTGTAAAGAGACGCACATACTACTGTTATTCAATGCAACATTAATTCGTAATAATGTTGAGTGTCATGTCGCATTGTCGTGTGTCATTTTATACTGTTGTGTGTCGTTTGCAATTGTTGTTTATCTATTATAATTGTCGTTTGTTGCCATCATAAAGCAACATACACATCTAACGTGGCACTAACTGAATTCCGTAAAAAAAATTGAAGTTTGCAACTTCATAATTGACAGGTAATATTCAAAAATATTCTTTGGGGTAAAAAGTCTGCTTAAACATTATGACAAAAATGTTTGAAAGATCACGGTCAACAGTATTCAACAAGCCAGTGAACGAAGAAATATGTTTTTCGAATCATGCGACTCGTGAACTGAAAGGAATTGCTTTCGCGAAAACCGATGATATCGCTATCTATCGCGATAGCGATTCTAGTTAATTTAGTTATTTAATTTAGTTACCCATTTTTTATACACGCCCTAGCGGCCAGACGACGAAAGCTACAGTAATGAAATTTAAGACACGCAATCACATGTAACTGAACCTGTGCCTAATGGGTCAAACTTTTCTCTTTTTTTTTTCTGATTCAGCCACTAGGGAGCGTAAAATATGAAATCACTCTTTTGCTAATAACTCAATAAGATGAAGTCTGCTTTAGATGCGTTTTTTGTTGTTTTGTTTTTTTTGTTTCTAGTTGACAGCCCAATAAAATATGATCGGTTTCTTAGCATCGAGTAACTGAAAAAAAATGTATTAGGAGAGATTGAATGTTCGAATCTTGATAAAAAGTGGACAAATGAAAGTAGGTCTACGAAAAAAGTGTCCATTTTCGTTTAAGAAGAGATAGAAGAATTCTGTTTGCTGCATACGATTTGCAAGACATATACGCACAAAATATAATGGGTGGCGAATTTGAGAAATGCGTAGTTTGTCCTCTAGAAACGGTCAAACTTCACTAAAATTCAGGGAAAAATTAAAATTTAAAAAACATGTTTTTATCGCTCCGGACTTTATTTTTTGTTTATTCTTCATGATCTCTTCACATTATATGTATTGTTATGTTTGAAAGGGTCTCACAATTGAAAAATGAAAAAAAAAGCAAAGGTCAAGGTCACATTACGATTATTATTTTTTGGCTTCGGTCCAAAATAGCTACAAAGCTAAAACATATTTTATTGAGAGTATATGAACAAAAGTTTTAGTTCTTGAAGAGCTCTTTCTAGTGATGTTTAGTTTTTGAAGATCGGGCTTGATTTGGTCATTTTACGGCAATCCAAATTTTGATCCTGTTTTGAACATTGGTAAATCAGTTTGTATTCTTCATATTGTGACATTTAAGAAACAGAATGTTTGACCCATACATATTATATACTTAATTAAACTATTTGCTGCATTTCTAGGCACCTAATAGAAAATATTTAATCAATTTTCTTTCTCATTTTGCCGCTAGGGACTCTGATTTAAAATCACTCTTTTGCATATAACTCAAAAAAAGTTGAAGTCTGATTCAAATGCGGTTTTCAGCATTTTTTACCTTGATGACAGCACAACAGAATATGATGGATTACAAAGAATCGGGTCGGGAAAATATTTGCGCTAGAAGAGGTTGAATGTTCGAACCTTGCCAAAAAAAATTTAAAAAAAAAAACTGTGCAAATGAGCGTAGGTCTACGAAAAAAGGTGCCCATTTTTGTTTGAGATTCGAAAGAAGAATTCTGTTTTCTGTATATACGATTTGCAAGACATATACGCACAAAATATATTGGGTAGCGAATTTGAGAAATGCATGGTTTGTCCTCTAGAAACGGTCAAACTTCACTAAAATTTAGGAAAAATTAAAATTTCAAAAAAATATTTTTTGTCGCACCTGACTTTATTTTTTGTTCATTCTTCATTATTTCTTCACATGATATGTATTGTTATGTTTCAAAGGGTCTTACAATTAAAGCAGTTAAAAAATGCAAAGGTCAAGGTCATATTTCTATCATTGATTTTTCTTAGGCCCAAAAAAGCTCAAAACTAAAAGTATTTTATTGAGAGTATATGAACAAGAGTGTAAGTTCTTGAAGCTAGGGCTCTTTCCAGTGATATTAATTTTTTGAAGATCGTGCTTCATTTTGTCATTTTACGGAAGTCCAAGTTTTGATCATTTTGGAGCAATTTTAAAGCAGTTTTTGAGCTTCAAATTGTGACATTTAAGAAACAGAATGATCCATCCATGTATATTGCATACTTAACTGAACTAATTGCTGCATTTCCAGGTACCTAATTGTAAGATTTTAATCAATTTTGTTTCTCATTTTCCCGCTAGGGGGCGTTTTACTTAAAATCGCTCTTTTGCTTAAAATTCAACAAGTTGAAGTCTGATTCAAATGCGGGAAAAATATTTGCGCTAGAAGAGGTTGAATGTTCGAACCTTGCGAAAAATTGCAAATAAGAGGTCTATGAAAAACCTGCCCATTTTTATTTATTTTTTTTTATATTAGATAGAAGAATTCTATTTTCGGCATATGAATTATAGGTCATATACGTACACAAGATATGGCTTTGCGAATTTAGGGTATGTATGGTTTGTCCACAGGTTGCGATTAAACTTCACTAATATTTTGAAGAAGAAAAAAACAACTTCAAAAACGAGACTTTTTAGGGTTTTTGAGGCTCCTGACTTTATTTTTTGTTCAATCTTCATCATTTTTTCACAGGTAATGTAGTTTTATAATTCAAAGAGTCTCACAATTTAAAAAGTTAAAAAATGCAACGGCCAAGGTCATAATTACGATTAAAGGTTTTTTCTTCGTCCCAAAATAGCTCCAAAACTAAAAATATTTTATTGAGAGAATATGGACATATTGTAAAAAAAAGGATTTCAGCTTAGAGAATATACACCTTTTTTTCAGTATAATACTTAACTATCTTACCTCCAAAGTAGTTTTTGATAAAAAAAACTATACATCTGGATATTGAAGTCACTCTTACATATGATTATCTGACATAATTATTCATATATAAATATAGTTCACCATGTTACATGCTTTGTATTTTGTTGCTTTTGTCGACTAGACTTGACTGACTTGACTATTTGAGTCTACCGTCGCTTCGACAGTATTTCAGTCATATAGCGACATCCAGCTAATTACGGGTGGAGGAAGACCCCAAATGCTCGGAGGCATCCGGGTAAAACCACCGACCTACCCGCGTTTGTGACGATGAGCTTTGTGCTTGAGTCAAATAAAGATTCTGTTATGTTCTGCTTGTAAAGGATGCATGCTCATGTTATTAAAATATTCTGAAATGGCTTTGCTCTATTTAAGTCTATTTAAGGGTTTCCCAAAGTAATGAATTGTGGTCGATATGATTCGCCCCAGGCAATATCGAGCCCCTGTGATCAGCAATTGGCTGCTTGTTCTGGTACTCTGCTTTGATTTTTACGAAATACATACCCTGAGATCATTTATTATTTTTAGTCCAATTATTAAATTACCCTTCACTGTTCGGTTTGTAAGTAAGCAGATGAAGCAATCAACATATAACTCTTTGAAAAAATTGTATAAAAACTTTTGATGTAATCTATTCATATATAAGTACAGTACACACGTAATCTTTAGTACACACGGTATTAAACAACACTTCCAAGCATGTGCCAACCATTTTTGAAAGTTAAATTTTAACTTTACGGTAAGTTCATTCGACAGTACTTGGTTATTATACTGGGGCCAAGGCAGAAACAGCTAGTGGGTTAATAGGCCTTCCTTTTCAAAGGATTTTTTTTTATTACAATGAGCATGCGCAGTACACGGGCACCTGTTGTGACGATATTGTTTGATCACGTGGTTCACCTGGACGACGAGAATTGTGTTGAGACAAAATAAATCTCATACGTGACATCTTCATCTCCTCTACCGGAAATTACTGCTTCAGAAACAAGGAATGGTTTTATTCTAGTCAGAAAGTTGTTATTGTTCAACCACCAAGCTCGTGGAGAGATTGTCACCGCTCCTGGAGGCGATATAAACCCACAAGCATGAGCCACGTACACGAGGGGTAAGCTCACAATTATTCAATTAACGCTAATTGCATTATGTATATAATGATACAACATTGTCCAATGTGTGTTAATGAAAGAGTAATGTGTTTTGCCTGTCAGCATATTTCCGATCAACAGATCAGACACTTTTTATCGTTGATACATTATCACGAGCAGTTCTTTTTATTTTGAAATAAATGAACGAAATTTGACATTTTATAATGATGTTAGGAAAACGCAGTCTTTGATATTTTTTTTTTATCTAAATCCACAATGAATAGTACCCAGGAAATTCACAAGTTGATGGGCACATGATACAGGCAGTTACATAAGCACTTTTTGCACTGATTTATCATAAATGATTCTATATATGATATTTACTATCTATCTTCTGATACTGTCAACATCTCTTTCGAGTGTTCTAGACAGGTCTGCGCGCCGAGTTGTTAGTAGAGTGAGAATTATAAAATAGCCCGAGTCGAAGCCGACTACAGACAGTGAGACTGAATAAAAGTGGATAGCTTGTTAGCCTAGTAAGCATGAAATAAGAAGAGAAAGAATAAGATAAAAACAACGCTTTTCTGGTCCAGCAAGTACAGATCAATTTCATGACCCAGTAGCTGGCCTCAAGTATAGATTATTATATGATATTAATGTAAGGATGAGTATCTTGTACATCCAATTGCTTTGGAAGGTCACTCTGGGGGTGAGTTTATTAGTTAAAAACAGTCAACGTTAAAATCATTTTGCACCAAACCAGAGATTTTCATGAAAAATTTAGGAAAGGCATGGATGTAGTAGCGTTCAGTAAAGTGAGATTAATATAATTATATGAATTAATGGATATATTCTATACTTAAGGAGCCAATGCTGCACATTTAAAAGGATTATTTACATGCTGATAAAAAATAAAAACAGAGTTAGGAAATTTAATACGTGTGTTTGGCAAGACCTGCCTTGAACTGGGCAAGTGTCGGGGCGAGAGCGATGTAAGATGGTAAGTTGTTCCACAAGATGACGGTGTGGGGAAAGAAAGACAATTTATGATAATCAACTCTAACTTGTATTTGACGGAAGCTGAGAGGATGCATATGTCTGGTTTGTCTGGTGGGTTTCTGGATGTACTCCGGCATATTGATGGCAACAAGATTGTGATAGATTTTGTAAAACGTAAGTAGTCGAGCGTCAAATCTGCGGTGTTCTAGCAGCCGCCAGTTGAGAGAATGCTTTATCACCGAGACACTTGCCTGGTGAGAAAAATTGGATTTGACCCATTGAGCCGCCCTGTTCTGTATCATCTCGTGTCGTACTATCATTAATTAAAATGTTCTTCATTTCTTACAGTCTTGCAAACACGAATTAAAGAGACAATTACACTATCAGTGTTTCATATTTGCCTATTTAAAGTCATATTTAATATTCTGTCATTTTGTGATAGTTTCTTTCTGGAGCAAAATGATGTCATATGGAAAAGCCTCAAAAACATATACATAACACATTCCATGGTGAAATCTGGGTGGAATGTTTTAATTCTAATGAACTCAATAATAAGAAATGACTGCACCTAAAACTACCTTGAGTAGAAGAAACAAACATTTTTTTTAAAAATAGAAACAACTAACTTACAATGACAGTGTGTTTTAAACCCAAATCCAACAAATACTAGGTAATCACTTCAGATATGTGACCCATTTCCATGTATACATATTTACATCATATTGATAGCTGATTGATCCATTTTCAAAGTATGGTTTGAAAAAAAATTTAAAGGAAAGTACCTGAAACAGTGAAGAGTGATGACTGTGACTGACGACTTTGTCATTGCCATCTAGACATCGTTATCATGATCATTCCAGATACCCCACTAGCTGGATTTTAACATGATCTTTCCAGATACCCCACTGACTGGATTTTATCATGAACTTTCCACATACCCCACTGACTGGATTTTATCATGATCTTTCCACATATCCCACTGACTGGATTTTATCATGATCTTTACACATACCCCACTGACTGGATTTTATCATGATCTTTACACATATCCCACTGACTGGATTTTATCATGAACTTTCCACATACCCCACTGACTGGATTTTATCATGATCTTTACACATACCCCACCAGCTGGATTTTATCATGAACTTTCCACATACCCCACTGACTGGATTTTATCATGATCATTACACATACCCCACCAGCTGGATTTTATCATGAACTTTCCACATATCCCACTGACTGGATTTTATCATGATCTTTTCACATACCCCACTGACTGGATTTTATCATGATCATTACACATACCCCACTGACTGGATTTTATCATGATCATTACACATATCCCACTGACTGGATTTTATCATGATCTTTTCACATACCCCACTGACTGGATTTTATCATGATCTTTACACATACCCCACTGACTGGATTTTATCATGATCATTACACATACCCCACTGACTGGATTTTATCATGATCTTTACACATACCCCACTGACTGGATTTTATCATGAACTTTCCACATACCCCACTGACTGGATTTTATCATGAACTTTCCACATATCCCACTGACTGGATTTTATCATGATCTTTACACATACCCCACTGACTGGATTTTATCATGATCTTTACACATATCCAACTGACTGGATTTTATCATGATCTTTTCACATACCCCATCAGCTGGATTTTATCATGATCATTACACATATCCCACTGACTGAATTTTATCATGATCTTTCCACATACCCCACTGACTGGATTTTATCATGATCTTTCCACATACCCCATCAGCTGGATTTTATCATGATCTTTCCGGGAGAAAAATGCTGGTAAAATCTAAGATCCATTAGAATGATTACCATGACACATGTTGTAAGAATTTGTTTCCAAATTACCACCCCCCTCCGAAAAAAGAACAACAAAAAATTAAACTATTCCAGTGTATCTCCTTTCAGATATTTTTTAATATAATTATGTTAGATAAAATCTTGAAAGAAATTACTTTCACTGATATCATAATTTGATCAGTTATGATATATATATGTCTGAATGTTATAAAAATTTCATGTCCTTATAACTTTTTTTACTCTTCCCTATGGATGCCTCATGGGTTGGATCAGTAATTTGAGCCTGGGTAGGTCATGCTTTGTAACAGTTGTGGTTGTCAAGGCAGGTATAAATCAGAGTGCAGATAGCAATTAGAGAATGTTACATTTCATTTATTTTTCTACATCATAGTAAATTTTAAATAAATGAGGATCATATATTCAAGTGATGCCAATAAACCCATTGTTATAAACCAGTTTTGACTTGCATTAAAACTGTTATAACAAGAAAGAATAAACACTGAATTTGGATGGCTTGCAATAAGCCAATTGTTTCTCTTTACTTATATAAATTAACTAGAGCAGGAGAGTGAAGGTTACCTACACAACAACAGTGGGTTACGTTGATCTTCTTTAATTAACCAAACATTTTCAAAATTCACCAAGGGTACCAATATAAATAAATGCTAAATGTTTGAAACACTGTTTCTAAGCTCATGTGCAATTTTCAACATCAGGCAATTTATCCGTATGCTTTTTCTATATCTTATAATATTTAATTTGCTCTGAATTTAAGAATGAGTGTGCAGTCTCTGCTAACACATTAAACCAGCCATTTAATGACAGACCACATTTTGTCCGTCTATGTGCTGTGTTGATACATTACTGTAAACAGTTCTATGGCAGATGAGAGTTATTACCATGTTTACAGAATATGTCATTTGTGTGTATGACAAATGAGCCGTCTCTTAAATCCCATCAATCTGCCCATGTTACAGTTTATTGCAGAGGAAACATATGTGCTTACTGATACAATGTTAGCGGTATCGGTGAAACATTGAATAGCTCGTAATAACTCCATCATGATAGGTGGTGAAATATTGCGCATGTGATTGCGGAAATTGATTTTACAATACTGAGATCGGTGGAGCAGAAATATTCAAAGTATGAAGAGAACTTGATAGAATCAATAATAGGTGTTCTCGTAGATAATGTGGAAAGTATATCACATCACTCAGGCATTCACTCTACCATTAACACCTTTGTGGACCACTAATACACAATGTCAAGCCGAAAGAACATAGGTGGCTATGCAGGGTTGCATTTCCATGCATTGCTTAAGGGCTTAGATAAAAGGTGAAGACATTATGGAACCTGATCAGCAGACTGGCTTTGAATTATTCCTTTTTTCAAGAGGACTTGATTATCTAAGATAGTACAAAATATGTGGTTTGATCCCTGGCCCCGACATACCAAAGTTGTAAAAAGCTCCCATGCTTCACTGTAAGTTCAGGCATTCAGCATATAAGGGTAGTTTCCCAGGACTGGTTGGCCTGGTAACAGGATAATGTGACAGGGTGTGGTATCATGCCACATGTCTACAGCGTGATACTGCAGTGTGGCAGCACAATATCTGTCTCAAGTAGACATCATCTCCAAATGACTGAAATACTGTCCATGGTCCAGTAAACCCAACAAAGCAAAATATGTAAACTGTTTTTATCAGTATGTAAAATATGAATATTTTTTTTGAATAGTCGGTGTATTTTTCAGTTTTCTGCATTTCATTTTAATAGAAATTTCTAACTAATAAGTAATAATGAATTGCTATTTAGTGTTTCTGTCAGTCATCGTTTTTGCTGATCCTTTGATTATTTAATCCCTGAAAATAGCAGAATATATTGCAAAGTGCCAGATAATTGGTATTATACATATACAGTTTTGCTGATGTTTTGGAATCTGTGAGGACAACAGCTTCATGTGTCATAATTGGTGATGAAAGAGCTGATCAGTTTGCATATGGACGTAGATCTCTTGTTGTTAGTAATTCAGTGCTGTTTATACTGGTTGTTGATCTTCCTGGCTATACATTGTTCCCTGGTTTTATTGATCAAGATATTGATTGCTGAGTTCCAAGTGTTCAATAATAAGGTCACTTGTTTGTTCACTGATACCTGTGTCAAGTCTCACCTTTTTATTTTAGCTACTAGTGCATGGTCGTCTGATCAACATTTATTTTTGTCAATGTTGCTTTTTAGCTCTACTATTCGAAGAAAATGAGAGCTATTGTAGTCGCCCTGGTGTCGGCGTCGGCGTTAGCGTTGCAGCTTTTGGTTAAAGTTTTGCATGCAAGTTACTATCAACCTTATATCCCAATAACCATTTATGGTATTGACATGAAAGTTTATAAATATGTTCAGGGGCATCAGACAACCATGGTAGACAACTCTTGACTGAATTTAATATGAATTATGGCCCTATTTTTGTGTCGCCTGCATAGCATGGCAGACACATAGGGATCACTTTGTCCGTCGTCGTCGGCGTCGTCGTCGGCGTCACACTTTCTTGTCCGGAGCATAACTTGAAAAGTATTTGAGGTATCACCTTGAAACTTAAAACATAGATAGATCACATTGAGGTGGAGTGCAGTGCACAAGAATGATAACTCTGACTTTCGTATTTTCTGAGTTATTACCCTTTGTTGATTCTTAGATTTTATTTTTGTCCGGACCATAACTCAAAAAGTATTTGAGGTATCACCTTGAAACTTAAAACATGGATAGATCACATTGAGGTGGAGTGCAGTGCACAAGAATGATAACTCTGACTTTAATTTTCTGAGTTATTGCCCTTTGTTGATTTTCAGTCTTAATTTTTTCCAGGGCATAACTCAAAAAGTATTTGAGGTGCTGACTTAAAACTTCATAGATCTCAATGGTCTGAGTGCAGTGCACATGAATGATAACTCTGTTTCTCTTTTTCCTTTAGTTATTGCCCTTTGTTGATACTCAGACTTCATTTTTGTCTGGAGCATAACACGAAAAGTATTTGAGGTATTACTTTGAAACCTCACAGGTGGAAAGATCTCATGGAGTGCATTGTGCAAGAATGATAACTGTTGTATTTTTGGAGTTATTTCCCTTTGTTTATTTTTTTGGATTTAATTCTTGTGTGGTGCATAACTTGTAAAATATTTGAAGTGTTGCCTTAAACATTTATAGTAGATAGATCTCATTGGTCTGAGTGCAGTACACAAGAATGATAACTCAATAATGATAATGATGACTACAAACTTGCAACATATATATAATTAACGTCATAAGTGCTTAATGACGTCATAATTTTTCTTACAGTTAATGTTTTGAATTCATAGTCATTCTGAAACTCCTCTGATGAAGACTGTATAGTCGAAAGTGCTCGGGAAAATTATTACATATTGCACTGTTTGAATATTTTATCCCCCCCCCCCCCAAAAAAAAAAAAAAAATATATATATGTGTGTGTGTGTGTGTGATTTGGTGTTATTTTGTACCTCACAAAATAGATTATGCTTTATCAATAATTTGTCAAAAGATCGATTTTCTAGTCAATTCTTTCATCAAACATGCTTAAATGCAGGCGACACAAGTGTTCCGAGGAACACCCACATCTAGTTACTTAAAAATTTTGGTTAAAGTTTTGCATGCATTAGAAGATTTGGTTAAAATTTTGCATGCAAGCTACTATCCAGTTTGTATCTCAATAACCATTCATGGTATTGACTTGAAAGTTTACAGATATGTTCAGGGGCATCAGACAACCAAGGTAGATAACTCTTGATGGAATATATTACAAATTATGGCCCCTTTTTAACTTATAAATTTTGGTTAAAGTTTTGCATGCCAAGTACTTTCATACTAACATCTCAGTATCCAGGCATGGGATTGATTTTACACATCTTTAATATGTTTAGGGGTATCATACTTTCATGGTAGATAACTCTTGATGGAATATGTTACAAATTATGGCCCCTTTTTAACTTAGAAATTTTGGTTAAAGCTTTGCATACAAGGTACTTTCATGCTAATATCTCAGTATCTAAGCATGCGATTGATTTGAAACATCTTAAATACATTTAGGGGTATCATACTATCAAGTTAGATAACTCTTGATGGAATATGTTACAGATTATGGCCCCTTTTTTAACTTAGAAATTTTGGTTAAATTTTTGCATTCAAGCTTATACACTATCCAGCTTATATTTCAGAAATTTCTTGTGGAATTGACTAGAAAGTTAAGGAGTGTCTTCAGGGGCATCAGAAAACCAAGGAGGATAACTTTTGGACTGAATTTTATGCAAATTATGACCCTTCTCTGACTATGATTTTTGGTTAAAGTTTTGTTTGTACAGTGTTATTGTGCTTATGTCTCAGTGATTTTAGACTTCATAAAAATATTAAGGGGTATCAGACTATCAAGGAATATCATTTTTGACTATTATTATGTACAGGGTATGTGAAGGGCAAGAATTGAAATAGATTTCATTTGATTTACCAACAAGCATTTTGAATAGTCGAGCGTGCTGTCCTCTGACAGCTCTTGTTCTTTATTATATGCAAAATATTATTTGATGGCATGTAAATTTTTTGTTTCTCCATTTTCTCTGAACCATCACATTTCATATTTTTATACTTATGGCTTTGTTTTTATAGATAGCAGATAAGACAGAAGGGGTTTGCCTGCTTACTTCACTTGTCACATAAATCTTTATTGTCAAGTATGCCTTGAAAGTAAAAGCTTTTAGGAATTGTAACATGAATTCAAAATATTTTTTCCTGATTTGAGTACCCTAAAATGTCATTTATAGAGTGCATTTCTTTTACATATATTTGGTTTCTGAAGAATGGGTGTGCACAATCAACAAGAATTCTTTTTTTTTTTTATTTTCCCAAACTTTACCCCACCCACAAGAAAAGCTGTATTGGCAAAGTATATATGAGTGTATTTCATATGTTTAATTGATATAAAAGCTTGATCGTATATACTTACCTGTGAATTGTTTTCTGTTTGTGATTTCTATCATGTTATTGTAAAATAAATGCTTACTAAATCATTATTCTCATATTCATATTCTTTGTTTATATTTTGTTACGGATTTAACCGGAAGTTATGTTTGCAAAATTTGCATCTTCATTACTGTGACCACACATAAATAAACAATCTTTTTATTATTGTCAATACATTCAGACAATATCTTGACTGGATAGTTTCATTTCTGACATAGCTGTTTGGTTCATGATAATTGTGTTCTGCAAATACCCTGTGGTAAAAGACATGCAACAAACAAACTAGAAGGTATATAGGTGTGAAAATAATCCCTGCATGACATCTGACTTGCAGAAGCAAAAGAACATTTTTACCTGTCGCGCAGTTGAACATCCGCAAAATACCTGTGGCTTAACAAAATGGTTGTTTCCTTGTCATATGAAAAAGAGATGCGCATTATAGAAGGGAAATATATTTTTCCTAGGTTTTGAGCCTCAAAGTCGGGGTGTGCACTATACTTGGATGTGGACTATACATGGCACTTAATGCTATGTTTGCTTTAATAAGTAAATCATTGCCTGAGACCTAGAAAACATGTTTGTTGTCAAAACAGATTTTAATAATTTACAAAAATTCCCTTAATATTTATTTGCAGAACTAAGGGCCTAATCCTGTATTACACTAATCTTGGATGAATGAATAAACATACATCTTTTACATCTGACAGGTTGCCAAAATTATTATATGATATGACTTTTTGATGTGAGGTAAGTTTGTGTTAAGGTAGTGGAACACTAATGCACGAATTTTGAAATTCTGGTTTCTTTGTTTTTTTTTGTTTTTTTTTATTCTATATGTATATTGAAATGCTTTTGCAAATGGGGGGGTGGGGGGGTGGGGATGGGTATTATTAATGTATAAAATCTGCTATAAAATCATCAAATTTCCCAATATTTTCTTATGAATTTATGTACCTAAGGCATACATCAGATGGAAAACATATTAAAAAGATAAGAGAAAACTTGGTAATATGTACAGTAGAACCTTGCCAAACCGAACATCATTAAACCGACTTCCTTGCCATTTCGAAGTTTATATTCGGTCCTGATTTTTTCCCTTCATATTTTAACTAAAAATAAAATGTTTAATCTGAATTTTGCTATTTTGATTTTTGAGCTATTTCAAAGTAAAATCCCAGTCCCTAGGTTGCAATTTATGTTCATTTTTTATTTTTATTTCGAAGTCAATTTTCATAAGTTTCCATGAACCAATTATCGTCCTTATCATCAATCGTATCTGGTCAGTAACCTAGTTTATTTTGCGGCAGCACCTGGAGTGATGGCTCAGGCAAGTTTTTCACACCTCTTTTCGAGATTGGATTAGGCAATGTGTGTCCGACCGGAAATAATGATTATTGCTAATCAGTGTCTGATATATGCACATACAGGGGTCAGATCTTGAATACATTCCATATCATCTTGTTTGTCACCTGCATGTAAAGCTGAAGCAGCAGATCGTATCACTATGTTGACATGTTTGAGCCTTAAATGTCCATGATACCAGGACACATTATTTATCAGGAATGTCAACACAGTCCCAGCCATGGACCTCAAGTGTTTATTGTTGTTTTTAGTTACACTGTGTTTTATATTTTGTTTTATGTCAAATGATTGTAGACAATGTACTCTGTATGAGTCTGAAATAAAAATATGTTCTGTTCTGTATTCCAAGATAGCATGGTCTCCATGTTTGGACCCCACATACTCATATCATTTTTCTATAATTTAAGTTAATTTAAGCATGTTTAATTTAGAAAAAAGTTTTTCTTATCTCTTGAATGTTGTTCATATGCATTTACTATTTTGTTTTAGGAATGAAAACGTACTTCAAACATGTTAAATGAATTATCAAAGCCTCACTTTGATGTTCAAAAGTCTTTGATATCATTTTGTGTCATCAACACTTAGTTTATATGTAAATTTGTCTTTCATTATTTGTCTAACAATTTAATGCATATATTGTGTACATAAGGAGTGAGAGTTGTTTACTGTGTACACAGACTTGCTCATTTGTGGCTTGAGTATCATGTCCAGATTAATCCAAGGGTCACTTAATGGCAGTTTTATATAGCTGACATGAACATTGGCACTATTTGACATTTTTCATATCACACTTTTTAAAAGCAGAAATTTGGTCTGATTTTCATGGTGCATTTTTAAGTTTTCATTAGAGTGTAAAATTGCGGATAGGTTCTTGGAAATATTGGATTCACTATTGCATTTTTGATACATTGTAACCTCTGAAATACGAACACCTGTGGGACCGACCAAAAAGTTCGGATTTTGGAAGTTTCTGGAATTCAGAAGTCTGGATTGAATTAGACTAGCACATATGTATCGATGTTTATTAATGGTTGTGAATAGTGTCATTTTTGCTTATATGTGTAACGGTGTTTGTATTGTTTGCTAAGTGTAATTATCATCAAATCCTTTGAAGCTTTACCTTATACATGTATATATATATTTTTTTTTTTTTATTTTTTTTTTTTTTGCAAAACAGTTATGTTACTGTGATTTCCCATAATCAATTATCTTACTTTTCTTTCTCTCTCCCTCCCTTCCTCTTTCGTCTCTCTCTCTACTTGCCTTATATTTCCCTCTCTCTTTCTCTATTTGCCATTTTATGTCAAAATAGCTTATGCTTATGTTGATTCCGAGCATTATATGTCTTTATCTTTCTTTCTTTCTCTCAACTTTAATTTTTGCCACTTATGAAAACCAAAATATTGTTCGATGCAGCCTAATTAATTACGCTTCTTACAATACCGCAATTACACTTAAACTGTTAGAGATGTTTGTTGCAAAACATATCAACTAATCCACTTATCACAACATTAATCATTTACAATGTGTCTCTATCTAATTGCCTATGTAATCGCCAGCGCAAACCTGGAGGCGCTAACATGTGATTCATATGCTTGTCAAAATAATAGACAAATTGTAATTCTTACACATGTGATTAGGGATAAATTGCCGCAGGGCTTTCAGTTTCCGGTCTGATTACCTGTCAAGCTAGTAGCACTGTTCGGATTCAGAGGTAAAATAGCGTTGATGTTACCCAATATTTACAAAATTATTGTACGGAATTCAGATTTTAGAGGTTCCGGAATTCAGAGGTATTATTTACATATAGACAGAAGGGGAAATTTCGGGATCAAGAAAATCGTCCGGATTTCAGAAGCTTCCGGATTTGGAGGGTCTGAATTTTGGAGGTTACACTGTACTTGGTTTTTATTCTGTAACACTATAAATATTTAATTGATTATTGTTGTTGTTGTATTGGGGTTTACCATCGCTGCGATAGTATTTCAATCATATAGCGACGTCCAGCTTAAATTACAGGTGGAGGAAGACCCCGAGTACACAGAGGTACCCGGGTAGAACCACCGACCTACCGCAAGCCAGCTGGAAGGCTTCCTCACATGAAAAATCTGAAGTCCCTACCGGCATTTGAACCCACAGCAGTGAGGGGCTGAGAGATTTGTAGTCCACGACTGTAACCACTAGGCCACAGCGGCCCCCTAATTGATTATTGAGATCTGTATGCCTCAATTATTTTTATATGATCAGTGACTTTAGAAATACATGCAGTCCTTGAATAAAACATTTAAGCTTTTATGTATTGAAATACTATCTGTGAAATTGAGGAAAAACCTGCTGAGATAATAAATTGGCAAAACAGCAATTGGATTGCCTCTACCAACAGGTTCATTGTGTCTTTTCCAGCAGTGATAATTTCTTATATCAAAGACGTTCTGCTGTAGAAGGTGATATAATGACACCAAGCCATTGTTTTGTATTAATTATGAAAAAAAATGTGTTATATATTGTATAGCTTTGGGGATCAATGAATCATGGTGATTGTTGGGTAGACAATGTTGTCAGAATATTAATGAATGCCATGGTGGCTGTTACACAATTATTGTAAGATGCTAAATCATCAAGTAGTCAGGCTGTTGTGTTGGGAACATTTTGTGTCAGCCACAACATTGAATGGATGTGATATATGTGTTCTTTGGAAATTATGTAATGAACCAAAGTGATTTTATATGTTGTAGAAACTCTTTTTCAAAGTTCAAAATTTTCTTGGCTATTGCATGATAGTTTACACACATATAATTATGAAGTAATTGACTAACTTTGTTTAAATAGAGAAAATCTGGAAAATTGAAGAAATTGAATAAGGAGAATTCAAAGTCATTTTCACAGTGTGAAATAAATCTTATTAATCATTCTAGATTTTTGTGTTAAGACACTGTAATAAAATCTTATATTAAATAGTTCTTATTAGAAAATCATTGAATAGTAAGGAATGTTATAATTGTATTTCAAGATGAAATTTTAATCTAATTTTATTTTTCTAAAATGCTAGCTTGTTCAATAATACAGGTAGTAGTGCTAGTGACTAATTATACCCCCAGATATGAAGTATATGGGGGCTTTATTGGAGTCACATCTGTTGGTCGGACCATTTGTTGGTCTGCTGTAAACAAGATATGTCTGTGCTATTTCTCAGCTGTCTTAAGATGGCTTTTGATTTAACTTTTAAAGAATGGTAAGTACCATGCCTAGTTGTGCATATTGTAAGCAAATCATGATTCGCTCGATTTTAAATGAGTTATGGCCTTTTCTTATATTTATCAAATAGATTTTGTCCGTGCTTTTTCTCAGCTGCTTAATTGGTTGAATTTTTATTTAACTTCACGGTAATAATAATTACCAAGCCTAGTTGTGGATATCTTTGGCACATAATGATTTTCTTGATTTTAAATGTGTTATGGCCCTTTGTTATATTTCTTAAATGTATTTTGTCTGTACTATTTTTCAGCTACTTTATGTCAGATTTTGATTTAACTTCACAGCACTAATAAGTACCAAGCCAAATTGTACATATCATTGGCACATCTTCATCAGCTGGATTTTAAATAAGTTGTGGCCCTTTGTTAAATTTATTCAATTTATTTTTCCCCACTCTATCTTGGCTACCAAAGGTTTGATTTTGATTTAACTTCACAGCACTAATAAGTACCCAACCAAGTTGTGCATATTGTTGGCATGTCTTCATCAGCTGGATTTTCAATGAGTTATGGCCCTTTGTTATATTTATTGAATATATTTTGTCCACATTATATTTAGGCAACCAATGGTCTGATATTAAACCCAATAAACAAACAAACATAATTATTAAATATTTTTATCAGGGATACATGTATAAGTGTATCAGAGCTCTACCTGGTAACAGTAACTGTGACAAAGCGGTATCAGGGTATTCATAATTTTCAGTGATAATTCTTTGATGTTTTTTCTTGATTTTATGGAGAGAAAAAATTGTACCAAAGAATAATAGTACCTATCATAAAATCTCAGTTTATTAATTTACATTTAGAAATAATTTCACCAATGGGTTGTGGCAGTGTACATCTACAGCAGACATTTGTAAACAAAGCATGTTTACAAAATGGATTGTAACATCACAGTTGGATTTATCAATTGATCAAATAAATCTGTTGAACACCTACATGTTCTGGTGGCGACTATTCTAGACTGCTTGAACTGAATTGATGTATTAATGAATACACTGAATAGCTAACAATGAATGTTCAAACATTGCCTAAAAACGAGCCACAACGACCTACATATGTGGGCGCCCCCTATCTTCAGCCAGGGCTCTTGTCACCATGGAAAAAACTTGACGGGTAAATCAGACATTTTGTTTGCTTTTGTCTCTGTGTGACTATGTCTATAGTACTGGCTGGGGCTTTATGTCAAAGTATAGTAACAATCAGTTGGAAATTTTGCTATTTCTATATATGACTTGACTATTTGAGTTTACCGTCGCCTCTACAGTATACAGTCCTGTATCCTGTGCAATGGACCTGCACTGTGTATCCCAAAATATTACAATGCTAAGCTAGATGTACAGGCCCTTTATTTTTGAAATAAGGACTTAATTATAAATATTATTTTCATGCTCAAACTTGGTACTGCCATTAAAGATTATTCTGGGATTGAAGAGCTTTATTCTAGATCATATCTCAGTAATTTCGAGAACACCAAGCCTTATCTCAGACACTTGCAGGACTCCATTTACTCAGCACACACTCAGACTTTTTATTTAGTATGTTTACTTCATTGTGAAAAATGAAGACAACTATTATTATTTGAACCCATACAGACATTTCTGTTGCATATTGCTATAACTGTTTTCCCTCGTAATCATAATATTTTCTCTTTTTCAGGCCACTGGCCACCTACAACTCGCTGACAGATCCAAATCTGTCTGGGTATTTTGGCAATACACGCATGCGTCGACACCTTAGAAAGTCAGGACTGGTAAGTATAAACTGCACATTTTCCACACATATTAGTAGAGACACTTTTCCTTACCTCATAGCTGGACTCCATGACATTCACCCACACATTACACATTTTGTCTTAACACAAACAAAATTTTCAGATTACTGTAAACAGTCTTCTGATTGCTCATAATAACATGTTATAATTAGGAAGGAGGCTGTTTACCTCCACACTTTGTATGACTGTCAGTTCTCTTGTTTAAAAGTGATTTGTTGATAATGACATATAAGTATATATTTGTACATGAAGATATATATGTCATTCAAAATGTATTTTAAAAGTGTTTGTTATAAAATGTATGTTTGCTATACAAACTTCGAATATAAGGAATAAGAAACTCCGGCTACAGTGAATGGGCAATAATTGTGGTCTCAGCAAATTCTCTGTAATGCTACTATGTTTCTGGCGGCCACAGCGACCATGTTTTAGGCCACCGTGTACAGAATGGGATGAACATGAGAGAAAGTGGGAAAATGGGGTGGGGAAACGTGACAGGCTGTGGTTGCTGGGAATGCTGGACCAGATCTTTAAAACTGTCGAAAAATTTGCCACAGCAGTCACGGTGTGGCTGAGAACCTAGTAGGCTGTTGTAAAACAGGTTGAATGCAACAAAACTGTAACAAAACTTGGAGGTGGTTTGTAGGTTCATTTCCAACTGTCCCACTTTTTAGCTCATCTGGCACAAAGTGCCAAGGTGAGCTTTTGGGACCAGCCTTTGTCCGGTGTCAGTTGTCGTGAGTCATAAGTCGTCCGTTGTCAGTCGTCTACAATTTACTTAAAAATCTTCTTCTCTGAAACTACTGATGGTAAAGTGATCAAACTTTGCAAGGATGTTCCTAAGGTGATCCCCTATAAAAATTGTTCAAATGGTTCTGGTCTGTTGCATAATTAGGTCACATGAGCTAAAAATAGATTTGAAAAGTGAAATCTTAAAAGATCTTCTTCTCTGAAACCACAAGGCCTAGAGCTTAGATATTTGGTGTGTAGCATTATCTAGTAGATCTCTACCAAGTTTATTCAAATTATGACCCTGGAGTCAAATTGGCCCCGCTCCAGGGGTCCCTTGATTAAACATAGGCTAATGATACCAGGTGAGCGATCCAGGGCCATTATGGCCCTCTTGTTATATTTTGTCTCTTAAAGCCCCAGTGCGTTTTAGCTGGGAAATATATATTTTTCAAAATTTCTAATTAGCAATGCCTCAAATGATGTTTGATTAACCTCTTAATGTTTAATTAACCCCACATAATGAAATATTCACCCGGATGCCTTAGTTGTTCAGCCAAGGCAAAATAGTCAGAAAAATTGGCCAAGCTTGTTCTGAAATCGGTGTACATGGGGTGTTTCAGAAGTTCATGGACTTTTGCTATAGACTGAATAAATCTTGTTTTGAGCTAAATATAAAAAGAGACAGCCACAATTTAAAATTTTTCTAATAGAATCTTTCCTGTAAATTAGGCATTTTCAAGGTCTTACAGTGATGAAATTAAAACTGAATTATATATGTTGTAAGTGCATTCGGAACTAGGTCTAACATCGATAAGATACTGGGACTTTAACTGCCATACTTGATTTTTAGCACCCTCATGGTTTGTTAAAATGATAAGGGATTATAATGTTTCAGAATCTAGCAGGGAAATATGCAGTTATTGGGGAAGACTGTGTAGAGATAGTGATTCAGCTAGATTTAATGGTCTGTGTAAATGAACTAGAGGATATCATAATGCATGTATGCATATTAATATATGTAAATATACAATATTAAAAAATAATGGTATAATTAGATATTTTTCCTATTATAATCATATTTTATTTTTATCATTAATGCACAAAAAAATATGCCATGTAAAATCAACTTAGAAATACATCTAAGGAAAATAATCAATAAACATATGCCTTTTGTAACCAGGTTTTCAACGAAGTTGAAACCTGTTTATTAGAATGAGGTGCATTTTGTGTGTGTATGAATGAAAATTTTCCAAAAAAATTAAGGAAATTTTTGGCCAAAAGGAAGGTTGGGTTTTTTAAGGTTTCCAAATAACTTCTTTTGGCAGATCAGATTTAATAAGTAGATACTATATGGGAAGAGGAAGATTGGGATTGATTTTCAGGTCAATAGGGTCAAGGTCACTGTTACTAAATATAGTTTTGCATCAAACAAGTTGTTTCGTTGAATATATCCTGTTAGAATTGAAATACAAATTTCATACTTGGTAGATAGATATCATATGGGAAGAGGAAGATTGAGATTTATTTTCTGGTCAATAGGGTCAAGGTCAGTGTAAATGACCAATCAACAGGGCCATCTTAACAAAGCTGATTTGTCAAGGCTTTTTAATTCCTATATTCCTATCAGCCAAGTTCCATTATGTCTGATATCGGCCAATTAGGTCAGGAGTTATGGCCCTTTTAATATAAAAAAAAATGTCAGATTTCTGTTTGTTTGCACTCCTTAAGCAATCATTTTAAACTTAATGACAGTGTTTATAGCCGTTATCTCTAGACCAAGTTCGATTTTGACTGATATCAGCCTGTTAGGTCAGCAGTTATGGCCCTTTTGATATTAAAGAAAGCCAGATTTTACTGTTTACACTTCTAATCTTCATTTCTTAAGCAATCATTTTGAAGTTTCATGACAGTGTTTATAGCCATAAGTTTGATTTCAAAACTGTTTAGTTTGTGGACTTAAATGATCTCATAGATTATGTATTCAGTACAACTATGCTATAATATAGTATAGGCATTGAAGGCAATTTTTGTCTTGGCCCTTTTGTTTAAAAAAAAAACAAAAATCTGTGAATAACTTAAACCTTGGCATTCCCATCAAGGGCCATAATTCTTAGGTCCATTTTGACCTAATTTATCCTCCCTTTAAAAAAAACAAAACAGACAAGTGTTGGCATTGGCACGTGTTTTTTTTTTTTTTTTTTTAACAACTATGTTCTATGGTTACAAACATTTCCACATCAAACATTTTGGGGCTTTATTTAGACACACTTGATTTTCCTCCCTTTTTACTATGCAAAGATATAGTTCTAAATTTTGTTATCGTTACATCATTGAGTGGTATTAATTCTTAAGGTTATTTAAATACGTTTGCAATATTGAATTAATTACCTATCAATAAACACATTCATGTCAGTATATCATCTGCCGCAGAAGTTATATACAGTGCACTGCAAGATTAGGTTGGATTTTGTTAATCAATTTGATACAGATTTGAAAAAAAAGATAATTTTGACTATTAAATAAAATGTCTAGAAATGACAAAAAATTCTAAAACAATGCTCCTGTTCCATAATTGCCTCTCTTTTTAAGGGTCCGGCTGCAATTGAAGATACCTATAAAAAATCCCCTTCGAGATATATTTAAAATACATTTTGTAAATAAATCTAATAAATAATTTTATCCACCTACATAGAAGGATATTTTAGGAGAACATGTGCAGCTATGAAAGTGTACATTTTTGTCTGTGCCTGTATCTTAGCAATGTATTCTCTATCAGGTTGGTGCAGGTGTCTTAAAATAACACATGACTATAAAATGCTTTTTATTTTTTTCCGGAAACCCACTCTACATTGTTCATCTTATATAACAAAAAGCAATTAATGTCATGTTTTGGGATAAACAATAGTTGGCCATTTTGTCCAAAGTTACATTTCAATTGGCCATTTTGTCCAAAGTGACATTTCAGTTGGCCATTTTGTCCAAAGTGACATTTCAGTTGGCCATTTTGTCTAAAGTGACATTTCAGTTGGCCATTTTGTCCAAAGTAACATTTCAGTTGGCCATTTTGTCTTCCCTCCTGAAAAAAATCCTCTATTTGTGTATATATACTTTTTTTAAATGGATGTTTAAGTTATTTTTAAAAGGCAATTTTAATCCATTTTAGGGAGATATCTTTGAAATTAGGGGAACTTCTATGCTTGTTTTGTCTTTTTTTTCCCCTCAGGAAGAACTAGCAGTAGGCATTTTGTGAACAATATGTACAGTATATATAATTTTATGCACAGTACAGTCATGCATTTTAAATTAATAAATGATACTTATTTGATCGATATTAATCATCTGATTTTGATATATCAGCAATATGCTTTTGACTGAATCATTGACAGCTCTATTAAATAGCAGTTATAAACCTAGGATATTGATTAATCTCATGATATCACAATTGATTATAAACAAAAAAGAAGCAAGATTTATCTAAAAAAAAAAAAAAAAGAAAAAAAAAAAAAAAAAAAAGGATTTATATATTAAGAAAAAGTTAAAAATTTTAAAAAGTGGAAACAATAAAATATATTCAACATAAAGTTCTGACAAAATTATTACAATGTGCATAAACAATATAACAATGACTGCTGGTTCCCAGGTCAACCGTCAGGGCTACATCATCAGCGAGAACCAGTACCGTATCAATATGGCCAGGAAGGAACACAAGAAGCATGTTAAAGACCTTCTGGCGCAGGCCATTGTCCACAAGACACTCGATCTGGAGAGGTACAGACAGGTTGAGATCAAGAAAAAGCTGGAGGAGATTGCAAAAATAGAACTGGTCCGCCGTGTTAGGGTAGGTCCACCATTATTCTTTATATTATTTGAAAAATTATCTATCATTCATTTATACACGTGGTAGCTATATCATTTCATTTAAACAAATAATAGCTATTTTTTTATGTTCTTAAAAAAATATATATTTGTCAGAACAGTGGTGCTATTGCATCAGTTGTCAAAAAATACAAGCAATATTCTATTGAAAGAAAAAACATAAACAATATGCAATGTGTGATAGCACGTTTGATTCACCTGTATGATTAGATTTGATGCTATGTGTCCTTACGATATGATCTATGATATGCGATATACATTATGCAATACACAGTATGAGGGGTGTTTACAAAGTTTGCGGAAAAGTGCTCACATTTCTTTATTACATGAATATCTGAAAATCTGACCATAAATATTTAATACAGTAGCAGTTAAATTACAAAATTTCATATGCATTGCTTGCATACACGCCGTACATTTGTAACAATAGTAACATAATCAAACGAAACCCAGCCCAACTGAAAACAACATCAAAATCATCATTCATACACATTCACAACGTATGAAGAACACTGCTTAATCCTATTCAAAATACACAAACAGGCACATACATACATGTCGCATATATGGTCATGAATTATGTCAAAGACAGTCTCATTGCTACGGTCCGTTCTAAACATTATTTCAGGGATTGCAATGCTTCAATATCTGCTAAGCAACTCTTAGACAGCAGCATTGTGCGGTGACTGCTACGGTCCGTTCTAAACATTATTTCAGGGATTGCAATGCTTCAGTATCTGCTAAGCAACTCTTAGACAGCAGCATTATGCGGTGACATCTTCATCACTTGATGGCAACTGCACTTGTCATCAATGATGTTTTCCTTGTCCTACTCAAACCCCTTTTTACCATTTGAATAATACTATTTTCTCGCAGCAGTTTCAATATATTTACATATCATTTTAATAGTTTTAGTCTTAGAAATTACATTCAGAACACAAAGTTTGATGGCTGTTTTTGCTTAGCACTCATTTTTGCATAAGTCAACAAATAATGCATTGTTCGTTTATATTTTTGACAATGCCATGAACAACATTGCAAATGTCCATGCTTTACGTATATGTAGTTTGAAAGGCGTACGGTAAAAATTGTATATTTGAAACGCTATAATTTGAGACAATTTTCATTAAAACGACTTATTCTTGGGCCCAGAAGACGACAATTACTTTACTATGGTAACCATATTTTATTCTAGGAGAGGATATACAGATCTACTTTTTGCGCATTAAAATGAAAATATATTGACCTACATCATAGTGCAGTTTCATAAATCTGCCATTTTAAATAAGGACATGCGAACACTTTTCCACGAAATATTTGAACACCCCTGGTATATATGATGTGTGTGACATTATTATGTCTGTTATCTTCATTTCACTACAGTTTCAGCAATATGCAAAAGCATTATGTTGTTAATACATGTTACTGGCCAACTGTTGCATCTGAAATAAACACGGCAAGCAACAAGAAGTGGTGATAAACTAAATGTTGGTCCCCATGAACTTTGCCGTCTTACGGTGTAGGCAAGACCAAAGGTACCCGTTATGTTGCTGTCCATTTAAAAAAAAAAAATCAATGACCATTAATCTAATAATAAGGTAGGTAACGTCTTCCATTGAAATACATCATGTCGTTTCAATTGTCATAAGTCCTTTGAACATTGATGGATTTTCATAAAATTGCATGGTCTTATTTCGTGTGGAAGGGATGACTAAAAGCAGTCAGGTACAGATAACTCCCCCTTGCCAAATGAATCGCGCTACAACAGTTCACAACATTAAAAATATGTTTGGTCGGAAAAAATCTGACCGATGGAATTTCGCCAATGTAAATTTTAAGAATACTCTTAGACTTACTTGTATGTGATTAACAAATATGTTATAAAATCCATAAGTCTTTTATGAAGAGAACTTATACAAGTAATATCATCATCACCTAGATTTGGTATGGAAATATAGTGAAATGATGTCTTCTTCTTCAACATATAATATTTCTTTGTTAAATGTTTAATGTTAATCATATAATGTCATAGACCAACCGAGACCGGACATACCCGTTTTTAAGATTAAACAAGTTCAGTTCGGGAGAGAGTGCATGCTTCACAAAAACCATCTACTTCTGCTTGAAGGTCAGAGTAGCAATGTAGTAGTGACAGACATTACAAGTGATGTGAACATCCCAGTAAATTTAGATGTGGCTGTTGGTTCTGGTTATAAAAGTGCGGATGCATCCGCAGGTAAAGAAAGTAGTGGTGACGTCACAAGCAAGGTTGAGAGAAACCTTGGTGAGGATGTTGAGGATTTGGACCAGGAAGGTGATGGTTATGTGGTTCACACATTTCAGTATGGGGACGCCCATAATAATCCTTCAGATGGGACAGGTGAGACAGATGAGACAAAGGAACAACATACTGCTACGAGGGATGTTCAAATTGAAGTGTAATTCCTAGCATATCTAGAAAGGATTTGTTAATTTTCACAAACCAACTATCGGATTCTTTCAAAGTATTCACCTCTGTGAGCTATGCACAGTTTAAACTTTTTGATCCAATTTTTAAAGGCAGTTTCATAGTCATTTCTGGGTATACCCTTGAGATACTAGAAGATGGCTGAACCAAGATCTTTACGTGTTTTGTATTTCGTCCAGTGAGGTACTTTTAGAGCCTCGGGAACAGGAAGTAGTCACAGGGGGCAAGGTCTGGTCACGGAATCTCTACAACCTTTTCCTGCCATAAAAAATCGCGTACAATAGCTGCTTTGTGGCTAGACACGTTGCCATGCAGCAACCTGACCCCTGACAAACCTGTCGCTGGCCTGCGTCTATTGAAATATTTCTTCAACTTTTTTAGAACAGCCCCTCTTTAGAAATTGCTATTGACGGATTTACCTTTCGGAACAGCAATTTGTATAGCAGGCCCTTTATTTGTGAAGAAACTGCATACATAGCCTTTCTGACGCTTTGTGCGTTTGGCTATACATGGCCTTTTCATGTCTTTTGTAGCCCATATCTTGTTTTCATGTTTTGCGTTTGGGCCCATAGAAATGCACCCCTGTCTCGTCGCCTGTGACAATATTGGCAAACGAGCGATTTTTATATTTTGGGTACATTTTCAGGAAAGATTTTGCCATTTTCACGTGGAGGTGCCTCTGCTCCTCTGTGAGCAAATGGGGTATCCATCGCGCAGTTATCGTATTCATTTTAAGGTGCTTCCTTAGAATTGAATGAACTGCCCCTATTGAGATGCCTACCTTTCGGGCTATTTCCCTAACAGTGAATCTTGCATCTGTTGATACAGTTTCTTTGACTTTTTCTACCATTTTGGGACTGGTTGCTGTCTTTCTGCGATGGCCACATGGTGCATCTTGCAAGGACGTTATTCCACTTGCAAATTTCTTGCACCACCTAGTAGCGTAGGACAGCTCACCAGGTCCATAAATTGAGCATATTTCATGAAATATCTCTTTTGGACCTATACCAAGAAAACAGCAGTTTTTGATGTAGGCCTGTAATTGGGCGGCGAACGCAGATTTTTTACCAACCATTTTATCATTAGTATGTACGAGTATTCAATGTTTCTCGTTGTGAAGCTGAGGCTAGAGAGGACAGATTTACACAAAACTGGTATCGACCGAGTGATAATTGATGCCCCTAGGCGATCCAAGTAGGTTTTTTGTGAAAAGCGTGCGTAGTTGCATTTCAGTTTGAAATACATAGAAAAGAGGTTAATGTGGAACATGATGATCATGTCCATCTTGAAGAAGATCAGCAAGATGTTACAGATGTAAGTGTACTGTATGAAACATTGGTTAATGATAGACGAACTGAGGGATTGGGAAAAGAGGAAGAAGATAAAACTTCAGAAGGTAGTGCTGTGGAGGGTACAGCAGATTCTGAAAATGGAAATCATGATATTTTGAAGAAAACCATTCTTTCAGATGCTGAAGTCTCTGCACCGGTGCCTACGCCTAGACGATCAGCTAGACAAAGAAAGCCGCCAGATCGGTATGGCAATTTCCAGATGTACCAGATGGTCAACAGGTCTGTTGACCTGAAGCTAGATGCTTTAGAGGCTCTAATGTGTTCTGGATTACTAAGTAAAGAAGATGTTGTGACAGCTCATAATTTGATTACAACCATAATGAAGTAATACAGTAAAACCTTGAAACATTGAACACCCAGGGGGACAAAATTTTTGTTCGGATAATAGGTAGTTCGCTGTTTCCGTATCTAAGGGTTTTGATGTACATGTTTGTGTTGTTAAATGTTCGTCATGTGTGTTATTGTATACAAGTACGTATACATTGTATTTCACATATTTCGTATAATAAAGGATAACATAAAACTATTTATTTCTATTTTTTTATTTCCACTGTCTGTAATAAAAAAACGAGACAATTGTGAATATATATACATGAACGCATCGAAAGTAATTTACACACAAATACAGTGTACGTGTACATTCACAGTAGGCCTACATACACAATTGTTGAAGACGTTATGGCAAATTTATTTTAGTTTAACATAATCACTTCTTGAAAAAGTCTGTTATTGGTTTCTGCACAGCGCTTTTGTGTTCAAAAGTAGCATGTAACAAAAACCTGTTTAAATGGCACATCATTTGAAGTTCCCTGTCAGCTTCAGCTCATGTTTCAATGTAGCGGCGCAGATTGTCACATGCGTTGTTTGCTTCCTGTATAGTGGGTACAGGTATAATGCTGCTCTTGTCATCATCGTCGTCGTCGTCTTCGGCTTCGTATTCAGATGCGTTTCTGGTCATCAGCAGATCTTCTAGGATAGTTGACTCGTTTGTTTCAGCACATACAGGGATTTCTCTCTCAAGCTTATTACATTGCTCTATGTTTACATTCGCTTGTGTGATCTGCAACAGGCGACCCAGAGGAATGTTGTTGTCATCGCTGTCATCATCAGAAACCGTTTCTGATTCTTGCACAAACCCGGAGTGCTTGAAGCAGTTAGCAATGGTTTTTTGAGATACCATTGACCAAGAGTCATACAATAGTCGCAGTGCATCTAAGACTGTGATGTTGAATTCTGACTTTTTTTCCATGTGGTCTAGCTTCTTGAGGATAACATGTTGCCTGTAGTAGACTTTCAGGTTTTTAATAAAACCCTGGTCACACGGCTGGGTGTGGCTAGTTGTGTTTGGAGGCAAAAACACAAGTTCTATGGAGACAAGCCCCTTAACTGCTGGATGGGCTGGGCAGTTATCAATAACCATGGCAACTTTCCTTTTCTGCTTCTGAAACTTTTTGTCAAGTTTCCTGAGCCAGTCAGCAAAGAGTTCACTTGTCATCCAAGCTTTTTTATTTGCTTTATACTCAACTGGAAGGCTTTTCACGTTCTTAAAGCATCTGGGTTTAGCAAATTTACCGATGACTAGAAGCGGAACTTTGTGCTCACCCGTCATATTTGCACATACAAGAACGGTAATACGTTCTTTGCTTCTTTTGCCTCCCTGACAATTAACAGTTTTGACAGGGGTGAAAAAAATGACTAGGCCAGAATTTCCCCACCATCAATACAATCTAAATGACAGGGGGGGAAAACCGACTTAGGCCAGACTTTCCCCACCATCAAGCACAATATATTGGATAGGGGAGAAAAAACTGACTAGGCCAGAATTTCCCCACCATCACGAACAATATATAGGATAGGGGGGAAAAAACTGACTGGTCCAGAATTTCCCCACCTCAGAAACCTTAAAAAATTAAAAAAAGAGGGGGGAAAAAACTGACTGGGTGGGGAAAAACCTGACTAGTCAATTTCTTCCCCGGGGAAAAACCTGACCAGTCAGTTTTTTCCCCGGGGAAGAAACTGACTGGGGAAAAACCTGACTGTTACACCGGGGTCAGTTTGTAAAACAAACCGGTTTCATCGGCATTGTAAATATCTTGGGGTTTGTACCGTTTCAGCAGACTTTGTACTCTTTGAGACCAGGCTTGAAGTTCTGTTGAATCTACATTCCCCCGAAACAGTTTTGAAAGAGATACCATGCCTCTCTTTAAATTCAGAGATTCCAAGTCGTTCAGCAAATCTGCTAGCCTGCTTTAAAAGAACTGGTCCTGATATTGGGATATCATTATCTCTTGCCTAGGGTTGGACACTGATTCCCGGTATCGGTCCAATACCGAATAGTAACTTCGTAAAGTACCGGTATATACCGTTTCGTAAAATACCAGTGCCTGGTTTCGATACTTCTGTAATTGTGTTAATAAATAAGTCTTTAAAACGTAAAAATGTAAACAAATAACTTTAAAAATGGCCTTAAAACACAGATAACCAACCGTGAACAAAATATAAGGATCCATAGTGTGTAATAGCAGCACTGACTGACATATAGAGCAAGTCATGGGACAATCCTAATTTCACAAATAAACATTTCAATTTATAAAATACTTACTGACGAAGAATTGACAAAAAGTCCTAAAATAAAAAAATAAAAAAGTATCTATTTAAAAGAATGATAATGCGCACTCGAGGAGGCCGCCATTTTTGTTTAGACGCGGGTATTTTGCGGACTTAAAAAAAAAGTTCTGCTGCTTCCGCAAGTCAATCATACAAAATCATTATTCACACCTCTAGTATCAACAAGTGTTATTTTAATATGTAAATATTCATCTCTTATAATTCAATATGGAATGGTATTGTACTAATTTAAACGTTTTGATTTTGTAATTATTTTCATGTATGTACAATGATGAGTTGTAAATGAAGATATTACTACGACAACTACATTGTTACGTTGATTTTAAATATGGCCAGTTGTTTGAGTAATAATCTTCAAATGTTGACACCTTATTGTTTGTTTGTCGCAAGTCCCTTTTCGAAATGGAATTTGATGTATACAATTTTCTTAAACCGAACAGTTCTGTCCAAAATGAAACTAACTGGCTAGAATATCGTCTGAAATATGTATTAAAAACAATACAATCATAACATGATGGCAATCATTGTTGGTCTCAGTAATGACGATGCGAACATCACATTTGGCTGTATGTCGTCAATTAATTATTAAGTAATTCCGGGAGGGTCACAACAATGTAATCATAATATGAATATGAGAACAATGATTTCGATAGCATTTATTTCACAATTATGTTATAGAAATCACAACCAGACAACATATTTCTGACAGGGAAATATACGACAAAGCTTTAATATCGATTTAAGTTATGAAATCGTACATTCGTATAGACTTCGCCGAACACCGATATGACTTCTTAGTGGGTGGGATAAAGCTTGAAAAACTACGAACAAATTGAAAGCTTGTGTATTCTGCACCCCATCTCCGAAATTGAAGTCATAGAAATGCACACAATACATAAGAGTTTACGGCTTTTTACAACTGAAATGGTCGGTGTTGGAAACCGTACGAAAAATTCCAAAGTTTGGGCATATTATTCTAAGTAAATTAATGGTGGCAAACGTAGTTTGTTAGGGCCGTTTGTAATGGTTGTTGTTCAAGAATGCTGACTTACTGATGAAGAGATTTAAGTTCTTTTAGTTGAGATTTCTTTTTCAATCCCTCAATATTCTATGTGCAAAAGAGTGACTGTACACTTTTAAGTTCAACTTAACTGTGTTTAAAGTCAAATCTAGTCAATATAAATACTTTTCGAAGGTGGTTATTAGATGTATAAATTTGATATTTCTAGTCGTAATTATCATTTGTCTGTTTTGTTAAGCATATGTTATCACTTCTTTTTGTCTTTAGCTATTAAAATATTAAAAAGATTTTCCTTAGATTTTTTTCTCCTGAGCACCAAAATGTTCTGAGCATTACTGTTTAAGTCTTGCCATGTTCCTTGAATAAAAAAAATAAGAATAAAAAAAAATTAATTAATGTACGACGACTTTTATATAATTTAATGTGTATGTTGTTTTAAAACTAAACACAGCATAAAAAAAATAAGAAAATTCTCAAAGGTATACTTTACAGCATAGTATTACATAAGATTAGTTAATATAAATAAAACAGATTATAGTACATGATTTACCTTATTAGTGCTTATTTGCAACAAAGGCTTTGATATGGTAAACTGACAGTAATCATAGTATCAGTATCATTAAAATACCGGTATCGTTTCGTCATATCAGTATTAGTATCGGACCGTTTCGTGAATAACGATATCCAACCCTACTCTTGCCTCACGAAACCAGCGCAGAGTAGCAGTTTCTACCTCTTCATACATTCCATTTCTCATGTTACGCCGTTATGGGGCAAATTTGTTGTACCCGTCCTTTATTGATTCACTTTGCTTAACCCAGCCGGTAAGTGTGTTCTTCGGGATGCCGAACATCTTCGCTATTTCAGTCTTTGACTTAATTCCTTTCTCTACCTCTAATACCGCCTCATATTTTGTTTCAATTGTTTTCTGTTCTCTCTTTCTCTTTATACCACGTCCTATCGCTGACTTGGCTATCCCCCCGTCTCCGGGTCCTTTACCAAGTTGCTCAGCGTGTTCTTCCGTCTGTTCAGACATGTTGAATGTATGTTGTAGTAATGAGTATGACTTTTATATCCAAAACGTACTGCAATTACTTTAATCAAATAAATGCAAACAGAAGCATAGCTTGGGATGCCTAAAGGCAGGCACGCGCCATGATTTACTCTTGCAAATTTGCGAATTAATCGCGTGTCAGACGGATACCTGTAAGTGTGAAAAATACCGAATCTGAGCTTGGGCCCACCGCGTGCCTATTGTTCGGATAATGAGGTGTGAATATCGTTAATCATCACACCAGCGGACTGCCAGGTGAGTTCGATAGTTCCAATTATGCAGATTCTAATTAACCGCACTCGAATATATGTGTTTATATAAGGAATAGGTTGGGACTTAACTTACTGTTCCGAAAATCGGTAGTGTTCGGATAAAACCGATTCGTTAGAATAAGGTTTTACTGTAGTTGTTTTGGACTGCTTTAATTTTCTTCATTACATTCGGTATGGAAATATAGTAAAATGATGTCTTCTTCTTCAACATAATATATTACTTTGTTAAATGTTTAATTTTAATCATATACAGTGGTCACGAAATTCCTCGAGGTTGGATGGAATCTGCAAAAAAAAAACTCGAAGAATCGCCGTATTCGAGGAATCATTTATGTGTTAAATTCAATACATTTACATTTGTTGATACCTTAACATCGTCTTTTCAATAATTTTTTGTTAAGTTTAGCCTTTAATAATACTTTATAGACATCATATATGTTTAAAAATACAAAAATTACACAAAGCTTTCATTGTGAGAATTAAGTCAGAAAAAAACGCTTTTTTTACCGATAATATGATTAAAACCCTTTGTTTTAGTTGTGTATATGGTGGCGTTGCGTATTTTTTACATTCTTGTATTAAACACTTATACCGTGGTTCTTCAATTAATAATTACAGAGAAAAAGAACAACACTCAAACAATCAAAATCGGCTTCTTTAATGACAAATAATTAATCCTGCAGACCAATCACAGTTTGTTACATGATCAGTAGGTGCGAAAATAATTCCTACATGGCCATGTTGATATAACGGTTCACCGATGTACTCTTAGGAGGTTTGACAATGTGTGAAAACAAAAAGAAAACCATCTCGACCAAGGTGTTAATTACAGGTGGTCATAGGGCCGGAGTATGGTTGTCAAGGAGATACAGATAAGTTTTGATATCAACTTCGAGGAATTGCATAGAAATTATATAAGATATACTATCTAAGGACTGAGGATGGAGCTCGAGGAATCCAAAATCGCATGTTTAAAGAATTGCCCATAAATTTATATAAAATAAGAAAGACTGAATCAAGGGACTGGGGTTGTGGCTCAAGTCATCGCTGGTATTCAATGAATCGCCACATTGAGGAGTCACTGTATATTATGCAATGTGATATGATATGAACAATATATGCTACTTTTGACAACTGATGTGATAGCACCACTGTACGTGTTTAAAAAATGTACTACATTTTTGAGATGATGGAGAAAATATCTTTGCTGCAAGTTGTATATGTCAAGCCTGTATTAAGGTTGCTTTCATTTTGGGAAAAACACTCTTGGTATACGTGGCACATTAATTGTAACCAGTTGTTGATCTTGTGCTGTTGAAATGCTGAGATTTGAATATTAAAACAGTGGCTTTTCTTAAAAAATATTTTAGTACTGTTCTAACTAAAAAGTAAATGAAAAACTATGAATACTCTAAATGCAACATTTTGTGGTTTCAATCTTAAGTTACTAATCTAAATAATGAGAAACTTGAGTTGCAACCAGTATTAAAAGTTCAAACCAAAGTTGCTTTTATCAGGTCTACTGTCATGTATATGAACATGCAAAAACCAGCAACATCTCTTTCAGACTGATCTGAGTTTTTATCATGGCCACATTTTTACCAACTTAGCAATAAGTAATACTTAAATACTTAAGGGAACTTTTAATGTCATTTCCTTATAAAACAAACAATAATAGCGAGTGTCTTCCACATTTTTTAAGAATTTAAGTGTTACTTAAAGCTATTTAAAGTTGGTGGAATTCATGATGGACTCCACGAATGCCATGCAAAAGGTTAACCTTTTTTCTACCAAAAAGCTGTTTAAAAAGTGACATATGCATCCAGTATAAAACCAGATCCTTCTGCTGGTAACTTGGCATATTTTCGTACTGATTTCTACTCATCAGTATTTGACATGAGAGGATAAAATTGTATAATCCAATGAGTGTGAGAGTGCTTTCAATTCAGTCTGGCTTCTGTGTGGTCTTAAAACTATTGTGTAGAATGGTGTGCCTAAGTAGTGAAGGGTGATACATAATAGGTAGACTAAGTTCTGTTCCATTTCCTTTTCCCCCTTAACCTCCACTGACAGACAGAGGAACATTCAAGGGGACCAAATGACCTTGACCTCCTATTTCCAGGAGAGGTGAGAAGAAACAAGATAGATTTCTGTACAACAAAACATTTGCATTTCAGTTATAGCTTGTTGACATATCTATATATTACAGTCAAATATACTTTCACTGTTTTTATTAAATTAATGTTTATGGAATGTTTCATATTTCAGTTACAGCTTGATTTTTGAATTGATATTTTGACTTTATTTCATCACTGTGTTGGACTGGTGTTTTTATAGATAGACAATGATTGATCACTTTATACAAAGTGAACAAAGGCATTCCCTATGAATTTGTCCATGAGTTTTTGACAGTTTCTTAAATATTTAGAAAGTGATTTGTAGACCATCTTCTTTCCTTTACACCAGCTTAAATTGCTTTAAAATCTTATCTTTACAGTGTTACTATTTATTACCATCAATTAAATAGAACTTGCTTCTTGTACTGGAAAATTTGGCAAGAGAACTATCATAAAGTCATGTAGTAGTGTCTTATACATACACATTGATGTTTTACCTCCAGTTCTTGTAAATAAACACACATGTACACATTTTTCCTAAATAAGAAAGGATTTTACAAACAATTTTAATTATAGAAATATGTCATGTGTTTACCGACCAAAGATCATTTGAAAAGATTAGTTCATGTTTACATGAATGCCTCTGTTCACTTACAGTATTTAGTCAGCATGAGATCAGTCAGATCTGTGCTAATTCCTCAACATAGGTTGAACATATTTAATTGCAATTCATGACTGATGTCAATTTAAAAAAGTAATTAAATGCTACACATCAGATATCAGAGTTAATATAGGTCAGTTCTGTTATCTTTCCAATGTGCAAAACAAACAAAAAACTACATTATCACCACTTGGCTCTTTAAGTTGTTTTATATAACTATCAAGGAGGAACATCCATTTTTACAATATGCACAGGTTTGACAGTCTGTTTGCACAGTATGGTATCATCTGTTGTTCATACAAGAATTTCAGGTTGTCAGCTTCTCCTGTAACAAATGTACATTACTCATTGTATAGGTGGTACTTAAGTTTTACTGAGGATTATTGAAATAAAACATGCTGGGGCTTTCTGTATACTAACAGATATTGATTTAACAAAAGTAAGGTGTACAGTACTGGAAAGGTATAAGTCAAGCAAATGTTATTATACTTCCAGATGCCAAGTATATGGGGTCATTATTGGAGTCACATCGGTCGGTCTGTCGGTCCATCCATCTGTAGACAAGATTTGTGCACTCTATTTTTTGGCTCCATCTGTAGACAAAATTTGTCCACCATATTTTTCAGCTCCATCTGTAGACAAGATTTGTCCACCCTATTTTTCGGCTATCTTTGGTCGGATTTTGATAAAACTTGACATGATTGATAAGTATGAAGCCTAGTGGTGCATTTCATTGGCACATCATGATTTACTTGATTTTTAAATGAGTAATGGCCCTATTTCTCAAATATTTATTATTTATTTTATCTAAGGCCCTTTGTTATATTTCTTAAATGTATTTTGTCCATGCTATTTCTTAGCTTCCATTGGTCAGATTTTTTATTTGATTTCACAACATTAATAAGTTGCGGATATTATCAGTTGGATTTTAAATGAGTTATGGCCCTTTTAGTGGGGTGACAAAAAGCCAAAAAGTAGCTTATTTAAGTAGTAGGTGGCCAAAAAGGTAGAGCAAGCAATGTTATATACCAAAATGTTCAAACAAAATGTTTTTACTACATGAAACTGCTGGTATAAATTGCCAACGTCTGGTGCCAATTTGGAAATCCAAGATGGCGTCCAAGATGGCCGCCATAAGTCACCAGTTCAGTGAAATTATTTTTTCTGTTTTTTACAGATTTATTTACAGAGATAGTTCAAAGTATTTACATGAATATTACTCCTTCCATAATGTACATCAAATTCATACACAACAATGGCAAATTCAAGGTCAAGGACATTTCAGGGTCAAAGTACTAAAAGTACCCCAAAATTTGATATCTCCTACCTACTTTTTCTCATTTTATGCATTTTTAGCTCAGCTGAGCACAACATGCTCATGGTGAGCTTTTGTGATCGCCTTTTGTCTGTCGTCCGTGCGTGCATCCGTCGTCAACAATTTGCTTTAAACAACATCTCCTTATGAACCGCTGAAGGGATTTTGACCAAACTTCACAGGAATCATCCTTATGATGCCCTCTATCAAAGTTGTACAAATTATTAAGATTGGTTAAAAAAGTAGGTCACAGGAGCTAAAAATAGATTTTAAAAATGCAAACTTTGAAAATCTTCTTCTGCAAAACTGCAAGGCCTAGAGCTTAGATATTTGGTATGTAGCATCATCTATGGCATTACCAAGATTGTCAAATCATAGCCCTACGGTATAAATGCCCCCGCACAGGGGTCACTTGTTTTAATAGAGTTATATAGGAAAATCTTTAAAAATCTTCTTCTATGAATCCATTAGGCCTAGAGCTTAGATATTTGGTATGTAGCATCATCTAATGGTTCATTACCAAGATTGTTCAAATCATAGCCCTACGGTGATAAATGCCCCCGCACCAGGGGTCACTTGTTTTATATAGAGTTATATAGGAAAATCTTTAAAAATCTTCTTCTATGAATCCATAAGGCCTAGAGATTAGATATTTGGTATGTAGCATCATCTAATGGTTCATTACCAAGATTGTTCAAATCATAGCCAAACGGTGATAAATGCCCCCGCAATAGGGGTCACTTGTTTTACATAGACTTATATAGGAAAATCTTTAAAAATCTTCTTCTATGAATCCATAAGGCCTAGAGATTAGATATTTGGTATGTAGCATCATCTAATGGTTCATTACCAAGATTGTTCAAATCATGACCCTATGGTGATAAATGCCCTCGCACCAGGGGTCACTTGTTTAACATAGAGTTATATAGGAAAATCTTTAAAAATCTTCTTCTATGAATCCATAAGGCCTAGAGATTAGATATTTGGTATGTAGCATCATCTTATGGTTCATTACCAAGATTGTACAAATCATGACCATATGGTGATAAATGCCCCCTCACCATGGGTCACTTGTTTTACATAGAGTTATATAGGAAAATCTTTAAAAAAAATCTTCTACTATGAATCCATAAGGCCTATAGCTTAGATTTTTGGTATGAAGCATCATCAAATGGTTCATTATCAAGATTTTCAAAATGGTGGCCCTTTGGAGATAAATGACCCCGCACTAAGTCTTCTCCTCTGAAACCATAAGGCCCAGTGCTTATATATTTGGTGTGTAGTATTGTCAGGGCTAAAATGTTTAAGATTGAGTTATATCAGAATTCTTGTCTGTTTAAAAACCTTGTAATCAGTTGTAGCAATGGTACTCAGGTGAGCGTTTCAGGGCCATCATGGCCCTCTTGTTTATACTCAAATGGATAACTTTCAGTGATAGAAATATTGTTATGTGTGTATTCTTTCATTTAAAACTGTTTTGTATGATATCTGTGTTTAGATTATGTATAAACATTGGTAGTTTGCACATTACACATTATCCAAGATGGCCGCCATTCAATTGCTGTATCAATGAACATTGGATGTTTCATTGATAAATACCATATATAAAGGTCAATCTTAAGTGTTTGAAAAAATTTACTATGTGGGGTCAAAAAGTAGGTCACTAGGTCGGATCTTATAAAACCTTGTTAACACTCTAGAGGCCACATTTTTGGCCCAATCTTCATGAAACTTGGTCAGAATGATTGTCTCCATAAATCTTGGACAAGTTTTGAATTTAGGTCATGTGAGGTCAAAAAGTAGGTCACAAGGTCAAATCTTTGTTAAAAAAAACTTGTTAATTCTCTAGAGGCCACATTTCTGGCTTAATCTTAATGAAACTTGGTCAGAATGTTTTTTTTCCATAAAATCTTGGATAAGTTTGAATTTGGGTCATGTGGGGTTGAAAAGTAGGTCATGAGGTCAAATCTTAGAAAAACCTTGTTAACACTCTAGAGGCCACATTTTTGGCCTAATCTTCATGATTAGATCAGAATGTTTTTCTTATACTTAGGAAATCATTATCCTAAACTGGTGAAAACACCATGTTGCGAAAAGTGTCACATGGTACTGCAGAATACCGTAATCTATATTTAACGAATATTGCTGTAGATATCTGTTTACGAAAATAGTGTATTCCTCGCCAAGTTTATTTGTCAGGAACAAAGGTTTCTCCAGCATTAAGGTCTTCCCATCCTAATAGCGATCTATTTCCATCAAAGCCATGCATATAACTTAACAATACACATGTATATAAGCTTTTAAAGTGTCAAACAATGGTAATCTTAGGGGCAAATTGACATGTCATGACAAGTGACAGAAGTTCTTTTATTACCTCCCCTTGATTATGTTTTTTGCCATGAGATATCTCTCCTGAAAACTAAAAAAAGGAGATTTTCTCCATTTTCCTATGGTAAAGTTTAGATTTTTTTCATGAAAGTTGATACAAAATCCGGGGTTTTCTCAAGTGGACGCCCGCTTGCCCACACCGGATTAGCGATTTTTCAAAGAAGATAGTCCGGTGGGCACGTTTATTTATGTAAATGAAATCTTTTGGGTTTTTTTTATATTCTACATATTCTACAATACATCAGGGGGGAAATGCTTGCAAACTGTGTTTGATACACATTAACTAAAATTCACCTTAATAATACACCTATTTAGTTTTAAACATTAACAAACACCAACTAACTTAAAGATCGGGTAACCTGTTTTCACTTGGGGGCTAGAAAATGTTCAAAGTCACTTGCCCCCTGGACAAGTGAAAGTCAAATCCTTAAGTAAACCCCAGAAAATCATAAAATGCATCTTTCTACCATGAGTTTTTCTCATAAATCAAATTCAGTGTTTCATATTCACAGAAAATACATGTTTCCATAGGCTTCAATGTTAACTTATATGCGGATTATCTCCCCCAAATGAGATAAAATTGAAAAAACTCTTGGTGAAATATTTTTATTTTTGAATGTCTTCAAAGTGACAGAGTTTCATAGAAATATAACCATCCAGTGGCAAGATACGGAATATGACTATTAGGATGGGAAGACCTTAAATGAGGGAGAGTAGAATTTTCTTTTAACTCACCTGAGCACAACGTGCTCAAGGTGAGCTGTTGTGACCGATGAATGTCAGTCGTCCATCGTCCGTCGTCAACATTTAACTTAAAATGACATCTCCTCCTAAACCACTGGGCCAATTTTAAAAAAAAACTTCACAGGAATGTGCCTAGGGTGAAGCCCTTCCATAGTTGTTCAAAGAATTTGATTCCATGCAGAACTCTGGTTGCAATGGCATTGGAAAGGAAAAACATATGAACATTTTGAAAGTCTTCTCCTCCAAAACTACTGGCAAGATTTCAAAGTTATTTGGCACAGATGTCCCTTAGGTCACTCTCTACAAAGATTGTTCAAATTATTATGATCTGTTGAAAACATGGTCGCCAGGGGGCGGAGCCCATTTTCCTTATATGTATATAGTACAAACTTCAAATATCTCCTCCTCCAAAAGTACTGGCTGGATTTCAAAGTTACCGTAAATATGCGTGCATTGTGCACATTCATGTATAGTGTGCATCCCGAGTTTGAGGTTCAAAACCTTGGTAAAAATCTCTTTCCCCTCTATAATGGGCACTCATTTTTTGTACATCAAGGAGGCTCCCATTTTGTTTAGCCGCAAAAGTTCTACAGCTTCCGAAAGTCAGTTATGTGATGATCATAATTCACACCTCTAGTATCCACATTCAGTTTGCATTGTTACGTTTATGTTCATTATGGTCAATAGTTTGAGTAATTGTCTTTAAATGTTGACACCTTGTTGCTTGTTTGTCGCAAGTTCCTTTCCAAATGGAATTTGAAGTACACAGTTAGCTTTAACCGAACAGTTTTGTCCAAAATTGAACTAACTAGTTAGGATATCATCTGAATATACTAAAAAACAATCAGTTGATATCATATCATAATGACAGTCATGGTTTGTGTCAGTAATGACGATGCAAATATCGCATTTGGATTCATGTCGTCAATGAATTATTATGTAAAGTACTGAACAAGTTCTGGGTGATTCACAGTGATATATAAACAAATGAGAACAATGGTTTTGCTAGCATTTCTTTCACAATTATATTGAAGAAATCACAAACAGACAACAATTTTCTGGCAGGAATATACAATAGAGTTTTAATACCAATTTAAAATATGAATACAAATCATATAGACTTTGCCGGTTGCCGATATGGCTTCCTAGTTGATGGGGTAAAGTTTGAACATGAAACATGAAGGAAAAACTGAATTCTCATGTGCACACCCCTTCTTGGAAATTGAAATTGAAGTCATAATAATGTGCACAATACACAAGTTTTTACAGTATTTGGAATAGATGTTCCTTTGGTCACTCTCTACCAAGATTGTTCAAATTATTTTGATCCATTGAAAAACATGGCTGCCAGGGGGCGGAGCCCGTTTTCCTGATATGAATTTAGCACAAATTTGACAAAAGTACTGGCTGGATTTCAAAGTTATTTGGCACAGATGTTCCTTAGGTCACTCTCTACCATGATTGTTCAAATCATTTTGATCTGTTGAAAAACTTGGCTGCCAGGGGGCTAAGCCCATTTTCCTTATATGTATATAGTACAAATTTGAAAGTTCTTCTTGTCCTAAAGTACTCACTCATTTTTGGCTGACAGAGGGCAGAGCCCATTTTCAACAGTATCATAAGATATTTGCTGTTTCTTTTTCTTCCACTAATACCTGGTTCTTAGGTGAGTGACCCAGGGCCATCATGGCCCTCTTATTTTAATTTCTACTGATATCTTTGATTAAGCTGCTTTAATATCAGTTATTTGTCAAGATATTTTTTAAAAATAATACTCTTACTTAGTAGTCTGTTATAGTTCACCAAACCTAGTAAGTCATTTACAAATGACATTTTTTATTTTCATTTGTCTGTTTTCTACTTAAGACAAAGACATGGGCATTGATATCTACATGCAGGGCTCTTGTGTTTAGCTGTGGGTAATTTACAGGTGTTTGATTGCACTTCAGATGACAAATGTTCTCCTTCTTCCACAAGTCAGGAATGCAATGATTATTTTAACACATCTAGTTATTAACATGCAATTTGCATTGATTATAGCCAGGAGTTTGAGTACCATATACATTGACAGGTAATTCATGTTTAAGAGGGAGTGTGCCTTATACAATGAGGTACAGGTTTTCCGGTTGTTTTTTAGCTCTGACACCAGAGCAAGCCATGCTCCAGGTGAGCTATTTGGATCACCTTCTATCCATCATCTGTTGTCAACAATTTGCTTTAAAAGACAGAAAGGTAGAAATTGATGAAACTTGGCATGAATCATCCTTTGATGAACCATCACAAAATTTGCTAAAAAAAACAAACTTGATCCATACAGAACTCTGGCTGCCATGGCAACCAACACCATTTTATCTAAAAAAACAACACAAAAAACACACACTTTAAAAATCATCCTTTTCTTAAATGGTCACCTCATAGTCATCTACCATAATTTCAAAAATCATCTTCCCTGAAAATAATGGTCAGAATTTAATTTCATTTGGCACAAATGGTCACCTAATTTTTCTTTACCATATATGCTAAAATAAAGCTGATCCCTTAAAAATGAGGGCCACGGATTTGGTTAGTTTCCTTAAAATTAATACTCTTAATATAGAATATTGATTGCCTCCTTTTATTTCTTTCGTATATTTGTTGTTTATATCATGGGAATTATTACAAAGTATTTGATTTAATTCATAAATAAGTTTCTTTGAATAAATTGTAAATTATAGCAAAAACTGCATTGTTCTTTGAGATTTTTTGGTAAACATTGAACTGGGCCAAAAGATACACAAATTTGAATATAATTATATACTGCTCAGTTGAGTTATGACAGTGATATGCCCATTTTGTGAAGCCATTGGCAGGGTTAATTTGCCTTTTATGTATATAGTGAAAACTTATAATAGAAACTCCAAAACAGTAGGACAAATTTTAGATTTTTTTTGCATAGGTGTTCCTTGAGAGCAGTGGTACTCAGGTGAGCGATATAGGGCCGTTATGGCCCCCTTGTTTTGTTTCTTTTGGAGTCTATGATGGCATATAACATGCAGTACAGGAATGAATTCTTGCTTTGCTTACTCAATGGATTTGTATCTCAGTGTTTTCTGTATCCTGTGTTGACTGAAATGTTTGGCATGTTTATCTCCATTATGTAGGTTTACGTATCAAGGATTTTAAACAGAAGACATCACTCTTTTAATAAGGTAGCTTTTTTTCTTAGACATACAAGATGGCTATAAATTGTCATTCCAAATTAGTAATAGATGGTAATCTTAATCTCTGTTTCTTTGTGCTTTAGGGTAGTTCCATGCCTATCTTGCCCTTAGTCAGTATAATGTGACTTGTTGTGGTATCATGCCACTATCTATGGCAGGATGCCACCTTGAGGCAACCTGGTACCTGTAAGTGCTTTGATGTTTAAAAAAAGAAAGAAAGATGGCTGCTGAAGTCTATTCCTTTCTTTTTTATTAGTTTGTCTATGAGATGCCTTTTCCTTGGCATTCCTTGTCTATCAGTTAATCAAATAAGGTGAATTTTTCATCAGTGGAAAAAGGTGGATTAACAGTGTTCATTGGATGACCTCTAACTTCTTGACCTGTTTCCAGGCAACTAGAAAAGATCGTCAGGACGCTTGCCTAATGCCTTTGCTAGCCCCAAAGCCACCTCGAAAGAAAAAACGTCCAATAGATCGTCCTGTTGTTACCCGCAAAACTCCTCATAATCTGATTGATCTTGAACGACCAGAGATGAAGGACAATTTACGTCCCGCCTCCTCTATGAGAGAATCGGTTTGTTTTCCAGAAATAAATAACATATTCTTGCATGACAGCCCTTTTATTTTATTTTATTGCAATTTGACTTTGGCTTTTTTGATTGGCTTATTCTGATCATGTGACTTAAGTTTTATGATTACTGCCCAATTTATTTTGTGCTGTGCTTAACTTTTTACTTAATAATTGTAGTATATAACCTCTGGCTAATACTTTTGCTTTTGATTGTAAAATTTCATGATTTTCTCTTCTTGACTTTGAAATTGCCTCTCTCAAAAACAAACCAAACCTCAAAATGCTGCCATTTTTTTTTTATTACATCTTACTTTAACCCAGTATACTACTTTCCTACTTTTACAAATATATCAGCTTTTCCTGGAAATAAGGTTGTTATTTAGAATGTTAAAACTCAAGATGGTTATTCATGAAAGTTTTAATATTTTGTGACCATCATTACATTCAAGTTAAAGATATTTTTCATTATAACGCTATAACAAACTAAAATTTGCTCATTGTAAATCTACAAGATTTTTTTTCTTTATGTCAATCACAAAAAGATTATAATCTAATTGACTACACATTTGAAGATGGGGTTTAAGAAATATGTCTCTCCATACACAGACATTTTGTTTGACAGTAGCAAAATCTTGTGTTATGGCAGTTTACCTATACTGTTATATAGTGGAAAGCTTATATACCTAAATAAAACATTACAGTAGAAAGGAAACAATTGTGATTGTATGAAATAAATGAAATCCTGCTCACAGCTTAGTACATACCTCACTGTGCCAAGTTATCGTAATTACACATGTTAATGTAGGTAATTTACACTTATGTGAACTTGTGTGTAGATAGGTTTATACCTGGTCTACCTTTGTGTTGCTGGATTAGACTTTGTTCATATTGATTTTTTGTGCCATACCTGAAGTCAAGCGGCAATTTGGATATTTCTGATGATTTGGTCTATTTATTATTCATTAGGATTTCTTTCTTTTCTCTGACTGTCTGATGCTCATAGAGACAGTTTTCCCAGTAGAGACATGTTCAGAGGATTATACATATGAATTAATAAATTGATATAAACTGATAATATCATTATTCTATATACTGGATAGGGATGGTCAATATAGAGTTCAGATAGCCCAGATTGTTGCTGTACTGTACTTGTGTTTGTAATGCAGTTCTCTGTTATTGCACAACATATTTGTAACAATCAACAATGTGAACCTTGAGTGTTAGTTATGCTCCCCTCAACAAAATTATAAACTATTAGATATTGAAATTGAAAAAAAAAAGATACTATGTATTTGACATTATCTGTATTATCCATGTTATATTGACACAGGTTTAAAGAAACAAAGAATTGCTTAAACAATGGTGATCTATTTTAAATGATTATAATTTTCAGGAGGTCATACTTGTCATAATCATGTGGTCTTGAATCATCAGTACCCATATCAAAACCTGACTACCTCTGTAGGCCTGTGCTCTGTTTTCCCTTCAGTACATATGAAGTTACTGATAAGAAAGATGAAACAAGATTGACTACTGAGTAACAGAAATACACACAGACATCTCTAATTCAGTTCAACAACACATGCATAATTCAGTAGGGACTTTCTGTCCAAATTAAAACATCTAATACATTAATGTTATTTTCTTTTATAAAAATAATGATACCAACGGGAATTACATCTTGATATATTGTATACATTTATTAGGTATTTTATCATTCTTCCTTAATTTAGTAATTTATGATTATTAATAGATTTTCCATTACTTTTTTGTATTATCTTGATATAAGACTATTATTTTTCAGTTTTTCAGGTTAAGCAGTACTAAATGCATGTCATAGCATGCTGTTTGCTGTTTTTATTAATACTGTTTGTTTTGTCTGCAGTGAGATGATAAAAATATTGTTCATGTGAATTTATAACTTGACAGATTGTGGCACATTAAAGTTTGATTTTTAATTTATGGAAGGCATTTTTTTCCACTTAAATTAAAGACCATCTATTTGGCATTTTTTGGCTGTGTTATTATCAAAATGTATATACCTTGGTATTGTTACGTTATGTTAGAAGAGATGTTCTTTATATGACAGAAAATTTGTCACATTGCAATTAGAAATGCTCAAAATATTTAAGTATTAAATTCACATGGAACAAATCCTTGCTGCTCATCCAACTGATCATGAACATGTATCAAAAGTTTTTTTATCAATGATTGCGTGAACTTATGAAAATAATCTTATTTATGATGCTCCATTCGTCATGAAACATAGACAACGAGAGGCAGGAAAGGTGATGAAGAAGTATTGCCCTACTTGACACCTCGATCCCAAAGCCGCCCACAATCGGAGCGTCCGTCTGAATCATCTAGCACTCGTAAACGACCAAAAAGTGCGCCTGCCCCACCTAGACACAGGACCCATTCAAAAAGTGGCTATAACGAGTCATATGAAGATGTAAGTCTGTCCAGTCAAGCTAGAGGAAACATGGCTAGGGACATAAACTACTTCTGTGTTCAATGTCAGAGTCCTAAAATAGAAAATCTTTTAATCATCTTACTTTGCTGTTATTTGTGAAAAGAATCCTCAACATGTTCATGAAATCTCAAATAGTTGAACAGACCAATATTCAAATCTTTTAAAAAATATTTTAGATAATTAGTTAGACTGTTTGATTGGTATGTTTTCTTAATTATCCTTGCTCTTTTTTTACACCTTGCAGTACTCCTTACAAAATGTCTGAATTTTTATCAAATTTTCTTTGTATATGAAAATAATTCTCTAGAAATTATATGCCAGTTTTTATTGTCTTTAAATATATATGACTTATCCAAAATATTAATCTAAATAAACTTAATTTACAAAAGACAAAACTTTTTCTCACTATATATTATGAAAAATTCAGAAAAAAAAAGTCAAGTTTTAATCTGGTTGAAGTCCAACCTAGGACTCTCAGGTTGGGAAGATTGAGTGGTCAGCCAGGACTGTTCATTGAACATACCTCCTTTATTTTACAGCTTTCTAGTGACCATAGTCCGTATAGACAACTGGTATGTTTGACATTGCTACCATTACATTTCATTATATCCCTTCCCCTCCCACTGCCTATTCAAAACTGGTGAAATATTATAATAACTGCTATCTATAAAGAAATATTGATATTTGGTAACATGTCAACATATGGGCATGTTTAGTTAACTTCTACAATCTGCAACAAAAATAGATTTGGATGGGAAAAATAGTGAAATAAGCTTTCATTATCAGTATAAGCCCCAGGCTCAATGTTTTCAAAAAGAACAAGAGTGTCAGTGATGCCACAATATACGCCGCCACAAAATATAAAGACCAAGAGGGGTCTTTTAATTATTGCTTTTAACATTTCTGTAAGCATAAGCTCATAATGAAGTCTGTAAGACCAATTAATTTAGCTGAACAGAGATAGAACCCTAAAAATGCTTCCAATATGACAGTAGGTCAAATAGCAGTATCAATTTGAATCCTTTTTTCTTTCTCCCCATAACTCTTGCAAAAATCACTGTACCAGAAAATCCTTGCCTTATGCACTTTTACCTGTTTAGAAACTTGAGTTGTGTTTTAAAGAGACCATGTTTAGAAAGGCATAACTATTGCAAATATTGATGAACATCAAATCCCCTGCTTTGTGCATATCTACCCAGTATAGTAATGACATTGCCCAAGTTTTGAAAAGATTAGGTCAGAAACATACAAGAAATTGCATTCACAAAGCTGAAATATCAATCAGCTAAAAAGACTAAGTTTCAGGGGACACAAATCTTGCAAAAATTAATGTACCGGAAAATCACCACTTCATGCACATCTACCCATTATAGTTATGATATTGACCAAGTTTTGAAAAGATTCATTCAGAAATGTAGGAGGAGTTGTGTTCACAAGGCTGCAATATCAATCAGCTACAGAGACTAAGTTTCAAGGTACACAAATCTTGTAAAAATCAATGAACCATAAAATCGCCACTTCATGCACATTTACCCATTAAAATAATGACATTGACCAAGTTATAAAAAGATTCATTCAGAAATGTAGGAGGAGTTGCGTTCACACGGCTGCAATATCATTCAGCTACAGAGACTAAGTTTCAAGGGACACAAACCTTGTAAAAATCAATGAACCAGAAAATCACCACTTCATGCACATCTACCCATTATAGTTATGACATTGACCAAGTTATAAAAAGATTCATTCAGAAATGTAGGAGGAGTTGCGTTCACAAGGCTGCAATATCAAACAGCTACAGAGACTAAGTTTCAAGGGACACAAATCATGTAAAAATCAATGAACCATAAAATCACCACTTCATGCACATCTACCCATTATAGTAATGATATTGACCAAGTTTTGAAAAGATTCATTCAGAAATGTAGGAGGAGTTGCGTTCACAAGGCTGCAATATCATTCAACTACAGAGACTAAGTTTCAAAGGGACACAAATCATGTAAAAATCGATGAACCGGAAAATCACCACTTCATGCACATCTACCCATTATGGTAATGACACTGACCAAGTTTTGAAAATATTCATTCAGAAATGTAGGAGGAGTTGCGTTCACAAGGCTGCAATATCATTCAGCTACAGAGACTAAGTTTCAAAGGGACACAAATCTTGTAAAAATCAATGAACCGGAAAATCGCCACTTCATGCACATTTACCCATTATAGTAATGACATTGACCAAGTTATAAAAAGATTCATTCAGAAATGTAGGAGGAGTTGCGTTCACAAGGCTGCAATATCATTCAGCTACAGAGACTAAGTTTCGAAGGGACACAAATCTTGTAAAAATCGATGAACCGGAAAATCGCCACTTCATGCACATCTACCCATTATAGTAATGACATTGACCAAGTTTTGAAAAAATTCATTCAGAAATATAGGAGGAGTTGCGTTCACAAGGCTGCAATATCATTCAGCTACAGAGACTAAGTTTCAAAGGGACACAAATCTTGTAAAAATCAATGAACCGGAAAATCGCCACTTCATGCACATCTACCCATTATAGTAATGACATTGACCAAGTTTTGAAAAGATTCATACAGAAACGTAGGAGGAGTTGCGTTCACAAGATATGGACGTACGGACGGACGGACAGACGGAGAAGATGACGCCAATATACGACCGCCTCCGGCGGCGTATAAAAATGGCATATAAGTATGATATTGATATTCAGACAAGCTTCGTCCATTAGTTTCACTAGGAATATGTGAGTGTTACTCAAATTTTAGCCTGAGTCCATACTTTTGTATCTTTTGGAGAAAATGGGGCCTGTGGTCTGTAAAATTAAAAAAGGATTGATCAGTTTAGGAGAAAAAAAGGACATAAAACCTTAGGGTGTGATGGGGTTAGCAAGTTCATTCTTTCCACTGAAAGTTGAAGATATCCAGTTTTTACGTAAACATGAACTGATAGATAAGAGTTTCATGTAAACACGAATTTTCAGAGAAAATGTCAACTCAAGCCTTATATATATCGGTATCTTATGTAATGTTTAGGAGTGACTTTTAGTATCATAGATAAGTAAAAGAAATACCCTCCTTAACCCTTTCCCTCATAGAGGAAACCATGAAAAGACCTATGCGAACAACATAAAACCAGATCAGCCTTTGAGTAACAGATCAGCCTGCGAGTTACTCGCAGGCTGATCAGGTTTTATGCTGTTCGCTGCTCCTCAGTGGTCTGGAAATGAGGACTTTATAATTAAATTTGGTAAGGTTTAATTGTGGTTTTCTGCAGATCAGGCTTTATGTGGTACCTATTGAGTGGGTAAAAATGAGTCTATATGAGGGAAAGGGTTAAATATAATGTGACAGCCGGTCTAATGCAGTTTGATACTGGTGCACAAATCTATACTTTGAGATTTACAGTGCAGTTAAACCACTATATCATGGGATCTAGATGCGGACCACAAACATAGTGTTATAATACAGCTCAGTTGAAGTAGTCAGAGTGATCAGGATGTGGAACTGAATGAGGGCTCACCATGGAATTGTTCTTAGTGTATATAAAGATGGAAGGAGGTGGTGCAATTTCTTGGTCAGACCTAATAACATGCAAATCAGATGTTGTATAGTGTCATAGTTAGGATATAAACATTATAAATAATACTCTTTTTATGGCATAAAATCTTATTGAAGTTTGAATTTCGAGGAAAACTTTGAGGCCCCACCTCAATTCCACCAACTTAGCACACATTTCAATATTTTTGTTTCACAGAGAGTACAAATTGACATGAACAGTTACCATATATACTACCAGACAATGTTTAGTAAATAATAAAATGTGTTGAGTATTTTTTCTGATATTCTGGGGAATTGCATTCCTACTTCATTTAAATATTGCTCAGCAC
>CM037788.1:14989045-15039045 GCA_021229015.1 Solen grandis | reverse complement strand
ATTATAATGATTTTAAGTATTACACAGTTAATGAGGTACTGTCCAGATGATATTGTCCATGTTTTTGTCCCCACACATTGTATTGTCCATGTTGATGTTGAATTAGTCATAATTTTATTGTTAGGGGTGTTATAATGACCATATAATATTATAGTATTGCCCATTCTGAACATTTACTGACCATATTGTATTGTGAATGTGGAGGTGATACTGTCCATGCGGTACTGTCCAGATAACATTGTCCGTATAGATTTCAATGCTTTAGCCCAATCTTAGCAGACAACAGAACCCTGCTATAAAATAGTTCATCTTGTTCATTATAACAGAGGAACAGATAAGGAATTGTTTCAATTGAGTGATCACTCCTGTTTTTGCACTATTTGAGTGAAACCCATTTCTTATGAGTACTTTTTACTGCAAATATTTTAACTTTTTTGATTGGAAATTTTTCTTACCTTAAAAAGGTAGCTTATTCTACAATATCTGAGAATGGTATTTTGGTTACTTGTAAGGGATGATTTCCCAAACTTGATTTTCTACCTCGAAGTGACATTTTTTTTTCTTGCCATAAGGTAAAGATGACAAGGTCTAATTCACGAGACAAATGTGGCATAATTGAAAATAAAGCAATAATCTTTTTTATGAAAAAAACATATATATTCGCATGTTATAATTATTTTATTCTTTGCATTGCATATAATTAATTTCTAAGTTGCATAAAAGTCTTAACATTAAAAAAGATAACCCAACAAAGATGATATTGTGCATTTTAGCCCAGTCCACTATTGATGGGCTGGGGTACTATCGACAACACTGTTAAGTCATCAAGGTGCGCCAGATGCTCTTGAAATTTTGAATGTACAAACGTCAAATGATCATTGGTTCATGAAGGCAATACACTTTAAAGCAGAAAGTGACAATCAGCTGTTTGTTAAAACAACGGCAGCAATGGAATTTGATACACAAGGAATTAAAAAAAAATGAGTAAAGCTGTTTTTTCGTGCGTAAATGGTATGCAAAGAATTGAAATGTTTAGCGTATTAGTCCATTTTATTTGCGTAAGGTACGCAGATACGCAGCTTATCTGCTCCTCTGATTATAAGCATTTAGGAGCTTAAGAATGAAAATTGACTTCAAAATAAAAAAATATATGAATTAGGATCTCAGGAGATGGATTTTACTTTGATATAGCTAAAAATGTAATGTTTTTTATTTAAGATAAGTAAGGAAGTAGAGGAACTGAAAATTAACTTTAAAATGGAGAGGAATCTGGAGTAACAATGTTCAGTTTGGAAAGATTCTTCTGTGTATTATTTTTATGGGTATTTGTTCAACCTTTGATATCCTTGATGAATATTGATATATGGGAAATTGATGTTCTAACCTCCAAACCATCCATGTTATATATTCAGAATCAGATGAGGGAGGTGGAGGGCACATGTGCATCATTACGGAAGGAGGTGACGGCGAAGGAGGGACAGCTGGCTGACCTCACCACACAGATAGACTCACTGAGGGAGGAACAGAGGGTCACTCAGGAGAGACTGGAGAAATACCAGGAGAAATCTAAAGCTTCAGCAACAGAACTGGTGTCTAGTAATAAAGGTGTGTGGTGATACTTATCTCTAAATTTCATCTTCTCAGAGGAACGATTTTTCATAAAAAGAAGATATTATTGTATGACGCATTGGTGAGAAACCATGTATATTACCATTAACTTATTCAGATCCCATATTGATAAGGTTATATTTTAAAGCAGTTTATGGTTTTATTCTGGAATGTATTGTAAATAAAGGGAAAATGCTCTTGATAATAGGGTATAGAGTTTAAAGAAGTGTTTTGTGATTGAGCTGTTATTTACTAATAAGTTTTTGTTTAAATGAATAAAAGAAGGTGTAAGCCTTTGAATTAGGAAATGAAAAACTGTTTTTAATCAACTGCATTGTCCATTAACCCTTTTCCTCATAGAGGATACCATGAAAAGACCTATGCGAACAGCATAAAACCAGATCAGCCTGCGAGTAACTCGCAGGCTGATCAGGTTTTATGCTGTTCGCTGCTCCTCAGTGGTCTGGAAATGAGGATTATACAATTAAATTTGGTAAGGTTTGAGTTTGGCTTTCTGCAGATCAGGCTTTATGTGGTACCTATTGAGTGCCTCACCATGAGTCTATATGAGGGAAAGGGTCAAAATATTAACAAACAAAAAAAGAATCCATATCGAAGTGTTTGGTATCATAATTTTTTCCCTGAAAAGAGAATCTATGTACAAAAACCTGATATTCATGGATTGATATGGATACAATCTGTTGTCAGACAAGGATGAGCTGATGATCAGGAATGTTGAGCTGTCCCAGCAGTTGACAACACTACAGAAGAAGTCTCAGGATGAACAGGAGGCGTTGGAGAAGGAGAAAGAGTCACTGGAGGAAGAGCTGCAAGCCAAAACTGAGTCAGAGGCTCACCTACAGGAACAGTGTCAGCAACTGCAGTCTAGGGTACGAATGTACTTAACAACTGTTTATTTTTTTTTTTTTTTTTATGTTTTTAGAGGGAAGAGTCAGTGGTTAGGAAATTTTATTGTATACAGTACAAACCTATAACAACATATTCAGTTGTTAAAAAGTGGTCCATTATAACGTTTTATAACTCTAACCTTGACCTGACCTAGTACTTATTACTCCAAATCAGCTGTATAATAAAGTTATATAGTAACCAGGAAAGAAGTGTATTGTATGACATTGTCACATAGTACTGAAAAAGAAATGCAGTATATCTCATCGAAACTTTCAAAGATAATGCTTGGATATCTCGTCGAAACATTCAAAGATAATGTTTGGATATCTCATCGAAACGTTCAAAGATAATGTTTGGATATCTCATTGATATTAATATTAATGCTTTCATGACATTTTCTAGGCATTTAACCTTTTCCCTCATATAGACTCATTTTGACGCACTCAATAGGTACCACATAAAGCCTGTTCTGCAGAAAACCACAGTTAAACCTTACCAAATTTAATTATAAAGTCCTCATTTCCAGACCACTGAGGAGCAGCGAAAAGCATAAAACCTGATCAGTGTGCCAGTTACTGCAGGCTGATCTGGTTTTATGTTGTTCGCATAGGTCTTTTCATGGTTTCCTCTATGAGGGAAAGGGTTAACTTTCCTGTTTGCATTAAATTTGGAAAAGTAAGATTAAATATTCACACATACTCTAAAATTTTTCCATTTGTGGTTTTATATTGGCTTTCTTAGCAGAAGGATAATATTCCATACATCGTCAGAACCCAAATTTGCTTAATGCTTTGTTTTTCACCATGGGTTATTTGTTTAGAAAAACTTTGCATTCTTGAATCATTAGTTAGACATTTCATTAAATCAATGGCAGAGACAGATCATTTGACTAATGAAACAGCACATTACATATAGTTGTGTAGATTTAGAAAGACAGCTTCTGCTTTTTTAGCTCACCTGAGCACAACATTCTCAAGGGTGAACTTTTGTGATGGCCCTTCGTCCGTCGTCCGTCGTGCGTTGTCAACAATTTGGCTTGTTAACACTCTAGAGGCCATATTTTTAGGCCAATCTTCATGAAACTTGGTCAGAATGTTTGTCTCCATAAAATCTTGGACAAGTTCGAATTTGGGTCATGTGGGGTCAAAAAGTAGGTCACGAAGTCAAATCTTAGAAAAACCTTGTTAACACTCTAGAGGCCACATTTTTGGCCCAATCTTCATGAAACTAGGTCAGAATGTTTCTCTCCATAAAATATTGGACAAGTTCAAAATTGGGTCATGTGGGGTCAAAAAGTAGGTCACGAGGTCAAATCTTAGAAAAACCTTGTTAACACTATAGAGGCCACATTTTTGGCCAAATCTTTATGAAACTTGGTCAGAATGTTTGTTTCCATAAAATCTTGGACAATTTTGAATTTGGGTCATGTGGGGTCAAAAAGTAGGTCACGAGGTCAAATCTTAGAAAAACCTTGTTAACACTCTAGAGGCCACATTTTTGGCCCAATCTTTATGAAACTTGTTCAGAATGTTTGTTTCCATAAAATCTTGGACAAGTTCAAAATTGGGTCATGTGGGGTCAAAAAGTAGGTCAATATGAAAAATCCAACATATGTTGCTCATTTATAATCAGGTGAGCGATTCAGGGCCATCATGGCCCTCTTGTTTACTTCAATGAAGAGTACTCAAAATGCTACGCAGGGTTTCATTATCAGAATGTAGCTGATTAATATTAATGAAACAAAGTTTTGCTAGTTGAAATTCCCATGGTATTTACAGTAGGGATAACTGATGTATACCTTGGGCTCTGATGATGTATGTTGAAATGCTCTACTTCAGGTAACTGAGCTGACAGAAACCCAGACAAGCCACCTGTCCAATGCCGAGATGGTTGGTAAGTTGGAGGACACAGTTGCCTCCCTGGAGGAACAGCTGGCAGATAGAAACAAGGTGGGTTTCACTTTGTCATCTTTGTCTCATGACACAATTAAGCATTTCAAAGTTTAAGACTGGTATTGCTGGAAATACTGCAGAGAGGTATTTGAATAGACACAGTAATGTTAATGAACAGATGGGTTAAATAACTGATTAATATAAGTAAATGTGTTATAGATGAATGCAGCCTGGCAACTGACTATTGCCAAATGAAATGAATGTTTTGGGTTTCTTAATAAAAAAACTGGAGAACACATATAGCCCTCTTATAAATACCAGTGTATTTATCTAATGCCCTATTAGACATGGAAGGAAAAGGTCTGATTTTATATAAAACCTTAAATAATTTTGATACGGTGGTTCAACCCAGATGCCTTCGTGTATTCGGGGTCTTCCTCCACCTGTAATTAGCTGGACGTCGCTATATGACTGAAATACTGTCGAAGCGACGGTAAACTCAAATAGTCAAGTTAGGAAAGTATATCATTATACAAACCATAACTGGGATGAAGTCTGGTCAATTTGGAGAACAAAAAGCCTAATTGTGTAATTATGTTTTACAGGCTTTAAAGAAGCAAGAGCAGAGACTGAATGATCTGAAGAAAACCCTACAACGAGAACTTAAGGTGCAGTCACTTCCAAATGATGAGACAGTTGATCCAAAACTGACGGCCTTGACTCCTCCATTGCCTAGGAAAAATGTGACATCACGGACACAACACAGTGTTGAGCATGGTGCTAGAACTAAGCGACAAACCTCACGTGATATGAGTCCATTTCCAAATGAATCAGTTCAGGATCCTGCCGATTTAGGCCAAGTTTCATATGCATCAGAAGACTTCTTTGTTGGCCAAGGTGGCCAGAAAAATTCACATGGAGTGCCCAATTCTCATGCAACAATTTCAGTGAATGACCGATTAAGTGCTTTCAATTCTAATTCTTATGGATCAAGTCAATCTCAGTCCTCTAGAACTCGAGAGTTTGATACAAGACATTTAGAAAAAGATATCAACTTCCAGTATCTGAAGCATGTCGTCATGAAGTTCATGCTCAGCAGAGAACATGAGGTGAGAGTGTTGAGAAATGAGTATGCTTTTAGTACACAATGTCCCAATACTCATGCTTCACAGGAGTGGGGTACTATATATCGAGGGGTGAGAGCGAAACTATGCTAAGTGCATATAAATATATAAGCACTTAGCATAGTTTTACTCTCACCCCTCAATATAAATTACATTTATCTAGTAAGCCTGTTTTAGGCTTATATTACATGAAGACAAGGTATATTGATATCTTTGGTGATAGTTCTAGGTAGGGCTGAAATGAGCCCATTCTTTTACCCAGGTATGGTCTTATCTGTGGGTACTCAGTTACCATGCAGATGTAGCCATTGTATTCATCAACTGTAATAATTAACCATTTAAATTGTTGATTTTAACAGATATTTAATGTGAAACTACCAAAGTAATTTTTTGACAGTGTAGAATTATGCTCAGTCATATCATGAAAAATTGTCTATTGATGTGATATATGTTGTAAAGAAAAGATGTACATGAGGCATAATAAGGCTGACATTGGCTAACAGGTAATATGCTAGGTACCAGCAATTTTCTACCCTACCCACAGTACCCAGTTACTCATTCTAGCACTAGTTCTAGGTTTAAAGTTAAAGCAGCCAACTTGACCAATGCACACATTTTTCTGTGTGTAAGAAATTGTTCATACAATTACATGTACTATGGTATATTTGTTTATTGCAAATTCATTGTGATTATATGGCAGTGAATACAGAGATTACAAGTAATCTGTCCTTTGATATACATAATGATGATAAATTAATGAAGGCCCATTACATTCTGCTTTAGAGTTTTGAACCATTTGGCTGTATTCTGGTGCAGAGGATCATGCATGTTCTATTGTCAGCACAAACAGAATATTTCATTTGCACTTAAATCACTCTGAAAGTTTTAAACTACTTTTAAAAGTAAACTTAAGCCTGTATTTCTTTTGTTCCAGGCAATCCAGTTAATCAAAGCAGTGTCATTGTTACTACGGTTCACTCCTGAGGAGCAAAAACTAATTAAAGACACTCTACAGTGGAAGATGTCCTGGTTTGGGGGTTCTCAGCCCCCTGCAGTTGTCAAAGGGCTGTCCAGCAAGATCATACCCCCTTCATATTGACATACTACAGTCTTGCTCTTCTTGATACTGCCAATACCTCCATGCAGCATTTTTTTTTCTTTCTTTTTTTCATTTTCTAGGAGAGTTTTTGAATCAGACCTTGGCTACAGTGTTCCTGAGTAAAGGCCATTATGAGACTGTGTGGAGAACTGTCATGGACAAATATTATCAAAATTGTTATTGACTTATTGAACATCCCTCTGAATCTTTTATAAGTTATTCTGTATAAATTATCTTGATGATGAACACAGTATATTTAACATTGTTATCCTCTAATCAATTTTTTAGGTGACAGGGTCACTTTTTCCAGTTGCGTCCTATAGCATGAAGTATTCTCAAATCACAATTACAGGTGGGGATATGATTTGCCTTCTCTTATTTTGTTTTCTCTATTTTAATTATTTCTGAGATAAAAGTCAAAAATCAACATTAGTTCTGACTTTTTTTTAATAAATTCTGGCTTTTCATATCATATTCTGTCATTTAGTCCTTAAAATGTAGATTCTTATGTAACTTAATATTCAAATATAAGCCTTTTCAATCTTTAAGGACGTTACAGCCAGTATATACATCTATATTGATGTTACAACCAGTATATACATCTATATTAGAAAAAGCACTTAACTGGTATAATTAGAGAAATGTTAGAGAGTGTTCAGAGAAATAACTTCTTGCTCCTGCTCCACAATACTTCTCTTTTTCAATTTTGAAGATAAGAACTTGCATATCTGTCGATGAGAAGAATGTTTGTAGCTGCGCTGTTACTTAGCATGTCCTTAAAATCTTAGTGGTGAAGATCCCAAGTTGAGTTTTATGTGAGCCAGGTCTTGCTCTCAAATTGTTTAAGTTTACACACAAATGTATTTATTGCTCCATTGAAATCTTGCTATGCTTCATGCTTAATGTAACTCTGCTTAATCTAGCTTAGAGCGTTGACTAAGAATCCAGTCAAAAAATTAGTGCATCTCAGTGAATTAGGGTCATTCATTGAATACTGACAGTAGACTGAGATTCCCCCAGTAAATGAGAGTCATTCATTGAATAATAACTGTAGGCTGAGATTCCCTCAGTGAATGAGGGTCATTCATTGAATACTAACAGTAGGCTGAGATTCCCTCAGTGAATGAGGGTCATTCATTGAATAATAACTGTAGGCTGAGATTCCCTCAGTGAATGAGGGTCATTCATTGAATAATAACTGTAGGCTGAGATTCCCTCAGTGAATGAGGGTCATTCATTGAATACTGACAGTAGGCTGAGATTCCCTCAGTGAATGAGGGTCATTCATTGAATACTAACAGTAGGCTGAGATTCCCTCAGTGAATGAGGGTTATTCATTGAATACTAACAGTAGGCTGAGATTCCCTCAGTGAATGAGGGTCATTCATTGAATAATAACTGTAGGCTGAGATTCCCTCAGTGAATGAGGGTCATTCATTGAATAATAACTGTAGGCTGAGATTCCCTCAGTGAATGAGGGTCATTCATTGAATAATAACTGTAGGCTGAGATTCCCTCAGTGAATGAGGGTCATTCATTGAATACTAACAGTAGGCTGAGATTCTCTCAGTGAATGAGGGTCATTCATTGAATAATGACAGTAGGCTGAGATTCTCTCAGTGAATGAAGGTCATTCATTGAATAATGACAGTAGGCTGAGATTCTCTCAGTGAATGAGGGTCATTCATTGAATACTGACAGTAGGCTGAGATTCTCTCAGTGAATGAGGGTCATTCAGTGAATACTGACAGTAGGCTGAGATTCCCTCAGTGAATGAGGGTCATTCATTGAATACTGACAGTAGGCTGATATTCCCCCAGTGAATGAGGGTCATTCATTGAATACTGACAGTAGGCTGATATTCCCTCAGTGAATGAGGGTCATTCATTGAATACTGACAGTAGGATGATATTCCCCCAGTGAATGAGGGTCATTCATTGAATGAGATTATTTACAGCAGTGAAAGGAACAAGGATCAAAGTGTCAACATAAGCACAATTTTACAAACTCACAAATCAGATTGTTCGTGAAAAATGATTTTTATATTATGCCAAATAAAACTATAGATACATATCTTGTGTATAATATGGGTGTTCTTTGACTTCACAGAGAAACTGATTGCTTTTTTAAGATTTGGTGCTCACAGAGATTCTGTTTATCTGCATGGTTTGTGGTAAAGAAAACTGGAAAGCAAGTGTGATACTGCCATTTTACCTGTGCAATTTGTGTTCATTGTTTGAAATAAGTATTTATAAATTTCATATGTATATCTGAGATAGATATGTTATACATGTATATTAGCTGTTACAAAATATAGAAGAAGTGATGATGTTAACAATACTAAGATTAGTTTTGGTGTTACTATACCCCTGCTTGACATAGATAGTAGAAATCCTGCTTGTCATGTCACATCTGTCCAACATACAATACACAATACATGAAGTTTGTTAAGTATGGTTGATAATGCCTTCACACTTTGAATAGTGATTTATCATAATAAGGCAAACTGGCAGACAAGGCAGATAATTGTGTTAAGGACTTTGTAAGAATTTCAGCCCTTCATCTGTGTCAAATCAGTATGTGGGAATATTAATCACCGACAGGTCTTGATGTCATTGATGGTACTTTGTACGTCAAAATAAAAGTTTTAAAGTGAAATATTGAGTTGCATATAGAAGGATTATATACAAAATGGTGAATATGGGACCAGTATCTGTAAAGTGATCTAATGTATTTTCCATGTTTAAACTGTCGAAAGAAAAAAAGTTGGATTCGAAATCAACAGAAATCATGCATTGTCTTGATTTTTTTCTTTTTTGGTCAAATTTTTGGGAAATTTATCATTAAGAACTTTGGGAAAGCATTAAAAAGTTTGTTAGGTAGTGACTACTGCATTTTTAAGCATTAGAGACTAATAACAATACTTTTTTTCAACATCTTAATATCTTAATACATAGTAGTCTGTTTTATTGCATTTCATTTACAGAATTGTTACCTATTCTCACCCCTCCTCCTTTGACAAAATGTAAAAGTAATTTGAAAACAAAACATGGTTCTTCTACAGAGGCCAGTGTGTTTGAAATAATTGTTTTTTGTTGCACAACTTTTATATGAACTGTACATTGAATGTCAAAACAGCTGGAGTAACATATTTGGATAAACCAGTGGGTAGATTTATTTTTGTTTTTGTATTGTCTTCACCAGTAACACTGGAAGTCTCAGTTACTGTTTTGCATTTTATAGATTTATCTATTGCAATATGTTGTATGATGTACTAGATTTATCTTAATTTATTATTTGCTACATCATTGTTATTGAAGATATGTTGTTAAGCTTTTAATACAATGCTTCTTTTAAGTTATATATATACATGTTTATGAGTTTATGTAGATTGCAGAATGCGGTTGTAAAAGAAATTATGTACATGCTAAAGTTATTGTCCATTCAAGCTGCATATTTCAGTGGACTTAATTCCATTGTATCAGGAGAATGAATCCTAATTTCACTGGATCATCCAACATGGGAAGAAAGCTCTCTGTGAAATTTTATTTTTTGTTCAATATTAACTATAAATTACATCATAAAACATTCCAGTTTGCATCACCCCAACTTTGCACTAAACTGTTATAATTTCTTCTTCATTAATATGTAGTTACCATAGTGTTGCACAAAGCCTTTGAAAAAATTATTCTGTTTTGTTCTAAGTGGAATGAATAGTTTATAGTGACTACATTTAAGTCAGATTTATAATACATTGAGAAAAGTAATCAAAAGTATTTTATGAAATATCTTGAATAATTTATGCACTATAAACAACAGAGAAATTATTGTTAATTCCTCTTATTTTTTTTAATTTTTTTTTTGCTTGTGGGTATGTCAAGGTTGTATTTTGGGGGGCCTATTTATATTCTTAAGTTTGAACAAAGAAACTGGTTGATTTGTTTGTGTATTGAGCTTAAACTTCATGATAAGGCATTATAATACTTGTAGTTTAAATCCATTAAATCAGCATTTTACTTTTTTTATGAAATCTTAAAACAGTTAAAAAGCAGGGAATTTAAAAATTAAGAAATTTTCTGTTGCATCATGATGTCAGTGAAAGTATTTGATATAATAGTGCACATTGTGTATGTCATGTGACTAAATGTACATGCATAGACAGCAATATGGATATAAGTTGATTAATTTTTACATGATTTTGAGGTCTTTTTTTTTCATTTTGATTTAATGTTTTCAGAAACATTTACAATTGATAAAATCATCTCAGTGTAATTACCATATATACATATTTTTTTTCTCATAAAGTAAGAAACTTTTAAAATGCTGTCAGAAAAAAACTCTAAAGATTTTGCTTTCCATCTTGATTTTTGTTTTTGATCGGTCATTAACAGGTGGCATATAGTTCTATAGATTACTGGTAATCTAGCTTTATAAATGACTTTTTGAAAGGATAAGATGTTCGGAATAGATTGATGGCATTTTCATGTACGGTAGTCATTTCCGCCCAGTAACATCTTATCAGATACAACTGCCAAATTTGGCTTTTCCAGTGTATACAGGTATACTTAAATTAGCTAAAATGTTATCTGATATCTACCCTGGGATAATAGATAGTAATGGTTGACCTGGTTTACACAAAAAAAGTTTTGTTTGTGATACCGTTTGTGAGCACTTGACTTAACCATGATTGGAAAAGGCAGGGCTTAGTTTTGACTGCTAAAACAAGAAAGGTGCGTTAACCATTTACCTCATAGACTCATTTTGACACAAAGACAAACAGAGCAGACCCTGATTAACAAGATCCTTTCAGATGATGTCTGATCAGGGTTGCCTCTGTTTGCTCTTACAGTATTGTAGTGTGGATTCGCCAGCCTGCAAGGCAAAGAAAAATCCATCGTTTCATATGTCATTTAAAAGTTCAGTCAATTAATATTTATCAAGTCATAAACTTGTATATGAATATTCATGAGGTAAAGTATTATGTAGTCTACTTGTTGGATTCTGACATTTTGTAAACATTCAAACCTCATTAACAGCCAGCTGTGCTAAAAGACCACTTTTTATGTTCCTTGACTAGCTACTTAGGACAGGTTTGATTGTAATGAACAAATGGCTTAAATTTTTGAATTGGGAATCCGTTCAGGTTTGAAAAAGATTGATGCATTAGCACATTGATGTACTGCTTTGCTGGAATAAACATCAGGATATTTCTGAAATTAAAAAAACCATATATACACACATACGTCTTGTTTTTCTCTTTCAACTCCAGAAACTAAGCAGCTTGCTTGAATTTAATACCAATCATAGGGCCATTGGAGACTGACATTAAGACCTGCCTGTGATATCATGCCATAGTCTGGCATCATGATACCACACCCAATCAAATCATCCTTACGCCCTGCCAGCCAGTACTGGAACTACCGGATACCTTCATATTTGAAAAAACAATGGAGCCATACCAGTTCCATTTTTAATGACTTATAATATGTTGTGGCCGGGGATCCAACACAGGACCTACAGGTTACAGGACAGATGCTTTAACTACTTGGCCCTTACTACTGGTCCTGTGAATTGTGAGTTAATCCTTTAAAACTCCTGAAAAACACAATGGTATACTTACTCCAAAAGGGTGCCGTGGTCCGAGTGGTAACATACGGATCCGAAGGCTGTGGGTTTGAACCCCACTGGGTGAAGAATTCTTCATGACCTTCCCAGGTGCAAAATACTGGTCCAACCCAGGAACCATCATGAGGGATAAGTAGAAGTAAGAACTTGTTTCTCAATGGATGTTAAGTTGAAACTTAACTCTGGAAAAACAATGTTTTTTCCAAGCTGAAGTGTACGTACAAACATATTTTAAAATTTAAACATGATTAAAGGTCTACAAAGAATAACAACTGGTGTTGCACACATGAGTCCCCTTCCGGTGAGGTGTATAATTTTTCCATTACCATAACAACCAGAATTTTGGTTTGAGAAAAAGTAATATGCAGAATCTCCAAACTGCCATCTAGTCGTATACCAAGTTTCATAATACATGTATTATCTTAAATGTTTTTTAGCTCACATGAGCACAACGTGCTCAAGGTGAGCTTTTCTGATCGCCTTTTGTCCGGCGTCCGTCGTCCGTCGTCCGTGCGTGCGTGCGTGCGTCCGGCGTCAACAATTGCTTCAAACAACATCTCCTCTTAAACGGCTTGGCCAATTTTAAAAAATATTTTGCAGGAATGTTCCTTGGATGAAGCTCTACTAAAGTTGTATAAATGGTTCTCGTCCATCGCATAATTAGGTCACAGGAGCTAAAAATAGATTTTAAAAATGAAAATTTAAAAAATCTTCTTCTCTGAAACCACAAGGCCTAGCCTTTTGATTTTTGGTATGTAGCATGATCTTATGACTGTCTACCAGGATTGTACAAATTATGACCCTGGGGTCAAAATTGGCCCCGCCCCAGGGGTCACTTGATTTCACATAGGCTAATATAGGAAAAACTTGAAAAAATCTTCTTCTCCGAAACCACAAGGCCTAGCCTTTTGATTTTTGGTATGTAGCATCATCTTATGGGCCACTACCAAGATTGTACAAATCATAGCCCTATGGTGATAAATGACCCCACACCAAGGGTCACTTGTTTTACATAGAGTTAAATAGGAAAATCTTAAAAAATCTTCTTCTATGAATCAATAAGGCCTAGAGCTAAGATTTTTGGTATGTAGTAGCATCTAATGGTTCATTACAAAGATTTTCAAAGTCTTGGCCCTACGGTGATAAATGACCCTGCGCCCAAGTCTTCTCTGAAACCATATGGCCCATTGCTTAGATATTTGGTGTGTAGTATTGTCAGGGGTAAAATGTTTTAGATTAAGTTATATCAGAATCCTTGTCTGTTTAAAAACCTTGACATCAGTTGAAGCAATGGTACTCAGGTGAGCGATTCAGGGCCATCATGGCCCTCTTGTTTAAAGTTATCACAGGATCCAGATTTCCGGACATCCAGACGGACGGCAAACCTATAGTTCCCTCCGGTGTAAACACAGGCAGGAGAGTAAAACATTTGTAAAGAGTTACCAAAGGAACACCTGTGTCCAAAAAATCTAATTTGGCCTGTAGTTTTGGAGAACAGGTCTCTATAGTTTTCACTATATACATATAAGGCAAATTGGCCCCGCCCCTGGCAGCCATGTTTAATTACTGATCGAAATAATTTTAGCAATCTTGGTAGTGGGTTACACAAGGAACATCCGTACTAAAATATTTTGTGATCTGGCCAGTAGTTTTGAAGGAGATTTTTTAAGTTTTCATTTTCTTTTTCATTGGCATGGCAACCAGAGTTTTACATTTTAGCAACTTTTGTGAAGGTTCACCCAATGATAGTCCCTGCCAAGTTTAATCAAATTCTGTTTGATGGTTTCGATGGTTTGAGATGAACAGGTCTCTATAGTTTTCACAACGTCTGAGACCCACGTCCAATGATAATTTCATCGGCCGCTGATAGATGGAGTGAAACGTAAAAAATCAGGCGTGGGTCTCAGACGTTGTAGTTTTCACTATATACATACATGTATAAGGCAAATTAATCTGGCCAGTAGTTTTGAAGAAGATGATTTTTTAAGTTTTCTTTTTTTTTTCTTTCCGCTACAATAGCAACCAGAATTTCGGTCCGAGAAAAAACAACAAAGAGACGTGCAGAATCTCCATATACCAAATTTCATAACATTATCTTATCTTAAACAGTTTTTTAAGTTATCGCGGGATCCAGATTTTCCAGACGGACAGAGAGGGCAAACCTTTAATGATAGACTTTCTAATGTGTTGCAAGCTTTTAAGCAACATTAAGAGGCTTAGAGGATCATATTAATGTAGGTAATTACAGTGCTTTTAGCCTGAGAACCTCTTGAAAAATACTTGCCCTTAGTGTGGACTGAACTTGCAACCTTTAGATCCATAACCCTTTCCCTCATATAGACTCATTTTGACGCACTCAATAGGTACCGCATAAAGCCTGATCTGTAGAAAACCACAGTTAAACCTTACCAAATTTAATTACAAAATCCTCATTTCCAGACCACTGAGGAGCAGCGAACAGCATAAAACCTGATCAGCCTGCGAGTTACTCGCAGGCTGATCTGGTTTTATGTTGTTCGCATAGGTCTTTTCATGGTGTCCTCTATGAGGGAAAGGGTTGAGCAATGACCACTAACACCTGAACATGGTGCTCTTCATTATATTAGTGGTATCAAATGGCAGATTAAAAAAATATATCAACTCTCACTTTCTTTACTCATTTTATTGTTTATAGCAAACAAATTCATATACATGTATATATATAACAGACATCAGAGTCATTGAATTTTATTATTAAGTTAAACAAAAGCAATGCATTCTCAACAACTTTTTATCTTCCGTATCAATGTTTTGACAACTGTCACTCAAGGACCTTATATTGCCAGTTACTTGAACTCATATATACATCTGACACTGAATATACATGTTTTAAACAATTAAATTGGAAAAAAGTAAAGTAGTAGCATACATACACTACAAAAAAGTATTTTCTTAACCATTTTCAATTCAAGAAATAACATTAGAAGAATAATTGGAACGAATAAATTTGTAAAATTCTATAAAATCTACTTTTATACGTATCATATTCATAAAGATATTGTACTTGATCTACTGCTAATTACCTTAACTCCCAGAGTAATGACAACCCAGTACCTACACCAGACACCTCCATAATCTACTGTATACATGTATCTTATATAAAAACACTCCACTTTTTCTCCTCTTTTTTTTTTCTCCAAAGACCACAAAAACTCTAAAAGAAGTTCCTTTCCTTAGTAACACCAGACCAGTCTGTAACTCCCTGGCTGATCAGGTTTTATACTGTTTTACTCATCAGTACATTAAAGATGAAGTCAGGGTCTCTCCCCATAGTAAGTCATGATGCTGGATGACATCACTGAGTTGCAAAGGTTTAAGAATAATCTGTAAGCTGTTGACGAAGTTAAGAGAAAAACTAGCTTTCATATAATCTCTGAAAATTTTTTTGTCTGTATGCACTACATTTTAAAAGCACAATCTTGATTTTTAAACAATCATACTGTAATGCAGAAATCTGTTCAATTTTTTCAAGGCAAATGTGAAAAATAAAGAGAAATTATTATAACAATTAAAAAAATGTACTTAAGCAATTAAGATATTAATTCCAAGTAACTTATTGTAATTTTTACATAAGAGATAAAGTTTTTAAATCACAACAGTAGTAGAGGCTTCTGCTGCAATCTGACTGAACATTCTGTACAATACAAAAGTTTGCACCATTTTCTCATGATGGAATGTTTACATAGTAAAGATAAAATTCTGCCCCAACGAGCCAAGTCAATGATTTAAAAATCATATAATAAAGACAGTTGAAATAGACCATTTCAAAAAAAAAATATGCAAATAGAATCAAATACAGAAAATTAAACTCAAATACATGATATTATTGTAATATGATTTCCGAGATGTTATTTTACATATTTGCTAGAAAATAATTTCTGTGTACCTGCTCATAATGCAAGGTTCAGTGTTTTCATTAATAAATATAACAACAGAATTTTTTTTGGAAAAAAAAAAAAAAAATTGGCCGTGTGTCAAGGGGGATTTTGGACATTCAAAACTTCAAATATTGCCAAAAATAACCGATTTTTATTTGATTTTAACCGATAATTTGGATCTGCAATTGGTTAATAATAAAAATCAGAAGGTTGCTCAATGAAACAGAAATAATGAAACAGTCTATAAAGACTCTGATAATGTTCAGCACTTCAAATGCAAATGTTGTCAGTATGGCAAATAAGAATCCCTTTTAACCCTTTCATCATGTGAACATGGACAGGAAAATTTAATAGTAGTAAAATACTAGAAAAAAAAATCCCATATGCTCAACAAAGTGTGTGACATATTTTTTTCTACAAAAACAATTCAGCATCATTTTGAAAGGATAAATGTTCATGAGTTACACACTTTCTTTAATTCTTAAAACTACTATTCAGCACAAATAAACAATATCAAATTATAATAAGCATGCAAGTCATTCAATGCAAAATAAAATTTTATGGTCTCAGCTATTTCTTTACATCTTTTAAACAAAATCGATGTAAAACTATATCCAACTTGACATTTTCCCTGCAGTCCCTTCCTTCATTCCTGCAAAAAGTTGTCAGACTGTACCTCAATGACTGAAAGGTTTATCCCTTTACAGATATAGAAAAATAAAGATTGCCTATATAACAAAGTGTTCAATGATATCTGAATGGGACATATGCCTACTCAGGCTAATGAGAGGGCAAAGCTGATGTTACAAAAAATGTGAGCAGATGTTGGTAGAGCTTAGACTCGTTTTCTGTCCGTCAGAACACGTATAATGCATCCAGAACCTCCTGCGTCAAATGTCTGGAAAAGAGGAATGCAATGTGTGTATGATGCTTTTATGAAACAAACATAAGGTTCCACTTCATTTAACCCTTTCCCTCATATAGACTCATTTTGACGCACTCAATAGGTACCACATAAAGCCTGATCTGCAGAAAACCACAGTTAAACCTTACCAAATTTAATTACAAAATCCTCATTTCCAGACCACTGAGGAGCAGCGAACAGCATTACTCGCAGGCTGATCTGGTTTTATGCTGTTCGCATAGGTCTTTTCATGGTGTCCTCTATGAGGGAAAGGGTTAAAATCAAACTGAGTTTACAGGGTACATTTTATAAAAAAAATTCTGATATTGTAAAGCACAAAACAGAGCTCTCATGGAGATTTCTTTGTAGTTTGTTTTCTATAATGTTATTTTAAATAATCTTAAATATGATCATTATACTAATTTTACAAGTAAAATGATAACAAGACAGTACATTGTTAATTGCAGTAAACATGATTCGCTTATAAATATTCTTTTAAATTGTAACAAGTAGGTCATGTTCTATTAACAGATCTGAATCCAGTTTATTATTTACATACTTATTTAGAATATAATTAAATTACTATTGAAGGTCAATTATTTGCTTCCAAACCTAGAAATGAAAGAGAAAACAAAGTGCTCTTTGGAACACGTGTCACCCTTTGAAGCATCACAAAAACAGTGTGATGGACAGACAGATGGACAGACACACTTACAGAAAGTGACACAAAAAACATCAATGGTTTAACTTGCTTCACTGAGTTATCAGACACTGCTCTTTTATTACTTAAAATCTGTACTTTCAGGGATACTTCTAGTGATGAAACATTTCAGGGCTCCTCGTAGTCAGTGAAACTCAAGAGTCAAAACGTTCTAAAATTGTAAAACAAACAACATTTTCAGGATTTTGCAAATTTGATCCCAAAACATATTTTCAAGGGTCAAAGGGCATCATATCTGAAAACCCTGACTCCCGAGTCAAAGGAAAGCCCTGGACATTAAGAGAGAATAAGAATTGGATGTCATACCTTTTCATGCCAGGTAAGTAAGGATCCGCTACTGCCATCTGATGGGAACTCAAATCCTCGATAAATGTATTTCATAAGTGTGTCCAGCAACTTGCTGTCTAATGATTTCACTGCTGCATCAATTTCTGAGGTTTTGAAACTCACCAACACTCGTATAGCCAGCTGTACTGCTTTATCCTGAAATAAACATGAAATGGATCTCTAGTTTGCATAAGCATATAATTATCAGACTTGCACAAATGACTCCTCCCACAATGAATCATTGAACTAAGCATTCAACTATCACTGAAGCTGGTTTATAACCCTGCTACAATGTCTTCACAATTAAAAAAATATCAAACTTTTTAGACCTTTCAAAACAGAGCAAAACAGAAGTCTAGCAATCCTTTACCTCATGAATAATCATGTACAAATTTAAAGAACATCAATTTACTGAATTTTGAAAGGTGTATGAAACAGTTCACTTTTCTTTGCCAAGCAGACTGTGAAAATTCTGAGCCAAAACAATGTATGCACAAACAGAGGAGACCCTGATCAGACAGTCCCTGAAAGGAGCTGTCTGAGCGGAGTCTGCTGTTTGCCAATGCATCAAAATTTGTCTAAATGAAGGAAAGGGATGGTAATAACACCAACAGTACTTTTTTATGATAAATTAATACAAAAAGTTCTGGTACAGACTTCTTAAGTTTCTAAGCAAGACATAAAACTACAAAACAACATTATGTTACATACTATTTAAATTGAACAGAATTGTATGCATAATGTTGGACTAAAATCATGAAAATTAGTGGATTTTTTTTATTCAGAAAATATTCTTTAAATAGACTACTTATGATCATGGAAGATTGCTGAAACATATTTAAGCCAAAGTACCTTCACAGCTTGGCTCTTTGCTCCCAGAGGTGGATTATTTAACACAACTTTAAGGGCATCTGTGTTTCTGCCTGTATCCAGTGTTAAGGAAATACACTGAGGTTCAACATTTAAATGCTTTGTGTTTTTACCCAAATTAACATGCTCTTCCTGTGCTAAGCTTATTTAAATGGGGAAAAACAGCCAACATTCACTCATTTAGAAAATTTGTGAGAAGCTGATCTTCACAACAATGGCATATACATTTAAAAATCACTTTTTCAAAGTTAACTTGATAAGGTAAAACAAGAGGGCCAAGATGGCCCTGTGTCGCTCACCTGATTAAGATGGCTGTCTTAGGCAAAATGAAAAAAATCTGGCATCTAAAGTGTTTTTCTAACATTTGACTAAGTGGCCTACATTTTGATCCTACCTGAATTTATCTGGTGACCTAGTTTTTGACCCAACATGACCCAATTTTCGAACTCATCCGAGATATCATGTAGACAAACATCCTGACCAAGTTTTATGAAGATTGGGCCAAAACTGTGGCCTCTAAAGTGTTCACAAGGTTTTTCTAAGATTTGACCATGTGACCTAGTTTTTGACCCCACATGACCCATTTCAACATCGAGATATCAGTAACAAACAACTGACCAAGTTTCATGAGATTGGTCAAAACTGTGGCCTCTAGAGTGTTCACAAGGTTTTTCTAAGATTTGACCTGGTGACCTAGATTTTGACCCCACATGACCCATTTTCAAACCCATCCGAGATATCATGTAAACAAACAACCTGACCAAGTTTCATGAAGATTGGTCCAAAACTGTGGCCTCTAAAGTGTTCACAAAGTTTTTCTAAGATTTGACCTGGTGACCTAGATTTTGACCCCACATGACCATTTCAACATCGAGATATCAGTAGACAAACACCTGACCAAGTTTCATGAAGATTGGCCAAAACTGTGGCCTCTAGAGTGTTCACAAGGTTTATCTAAGATTTGACCTGGTGACCTAGATTTTGACCCCACATGATCCATTTTCAAACCCATCTGAGATATCATGTAGACAAACAACCTGACCAAGTTTCATGAAGATTGGTCCAAAACTGTGGCCTCTAGAGTGTTCACAAGGTTTTCTAAGATTTGACCTGGTGACCTGTTTTTATTGGGCCAAAACTGTGGCCTCTAGAGTGTTCACAAGGTTTTTCTAAGATTTGACCTGGTGACCTAGTTTTTGACCCAACATGACCCAATTTCGAATCATTGATATCATTAGCAAACCAAAACTGTGGCCTCTAGAGTGTTCACAAGGTTTTTCTAAGATTTGACCTGGTGACCTAGAGGGCAAACAAAGTGAAATCTGGCTTTTTTCAATTTTAAAAGGGGCGTAACTCCTGACCTAAGGGTCCAATTTCAGCCATAATCTAACTTAGCCAAAATTTGATGGTTATAAACATTGTTATAAAATTTGAATGCAATTGCTAAAGAAATGAAGATGCTAGAGTGAAAACAATGTGAAATCTGGCTTTTTTGAATTTTAAAAGGGGCATAACTCTTGACCTAATGGTATAATATCAGCCATAATTGAACTTGGCCGAGATTTTATGGTTATTAATATTGTTATCAAGTTTGAAGATAATTGCTCATGAAATGAAGATGCTAGAGTGAAAACAATGTGAAATCTGGCTTTTTTTTTAATTTTAAAAGGGGCATAACTCCTGACCTAATGGTACGATATCAGCCAAAATCGAACTTGGCCGTGATTTTATGGTTATAAACATTGATATAAAGTTTGAAGATAATTGCTCATAAAATGAAGATGCTAGAGTGCAAACAATGTGAAATCTGGCTTTTTTGAATTTTAAAAGGGGCATAACTCCTGACCTAATGGTACGATATCAGCCATAATCGAACTTGGCCGTGATTTTATGGTTATAAACATTGTTTTAAAGTTTGAAGATAATTGCTCATAAAATGAAGATGCTAGAGTGCAAACGAACAAATTGTGGACGACGGACGGACGGACGACGGACATTCATCGATCCTAAAAGCTCATCCTGAGCACACATGCTCAGGTGAGCTAAAAAATCACAAGAAGATTTTATGCCTAAAAAACTCTTATCATTCTCAATAGCTATAAAGTATAATCTTACTGTAAAATTTCAAGAACTCCATGCATCTGATGACTAAATTAATACATACATATTTGAAAGAGACTTGAATCGGACATTTAGCAAAACTATAGTACTTGAATTTGTTAAGTTTGTATTTATTACTGTATAAGCTGGGTATAAAATTCCTAAAGTAATCACTCGCCCTGCTTAACCCTCCAAAAATCTTGAATATTCAATTCAAAAATTAAAAAGAAACATTCTGATTTTCACTCCCCCTGCACTAATTTTCTGGTGAGTAGGCAATTTGAATATTAATATTTTTATGCATGGAAATCAATGGCATTATCCATTGTCCTATCCCTTCCATCTCTTTTAATTGTACATGAAATATACTAAATCATATTCATAGAAAACCCTACAATTTATTATAAAGCTTTAAATAATGAAATACCTGTAATTTATTTCTAGATCACTGGACTCACAATAACCATAGTCCCATAATTTATTGCAGGCCTGAATATATAATAACCCTAGGACAGTTACCTTACTTAACAGTACTGCTATATATACATGTATGTGATATGCCAATCTCCAAATTGTGATATGTATCAAAACACATCAACTATTTTGGGAATGGTTTCATGTACAGATATTGCTTTTTGCTGCCATATTTTGGGTGAATACATATTCAGTGTTGTTATGCAACACCATTTTCAAGGGATGTTACTCAATTCCTGTTTCATAAGTTTCTAAAGAATTATACCTCTACATATCACTTATACACTGCAGTTATGCAGTGTACCACCAATTCATTCCACCACCAAAAAGGCAAATGTTTCTTCAATAATTTTAATTCTTTGGAAAATGCAGAACTCAGAAGTGAATTTTTGTGTCATTCAACCACAAAAATGCACCAAAAAGATATATAATAAAATGTGAACAAGAAATAGCAATTATGTTGCCCCTTTTCTACTCTAGGAGTAAAAGATGCTCTAAAACCACCATTTTACAAATCATTGACTGCTTCATCAACCATTCTGTTTATCATTATTTATTTCACTTCCTGTTTAATAATCAATAGCAGGGGCTGAAGGTAGAGTCACATAGGCCTAGCCAATCTGGGGGTGCTACACATTGAGAAAGCTTTCAAATAATTCTGAAGGTAAAAGTCATTAACATTAAAATAAGAGTTTGTCAATACCACGGAGGTACATTACAGAAACTGTTCAAATTTCGAAACTTTGGTTGGATGAAAATTGAAATGCATATTTTTTTCCCTTCCTTAAATATTTTTAATTCTTCTGGAAAATGCAGCTGTTGATGTGCATGCATGGATTTGTTCTTAAGGGCTTGATATAATGATAAAACAGCATAAAATGCAACACATAAATTGAAGAAAGGGTTTCTGAAGTCGGTTTAAATCAAAAAATAATTATCTGAGCAGGATCTCAATCCAAAATATGAATATGTATTACAAGTTATCATAATATAAAAAATTTGCAAACTGGATATATGAAATGCATGCAATGGATTCCGATAATATATTATGTGCTTCCTGGTGGATAGTAAGAATGGAAAATATCTGACAAGGGGAAGGCCAAAAAAATTATGTCCTTTACTTAAATCAATGGCGTTCTTCATCCCGATTCTTCACTAATGGCCCAACTCAGAATTGAATATTCTCGCTACAAGCAAGTATGCTTGCTATGTGTATAAAACGAAAATGAAGTTTGGAACTTTTTAGTTTGCTACCTGTTTAGGCCAACCTGTTTCCCAGTTAGACTGAAAAACAACAACCCTAAAAATAATGCCTGGCCCATTTTGCAGTTTATGATTAACTGTTCAATATATGTACACGTTGATGTTAATGGGTCACAATTGAAATATCACAACATAAAGTGAATAAACTAAAAATTTAAAAAAAAAATAAAAAAATAAAAGCTTTGTAATAAAAAGGATATTGGGCGAGGCATGTGTTTACTTCCCCCTCATTTGGTCCCTGCTCCTCTCCATCAACTGTTTCTTCGTCAAATTTATCTGGATCAAACTGATCTACATCAACTTTTCTAAACCTGTTTGATGCTGTGTTCTTTGACATACTGACGCAATATTCCGGTTAAACTGTCGAAATTTAGAAGTCTCCGTCTCCAATCACACCCCGGAAGTAAGTTTATTTCCTCAAAAACGATCACACAGGAAAGGTCTAAAACGCGGACGCATTACGCGGACAGTCGCACAATATGAACGCAGACAATACCGTCCGCGTTTTCTCCCAATGTTATATACCGTCGCACTTTTTCTTCTTTGTTTTTCTACGTATAATTAAGGGCCTGATTTTTCTTATCTATTTATATAGCATTCGCTCTTTTTTGTCTTCTCATAAAATCCTCGTTTTTTATAATAGTATAGTTTTGTAAGTAAATAATAAATATCTAAGATGTTAGTAATGAAGAATCTGATTTTTCTGATCTATTTATAAACTGTCCGCTTTTCCATCGCTCGAGAGAGTCGTGGGCAATCTTGCTGAATTTCTATAAAATTAGTGAATTTTAGAAGAAAAAAAAAAAAGATTATATTTTTGCGGGCCATTGCGTTCCTTTTACGGGCCTTTTGAAACAAGTGCTAAAAAAGGAAAGATGTGGCTTTTTGGTACTAGAAAATGCTGTGCTAGCTGAATTCTGATCGAATAAATTTTAGTAAAAGATTAAAAGACTATGTATGTATTTATATACATTTCTTTGATAATAAACATTACATTTAAGACAAATCCTCTGACCCCCACATAATGGCACGTGCTAAATAGACGCGCTGCTGGTTAACGTACTGCTACTGTGTAAAGGGGAGTCATTCAGCCTGCACGCTTTTTACTATTTTTATCTGTACCATTGAGAAATAAAATTATTTTTCGGTTTTGGTTTGTTTCATAAACTATTTTTTTTAATTAAATTTATTTATTTATTTATTTTTTTAAATGCGATTACATAAAAAAAAATGCATTTAAGAAAAAAATCGTATTGTTAGGAAATTGTTCTGGTTGTTGGCGCAAATGACATTTGAAACAAGAAAAACATATAGTGATGACTTTCATTTTTTAAGAAAAGAGGGGTTTGGGAATTTATCCATGTTGCTTAGACTACGGGTGAAAAATGGCTAAAGCCCTTTATATAAGTATATTTGGTGTATGTATAGGGGGGATTTTACCTTGCTGAATAGGTCTTTGCGGCTTGTCAATAAACATAAATACATTGCTACCATATATCAGCTATATCAATTAATAGACGTACATTACAGGCCAGGATCCAGCGGGGGGGGGGGGGAGGGGGGCCCCCTGCTATTAATGTGTAGGTAATCCGAATCGGCAGTCGTCCATGACTGTGTGATAAGCATGTGTATAGGATACTGCAGACACGTTCACTGATTGAGAGAAATTTACAATTCGTCTGCCGAGCGATCTAACAATTGGGAAAAATAGGCAATTACCAAAAGTTTGTATCAGTTACAACTATAAACTATTTAAAAGGATTTTTATTGTATTTATTTATTTTTTTGCTGTAGCAAACTGCAGAGTATATGCATACCTATCGCTAGCCATGCAAATTAAATGGGCTGTGTTTCTAAATGTCATCAGCTTTACTATTTTTACATAACAATTTAAGTATTATTTTTATGAAACTAACTCCTTTAAATATTTTTCCTGAAAGGAATAAATACAAACAGTAGGCCGATATATCATCATGTTAACTTTTTAATAATTACTAATATAATAATCTACATGCACGTGTATTCATGGTCTCATAATATAAAGACCCTGGTGTATTTTAAATTTATAAAATCATGAATATGAAATGAAAGAATTTGAAAATTTCAATCTGCCGTATTTTGGGACAATCCGTATTTTGGGACAATGTATATGTAGATAATGCATGATCACTAATTCAAATCAAATCCAGGTACTCAGGTAATCAGTCATTGAGCAATGTTACTGAGTAGTCGATGAATACGAAATACTAATGCACAGAAAACATAATTTATGTGCGAAATAAAACGAATGTCAAAGATTTTATAAAATATTAACATCTTTTATTACTGATTATTGTTTGTTTTGTCACTGACTTAACATTTAGAAAAAAAAGTACCAAAATCGACACGAAGAAGGGGCCCAAACCTTCTGCAACCGCCCGACCCTAAAACGTACGCCTGTTTTTTGTTTGTTTTTTTTTTTGTTTTGTTTTTTCTATCTGGGAAGTCTGTGTGTGAAGGCTGCTTCCAGATCGACAATTAGACAGTCAAGATTACCAAGTTCAAACCTAATACAGCACATACCCGGTATTCCCTTCAACATAATTGACAAAATATGTTTAAAGTGTTTTTTTCCCTCAGATTTAAACAAAACTGTATTTTACAATGTTGAGTCTAAAACTGATGACTATTCAAAACATTCACTAATTGACAGTGTACACAAGTCACTGTTTTTGTTGTTGTTGTTTTTTGTTGTTGTGTTTTTTTTGGGGGGGGGTCCAAAAAGAACTTCTTTTTTTATGCCATGCTGCCCCCCCCCCCCCCCCCCCCCCCTTTACTACCGTCATTTTTTTTTAAATACAACTGTAGTCAAATACTATTGCACAGTAGTTATTCAAAAACATGGCTTTGCGAAGGTAAAATTAAAGATTATATCGTTCAAGGCTCAGTCCCACTTGACATTTTTTGCCTAGGGGATGTAATCCAGATGGAAATTGATGAGCCTCGGGAGGCATCGGGAATAGGTTCCCTTGTGTCCCGCGGAAGCTTCGAAAGCGTTGCGAGCCATGTGGAGTCATCGGGAGGCCTCGGGAGAACTTCATTGTTTGCATTGAATTTTTTCCCTACATGTTCTCGAAATTTCATCGGGGAAAACAGACCGGGGAAACATACGCATAGCTTTCCGGAAGCTCCTGGGTAGCATTCTCGGAGTTTCCGCGAAATATTTTTTCCTCCGAGGAACCCCCTAGGCTTCGGTGATGTCTCGAAGGTTCGGCGACCTTTCTGTGACATTCCAGATCTTGTGATAGAATCTCAGAATATTCGAAAAAAAAAAAAAAAAAAAAAAAAAAAAAAAAACGACCAGCGCACTCTAAAATGCGTTGCTTTTTTTGGTCAACTTTAGACTGAGACGGTCAAAAAGGCCATGGGACATTGCTGGGGGCATCCGAAAGTCTACCCTTGATTTTGTCCATCACCAAATTCTCATAATCTCCATAAGCTTCCCCGAGGCATCCAGGATGGTTCGATACAACGATACATCCCCTAATCTACGATGATTTTTCGATGATTTTTCTCCAGTGGGACCTAGGCATTAGATCTATGGTCTTCAAATTAAAAAAACAACAAAACCAAAAAACAAACAACAAAAAAACAACAACATAAAAAACCTTCACTTTTATCCCCAGATACCCTTCAGAATGCATCTCATTTTTTTTCCCGGGGGGAGCATGCCCGGACCCCCCTAGCACTCACATCACATTCAGACTTTGCCCCCCCCCCCCCACCCAGTGGAAAAATTCTGGATCCGGGCCTGCATTAACAATGGCCGATAACATGTATCTAAATATATCTGTAAAGTTGTAAACCTTGATTATACAACGAAGCTACATTAAGATGCTTTTATCTAACCAAGGTATGTAATGGTACATTTGTTTTAGGAAAAGAACTCACGGTATAAGATTAAATCTCTCATTCTAGCTACTCCTATCTGTTAACTTTTTAAATATTTGATGTACGACCATAAGAAAATGAATATTTATAAACTAATCAATTTTGTTTATATTTGTTGCTGAAAAAAAAAGAAAACATATTTATTACTTGTTTTCTAAATACAGACTAGAGAGAGAGAGACCTGTTTACAGATGCACACAAAGCAAAATACTTTTTTTAATCAAATAACATTAAAGCAAACTAAAATTATATTGAAATCGTTACATGACATAAAAAATGCAAACAATGGTGTTTACTCCATGCCCGCATGGCACCCGTGAATTTAAACCAACGTAAGAAAACCCAACAATAAAGTGAAACTAATGTTTGAAATCGTCATATTACATGGAATAGGCCAGCAAAGGGACCGTATAGCGCCGCAGACTTAACATGTCCTCGGTTAGCCTCGTTTCGGCCTCTTCTTCCGGTTAGCTGAAATAATCAACATGGTAGAAATATTTTCTTGAATATATCTTCAGACATCTATGTTATATTGTGTCTTTTCGAAGGCTAATCCCCACATAGACATCACACAATTATCAAAGATTAGTAATATACATCATTATTGATCATATTTGGAGCTGTGAAGGAATAATTAAATCTTTTACTCGCAATGGTATTTGACAAATCAGTTCTGTCTTCGATTATACCTTAGGATATGTGGACGCTGGCAGTTCTGCCACTATATCCATCTCTCCTTGGTCAACTCTAATTGGATTCATGTGACTACCGTTTTTTTTTTGTGGTGATTGGGAATTGGATATCTTGCATCTTTGTTTTTTTTTCCAGAAATTAACTTCTCTTCTAATTGTTTAATGTTCTTAAATCCCATAATTGCAAACTTACATAGATCAACTATTCTATATGTAAATGAGTATTTACGTATGTTTTACTACACAGTTCTTTCTTCAGTTTGTATTTAATTGTGTCTCCTGGTTGTTTGTGTTCAGTTCAGGTCCAACAAGTCATCTGTAACTTCTGTGTCATGATTTAATTTTGATTTGTCATAAATCCTTTCTTTTATTTTGTATGTCTCGATCATCTCACCCTGTTGTTACTGTAATTCAATGTTTGCATATTAATTTGTGTTTTCTTTCTGAATAGCTAATATTTTTTTTTTAAAGTTTGGACTAGTTGCTTTGCTTTTCTGTGTACCTTTAGTACTTTACAATGCTTTCAATTTGATTTATTTTTGTGGAGACAAGACTGCTGCTGCATATTCAAGATGTGGTCAGACCAGAGCTTGAAACAATTATTTAAAATTTCTTTATTAGGCTACTTGAAGGTTCTCCTCATTAGTCCCATGATACTGTTTTCACTTTTTATTTTTTCAGTGTTTTACACTTAACATTTTAGTCGGGTACCTCAATGGAACACCTGCGTTTAAATTCAGGAGACCCTTCTGAAAATAAGGAGTCCCTGTCATGTCATCCAGACATATGATGGTTTTATTCAAGTAACAGTTGGTTACAAGGTTATGATTCAAGCGTGTTAAAACAGGACTGAAGTCTGAAACACAAGATTACTATCTGTTTCCAGTTGAGAAAAATCAGCACCTGAACAAGTTACTGATCACAGTCACATTCACTTTGTTTCCCATAATGCTAACCAAGTCCTTAAGATAAATCAACTGAGTGTTTTGCATTATTTATTGTAGCAATGAATTGTTAATATTAAGTTAACACTGGCACTCACCAGTAGTATACCATCACTTTTTATAGCATCTTCATTGTTGATGTGATTACACATGTAGGCCAGTCCTGTTGAGCTAGCTTTTGTGCAATGCAGTTAATTATTATTCACAACTTGCTCAAAGTTAAGCAATATTGAGTACAGAGTACTCTTAGGAGTGGCTTTCTGGTGCCAGTCCCATCATGTTGTCTTAAAAATAGGAGGAAATACAGTACAATTTTGTGTTCAGGTTTGAAATTGTATCATTGTGCATCATTATCATGTAGTAGAGTCATAATATTTTGTGTTTTTGAATTAGAGGATATTCACCAATTTTAGTTAAATTTAATTAGATTTGCCATTAGATTAAAATTAAATTTTGTCACATGAAATAATACATGCATGTTATCTATTTTAATGTAAAATAGTGCAAACTCAGAATAGAAAATGAATACATGTATTTCAGAACAAGCTGTCAGGACATTGTATTCTAATTTATTGTGCAAACCTGACTTTTTCAGGCTACCGTCAAAGTTAAGGCCAGGGAACTGAGGGGTAAGAAAAAGGATGATCTTACGAAGCAGCTGACTGAACTGAAAACTGTAAGTATGATTTGTTTTTCAGCATACGTTCACAGGCCTTTTTCTGGTTACAGACATGCCTACCCTTTCCTAATTGAAATCTAGACTTCTCAAATATAACAATTTATTGCAGGATCTCAAAAATGAGAAATATTCCCAAGTGGAATGACAAATGTCATCATAAAATGTCTAGAAAAAGCCTAATGTAAATAATGTACATGTAATTTACTTGCAAATATGACCAGGCTCCTATGTTACAAAACTTTTTTTTTCAACCATAATATCTCCATTTATTATAGCGAAAAACATGTTACAATGAAATTAAATGGTTTAGTAAAGTTTCCATAACATTTAAAAAATGTTCTATACAGAATTTGAGATTTTTCAGTGGAGGAAAGTTAAACTTAGAAATGCAGGCCTAGTTTGCATTTCACACATCATTTAAAATTTTCCCAAACTCATTCTCACCACATAAATAAGATGTTAAATAAATTTGTAGCCATTTTCTATTAGAACATGGATAAAAAGTATATATACTTACAAAATTTCTGTATGAAAAAAATAGGAAGTCCAGGTCTTCATATTTTTGAATGTAGGAAAATCTAAATTTAATGGGTTTTGTCAAGACTGCAGTCCAAGCACTGTTAAGAAGTCTAACATTCAAATACAACACAAGATCTTACCATTAGGATAAAGAATATGTTGTAAAAATAAAAACGTGTGTATTTTCTTTTTTTTTTAGGAGCTGGCTTCCTTGAGAGTCGCCAAAGTTACAGGAGGTGCTGCTTCTAAACTTTCAAAGATGTGAGTAGCATAGACATTTTGTGTACTCTGTCAAATTTTACTTAGTACTTTCTTGTAAGAAATGCATAATGCATTACTGAGCACTGACCAGTCTTCACGGGAATTTCCATTTACCAGTTAATATTAATTCAAACATTTGATAAGGTTCTCCAAGTGCCGAGCCACACATGATGAAAAAATATCCTGAAAAGACATCTGAAGATTTTACAACTTTGGATCGATAGGACTGATGTGGCAAGGCTGTTTTAAATATCAGTTCAACTGAGTGTCTTGTCAACAGGATACTGAGCATATTTACTGTCTGTCCCATAATCTGAACAGAGTCCTTGTGCAGTACATATTTATGTTGGCAATAATTGTAAAACTTTAACCTGTGCTTATATGTGCCATATTTCCTCAGTGGCCAAGTGGTTACTGGTTAATGTGTCCACCTCCCTCAGGAATGGGAGGTTGTGGGTTGGATCCCCGGCCACGACACACCAAAGGCGTAAAAATGGTGCTGGTATAGCCGAGTAGCTCTCTTGCTTTGTGCTCAGTATATAAGGCAGTAGGGTATTTCTAGGACTGGTTGGCCCATTGTCAGGATAATGTTACTTTACATTGTAATACTGCAATGTGACAGCGTTATATCTGTCTCAAGTAGACATAGTCTCCAAATAACTGAAATACTGTTGACGGGACAATAAACCTAATAAACGAGCAAAAATATGCCATCACATTGTTTTAAATGTCATGTCAAAGAAAGTTGGGAAAATGGTGTGTTTCGATTTGAAATCAGGTCAGACATGAAAGATAGAAAGTTAATGTGTGCACCAATATATTTAATCAGGATACTGTTATAATTAGTCTATTTTGGAAATATATTTTAATCTGTGTAAAATAAACCCAGAATACTAGTTTTAAGCAAATTTTTATATTATTGACTAATATTATTTTCTAATTCTTATAATTGTTCTTAATAAGTCTAGCCACACATGATGAAAAAATGTCCTGAGTAGATATCTGAAGACTTTACAACTTTGGATCGATAGGACTGATGTGGTAACGCTACTTAGAATAAACAATACTGGTGTGAGGTATAGGCAGTTATTGACATTTGTAACTGGCCCCTATGTTGAAACTCAAATATTTGAAACCTAAGTGTTGATTGTTATACCCCCAGATATGAATTATATGGGGGCTTTATTGGAGCCATGTCGGTCTCAGATACTCCAGGGTTAGGACCTATGAATTTATAAAATTGCAGGACTGGCTTATTTTGTGATAACCAGTGCTCTTGTTTATATTTATTTAATATTTTAGCTGCTCTTGTTTAGATTGGTCCCCGTGGCCGAGTTTTAAGAGCCTCCGCCCTGGAATCGGGAGGTTGTGGGTTCAATCCCCAACCAAAGTTGTAAAAAATGTTACTGGTATAGCTCCCTTGCTTGGCACTCAACATGTAAGGGTAGTTCCAGGACTTTCTGGCCCAGTGTCAGGATAATGCGACTAGGTGTGGTATCATGCTATGTGTCTACAGTGTGATACTGCAGTGTGGCAGCACTATATCTGTCTCAAGTAGACATAGTTCTACATTCTACATTGTAATACTGCAATGTGACAGCGTTATATCTGTCTCAAGTAGACATAGTCTCCAAATGACTTAAATACTGTTGACGGGACAATAAACCAAATAAACGAGCAAAAATATGCCATCACATTGTTTTAAATGTCATGTCAAAGAAAGTTGGGAAAATGGTGTGTTTCGATTTGAAATCAGGTCAGACATGAAAGATAGAAAGTTAATGTGTGCACCAATATATTTAATCAGGATACTGTTATAATTAGTCTATTTTGGATATTTTAATCTGTGTAAAATAAACCCAGAATACTAGTTTTAAGCAAATTTTTATATTATTGACTTAATATTATTTTCTAATTCTTATAATTGTTCTTAATAAGTCTAGCCACACATGATGAAAAAATGTCCTGAGTAGATATCTGAAGACTTTACAACTTTGGATCGATAGGACTGATGTGGTAACGCTACTTAGAATAAACAATACTGGTGTGAGGTATAGGCAGTTATTGACATTTGTAACTGGCCCCTATGTTGAAACTCAAATATTTGAAACCTAAGTGTTGATTGTTATACCCCCAGATATGAATTATATGGGGGCTTTATTGGAGCCATGTCGGTCTCAGATACTCCAGGGTTAGGACCTATGAATTTATAAAATTGCAGGACTGGCTTATTTTGTGATAACCAGTGCTCTTGTTTATATTTATTTAATATTTTAGCTGCTCTTGTTTAGATTGGTCCCGGTGGCCGAGTTTTAAGAGCCTCCGCCCCGGAATCGGGAGGTTGTGGGTTCAATCCCCAACCAAAGTTGTAAAAAATGTTACTGGTATAGCTCCCTTGCTTGGCACTCAACATGTAAGGGTAGTTCCAGGACTTTCTGGCCCAGTGTCAGGATAATGCGACTAGGTGTGGTATCATGCTATGTGTCTACAGTGTGATACTGCAGTGTGGCAGCACTATATCTGTCTCAAGTAGACATAGTTCTACATTCAACATTGTAATACTGCAATGTGACAGCGTTATATCTGTCTCAAGTAGACATAGTCTCCAAATGACTTAAATACTGTTGACGGGACAATAAACCAAATAAACGAGCAAAAATATGCCATCACATTGTTTTAAATGTCATGTCAAAGAAAGTTGGGAAAATGGTGTGTTTCGATTTGAAATCAGGTCAGACATGAAAGATAGAAAGTTAATGTGTGCACCAATATATTTAATCAGGATACTGTTATAATTAGTCTATTTTAGAAATATATTTTAATCTGTGTAAAATAAACCCAGAATACTAGTTTTAAGCAAATTTTTATATTATTGACTTAATATTATTTTCTAATTCTTATAATTGTTCTTAATAAGTCTAGCCACACATGATGAAAAAATGTCCTGAGTAGATATCTGAAGACTTTACAACTTTGGATCGATAGGACTGATGTGGTAACGCTACTTAGAATAAACAATACTGGTGTGAGGTATAGGCAGTTATTGACATTTGTAACTGGCCCCTATGTTGAAACTCAAATATTTGAAACCTAAGTGTTGATTGTTATACCCCCAGATATGAATTATATGGGGGCTTTATTGGAGCCATGTCGGTCTCAGACACTCCAGGGTTAGGACCTATGAATTTATAAAATTGCAGGACTGGCTTATTTTGTGATAACCAGTGCTCTTGTTTATATTTATTTAATATTTTAGCTGCTCTTGTATAGATTGGTCCCGGTGGCCGAGTTTTAAGAGCCTCCGCCCCGGAATCGGGAGGTTGTGGGTTCAATCCCAAACCAAAGTTGTAAAAAATGTTACTGGTATAGCTCCCTTGCTTGGCACTCAACATGTAAGGGTAGTTCCAGGACTTTCTGGCCCAGTGTCAGGATAATGCGACAAGGTGTGGTATCATGCTATGTGTCTACAGTGTGATACTGCAGTGTGGCAGCACTATATCTGTCTCAAGTAGACATAGTTCTACATTCTACATTGTAATACTGCAATGTGACAGCGTTATATCTGTCTCAAGTAGACATAGTCTCCAAATGACTTAAATACTGTTGACGGGACAATAAACCAAATAAACGAGCAAAAATATGCCATCACATTGTTTTAAATGTCATGTCAAAGAAAGTTGGGAAAATGGTGTGTTTCGATTTGAAATCAGGTCAGACATGAAAGATAGAAAGTTAATGTGTGCACCAATATATTTAATCAGGATACTGTTATAATTAGTCTATTTTAGAAATATATTTTAATCTGTGTAAAATAAACCCAGAATACTAGTTTTAAGCAAATTTTTATATTATTGACTTAATATTATTTTCTAATTCTTATAATTGTTCTTAATAAGTCTAGCCACACATGATGAAAAAATGTCCTGAGTAGATATCTGAAGACTTTACAACTTTGGATCGATAGGACTGATGTGGTAACGCTACTTAGAATAAACAATACTGGTGTGAGGTATAGGCAGTTATTGACATTTGTAACTGGCCCCTATGTTGAAACTCAAATATTTGAAACCTAAGTGTTGATTGTTATACCCCCAGATATGAATTATATGGGGGCTTTATTGGAGCCATGTCGGTCTCAGATACTCCAGGGTTAGGACCTATGAATTTATAAAATTGCAGGACTGGCTTATTTTGTGATAACCAGTGCTCTTGTTTATATTTATTTAATATTTTAGCTGCTCTTGTTTAGATTGGTCCCGGTGGCCGAGTTTTAAGAGCCTCCGCCCCAGAATCGGGAGGTGGTGGGTTCAATCCCCAACCAAAGTTGTAAAAAATGTTACTGGTATAGCTCCCTTGCTTGGCGCTCAGCATGTAATGGTAGTTCCAGGACTTTCTGGCCCAGTGTCAGGATAATGCGACTAGGTGTGGTATCATGCTACGTGTCTACAGTTTGATACTGCAGTGTGGCAGCACTATATCAGTCTTAAGTAGACATAGTCTCCGAATGACTGAAATACTGTCTGTGGGGCGTTAAATCCAACAAACTTTTTTTTTTTTTTTTTTTTTTTTTTTTTTTTTTTTTCAAACAAACTTGATACAGCCAGGAAACATTGAGAATATTGTACTGCTTAAGCATGTCCATATTCATATTTATGCTTGAGAATATCATTTCAAGATTAAATACTAAGTGGATTATCTTACGGTTTCCAGTTTTTGTTATTTTAAACTTTAAACTTTTTTTCCGTGTTGAGCATTGATGTAGCTGTTCTACGAAATTATCCGGTGATACCTTGCAAGTTTGGTAGCTACAATGATGATCATCTTGTCCTGAGAGAAATCTGATGTATTGCAAACAAATTGGATCGATAGGACTGAGGTAGCTACTGGTACATGCAATAATAACAATTGTATAATTATGTATATCTTTATTTCTGTTGTTTACACTGCATGTTTGTGTTGCAGCCGTGTTGTCCGCAAGTCCATCGCCAGGGTCCTAACTGTGATTCATCAGACACAGAAGGAAAACCTTCGTAAATACTACCGCAGCAAGCGCTACAAGCCCAAGGATCTGCGTCCCAAGAAGACCCGCGCCTTGAGGCGAGCACTGACACCTAAAGAATTGTCTATTAAGACAAAGAAACAACAGAGGAAGGAACGCCTCTACCCCATGAGGAAATTTGCTGTTAAGGCTTAATGTGTCTGTAAATAAAAGAAAAAAAAGAGAGCTAGTCTTGTTATGATAAACATGCCATTTAATATGTATTAAAGTTAAAATATGTTTTTTTTATTTTATTTTGGTTATTCAGATTCCACTTGGCAAAATAGGGTAATAGGATGTAGATTTAATGCTACAATCAGAAAGTCAGAAGTATGTACCAACACGTGATAGTAGCATACATGACTTCTGATATAAAGGTGGTTGGTTTGAAGCCTTTAGTATCAAGAATTTTCACAGCCTTCCTAGGTGCAACATAATGGTTGAATCACAGAAGGAATTTCAGCTTACTGTCTGAACACTTTTAATATAAAATTGTAGAGTTCTGTTGTTTTAAGCCTTTAATACCCCATGAATAATATGTACAAACTTGACTTAATATTAATTTACTTAACTTCAAATGAAAAAAAAATGGAGGCTTCATTTTCATGCAGACTGTAAATCTGAGCTTCGATATTGTATTGTGTAAGCAAACAGAGGAGACGTTGATCAGATAGTTCCTTCATGAGCTGTCTGATCTGGGTCAGCTCTGCTTCCAAAGGCGTCAAAACATGTCTGTATGAGGTAAAGGGTTAAATGCCTTTATTTAAAAAAAAGAAAAAGAAAAATACCGTAATAGTTTAGAATGGAGCAATGGTTTAGAATGTAGCTACCAGAATCGCTCTTAAGTTTTGGGACAGAAAAATAATTTGTCTTAAAAAAAACATTATTCAAAAAGTCCCAAAACTTAGGTAAATGCAGATTTTTTCCAGAAGGTCAAGTAATATATATATATATATAATATATATATATATATATACAATTCTTTTTGACAAAAGATTTGTTTTTAGCTCACATGAGCACAACGTGCTCGAGGGTGAGCTTTTGTGATGGCCCTTTGTCCAATTTGGCTTGTTAACACTCTAGAGGCCATATTTTTGGCCAAATCTTCATGAAACTTGGGTCAGAATGTTTGTCTCCATAAAATCTTGGACAAGTTTGAATTTGGGTCATGTGGGGTCAAAAAATAGGTCAGGAGATCAAATCTTAGAAAAACCTTGTTAACACTAGAGGCCACATTTTTGGCCAAATCTTCATGAAACTTGGTCAGAATGTTTCCATAAAATCTTGGACAAGTTTGAATTGGGCCATGTGGGGTCAAAAAGTAGGTCAATATGAAAAATCCAACATATGTTGTTCATTTATAATCAGGTGAGCGATTCATGGCCCTCTTGTTTAAAGTTTAAATTTTATTTATCTTAACATCAATTGCAATGTTTGACACATTTTTGCTTTCTTCCGGCCAGTTGGAAAAGTGTATTTCCTGGGACTTCTAAATCAAACAAGAATTGCTATTTAGACGCCATTATTGAGATGTGTCAAAAACAAGCACAAATATATTCTCAGAACCCTTATTCATCTGCTGTTAATTGGACCACTGTGCCATTTGTTATCGTCTGCTTATTGTTCTTGACTGCCAATTAATGATTCATCTATGCGAATATACAGTAAACACCCGACCCCATTGCGTTCCCAGAGTCATGATGTTCCCTGAGGCCTTGTGTTGTTTTATCATGTGACAATATGTCACAGGTGGGGGAAGAGTACAGAGGGGTGGGAACTTAAAGTTGGAGTATCTGTCTGGTTAATAAGATAAGAGAATAATACTTCACTTGCTTTAAGTAAAAATCACAACAATGGAAGTTTCATGCACTGGCTATTTGGTTAATGATACAGAGCAAAAAGCGCTGGGTCAGCGGTAATTATGGTGAAAAAAAAAAGGTCAGTAAAAAATTATTAAAAGTGTCCTAATATTTAGAGGCATAATTAATAATTTTATCTCGAAAATCAAGGGTGTCCCAAAACAGTAGTGATTACAGTATATCACCTAATATTGTAGTATATACAAGTTCTGATATTGGTTAATCTCCTGCATATGTAATTCAACCTTTTCACTTTTCACCCAAATAAGAGTTAAATGTAATAACCTAAGTTGTGGATCTGTGTGTTCGTTAGCAATACCCTGTGATCGCAACTTGTCAAGAGAAATTTGGTTTAAACCCGAAGTAGTTATGTAGCTTGCCGAAGGGACTTCTTCAACCTTCAATAATATGTTTTTGTGCATGAAGATGAGATTTTCTCCTCACATATTAAATTTTCAAGAATTATGGTGCATTTACATTTTGTGTCACCTGCTGCTGTAAGAAGAGGTGACATAGGGATGGTGGGTTCTGGCTTTTCAACTTTAACTACCCCTATAGAAGTGTTCCCAATTCTATTATTTATTCAGTCTAAAAAATTGTCCATAACGGGAATAAATAGATATTGTAAAATCAACATTTCTTTCAAGTATACCACATAATTTTACTGATACCGGTATTTCCCTATAATCCACCAAAAAGCATTAAATACATTGGTGTGTGTGTGTTTTTATTCATCTAAGCTCACTTGAGCACTTATGCTCAGTAATTGTTGAACGTCAGTCATCCACAATAATTTTGTTTACACCTCAGCATCTTCATTTCTTAAGCGATCATCTTTAAAATTTATGACAAAGTTTATGGCCATATATTTTGGTCAAGTTTGATTATGACTGATATCGGTCAATCAGGTCAGGAGTTATGCCCTTTTTAATAAAATAAGCCAGATTTCACTTTGTTTACACTCTAGCATCTTCATTTCTTCTGAACTTTATGAGAATGTTCATACCCATAACCTTTCCACCATGTTTGATTATACATGTAGCTTATATCGCCCAATTAGGTCAGGAGTTATGGCACTTTTGATATAAGACTTCAGCATGGATAATGTATTCAGTATGACAGTTACAATAGGCAATGAAGGCAATATTTCATAAACTTTGAAGATCATTGCTGAAGAATTGAAGCTGCTAGAATGCAAACAAACTGGACAACAGATTGACGATGGACATTCATTGATCCTAATAGCTCATTATGGTTTAATGTAACTTAAAGAACAGAGGGGAAAACAATTTTTTTTGCAAATGATAGTATTTGTGTTATATTGGCAAATTTGTTTCTTGTGTGCTCTGACACCATTACAGAAGTCTTGTGCTAAGTTGGAAACAGAATCAACCATGTGAAATTTGCTTCCTTTCCCCTTAAATTTATACTGTAACAGAGATTCTCTTTGGGCACATGCCAAATCTTGAAGATAACTTCTGCAGGGGAGAAGTGGGAATGCTTTGTTCTATGGAAAACCTCCCTTTAAATATTAACATCCATTTAATCAAGCCTGCCATGGTTAGCATTAAGTATGTGAAAAGAGATATATACATTAGTTTAATAAAGATCACATTGGATAAGGAATTACAGCTTTAGGTAAACTATAGCTAGGATAACTGTTTTCCAAATTTCACCCATTCTTCAATCCTAGAATTGAATTGCCACACAAAGTGCTTGCGAATACATTAAATCTTACTGCACTAGGTTTGCTTAAGTTTTAATAATAATTCCAATTATCTATCTTTCTTAAAGTTTGGTGTTTTTTAGGGATAATGAAACGGGGTATAAAATAAGAATAATTTTAATTTCAAAAAGCCAACAATAGCACTATAACAACCGATTATTTTCCGGTTCTGAACATGGTAGATCTTCACCGTCTTCATCATAAATACTTCCAACTGACTGGTCACCATCGTATAAAGACCCCTCTGTATGACCGGAATCTTCTGTATGACCGGAATTGCTCTATTCACTTCCCGACCAGACTTGTCTGGATCCTGTATTGCACTATCCCCTTGCTGTTCAAACTCGTAATTAATATTACTAAATCCCATGCTAGGGTTAGTCCGTTCTACTTTATGGGAAGACTTGTTGGATGATGGTGTTGAAAACAAAGAGGGCTCAATCTGGGAGATGGAAATTCTATTGTTGTTATCTGGGGAAACACTGATGTTCAGGAATGTGGAATCGTTCAGTTCATCATTAGTTGATGACAACACATTCATTGATTGACTGGCCACAATTTCATCTCCTCCTCATTATAAACACTGTCCTGATATGTTGGAATACGAGTCTTGCCTTCACTAACATTGGAATCAAAATCCAAGCCTCTTTTGGCTGTGGATTCGCACAACCCTATGTCTAGACTTAAACCATCCAGATTATTAACTGGACTGGTAAGAGCTGCTTCATTACTGGGCAAAGAGTGGGAGTCCCCAGCCACTATCCCCGTATCTTCCAACCCCGACAGACCGTCAGTACCCATGGTAACTCTGTCTTGATGTGTCATGGTAGAGTGGAGGTTCCTCCAGCCTCTGTCCTCGGTCACTATTGCTGCAAAACTGTCCGAGGTAGATGTTGGTGTGAACTGACTGTCCTGAAACAAAAGATTTGACTAGACTATTTGAGTTTACCGTCACTTCAACAGTATTTCAGTCAAATAGTGACGTCCAGCTAATTACAGGTGGAGGAAGACCCCGAATGCACAAAAGCATCCAGGTATAACCACCGACCTACCGCAAGCCAGCTGGAAGGCTTCCTCAAATGAAAACCTGAATGACACTGCCAGGATTTGAGGGGCTGAGTGAGCATTTAAGTCAGTGACTTAACCCATTCGGCCATGGAGGCCCAAGAAACAAAAAATTATTTTAACTGATGAACTACTGTGTTCTACCAGCGAGATCAAATCCATATCCCACAATGTGATGATAGATCTGTCAGGACTGCTTTTTTTTACTTTTTTTTAAAATGTAGCAGCAAAAAAAAATTTGTTTATTCTGAGTGGATATAAGCTTTATTTCACCTACAAGTGATGCAATTTTCACTTGTGCTACATGGTCGTGAAAATATGAAAATTTTATCACTACTGGATGAGATATAACCCATATCCATTCAAAAACAAATATTAGCTATGTCTAGTTATACTTCTGACTGACAATTATGCAAAGATTTTAGCACAATCTTACATAAACAGACCTATGCGAACAGCATAAAACCAGATTACTCGCAGGCTGATCAGGTTTTATGCTGTTCGCTGCTCCTCAGTGGTCTGGAAATGAGGACTTTATAATTAAAATTGGTAAGGTTTAACTGGTTTTCTGCAGATCAGGCTTTATGTGGTACCTATTGAGTGCGTCAAAATGAGTCTATATGAGGGAAAGGGTTAATCTTAGAGCAATGAGTTTGTAGAATTTGACCAGACAAACCTGATTCTAATATAGGTAGCTCCGCTCTTATTTCTGTAAAAGGGGGTGGAGAAAGTAACATGGAATTGTCAAAAAAAATTTAATAACTACATTCGAATGAACGCAATGGACTGGGGGTCAAGGTCATTTAAAGGTCACCTGGCGGGTAGAGCTTATAAAGGTGCATGCACTTGCGAAGTTTAGAGGCCGTGGGTGGAAGGACTTTCATGTTACGGTCAAGGTTAACGTTTTGTGACAGACAGACCAAAAACAATATGACCCAATTAACCCCAAAACAATGCATCAATCTGGGGGCATAAAAAATGTTAAATCAATAAAGAAATGTCAAAATATGAGTACAAAGCTCACCACCTGGAATTTCAATGACACAAATATGCTTGGGGAAAAGATTAAACGAGCATGTTATAACTGAAATTTATGTTACCGGTATATCCTAAATCAGCATACTAATGGTCGTAGAAATTTTGATTTTCACTCTTGACAAAGCCACGGTTGAAAATAATATTACATTGAACAACATTTTATCTTTTACAGCCTACCTTATCCATGGGTTCAATGCCAGAAAATAATGCCTTTGCAAGCTCCTTGTGACGCTTCACATCAGAGGAATCTTCCTGTAAGAAAAACATACACTGTGCTACCTACATATCAAGGGCTCAGTGCAAAACGGTCAAAACTTGTTCTTTAATACATATAAGTTACAACCATTTTGCGCTGAGTTACAACCGTTTTGCACCGAGCCCGCATAGGCTCAGTGCAAAACTGTCTGAACATGGTCTTTAACACATAAGTTATAACCGTTTTGCGCTGAGCCCACGATATGTGTATTATATGGAAAAAAAATCAATTACAAATCTCCATCAAGATAGTTATCATATGGACCAATCTGTTACAGTCAGAACATGACCATTCAATGATATACAGATAGACGTTGATTTAACCTCTTCCAATTCATATTACCATTTGACACCCTAGGAAAGTCCGAACAAACTGAAAACAAGATTCCACTGACCTAGGTTTCACAGTGTCCCTTTCCCATCTCCAAGGCTGTGAGAAGTGATATACAGTGTAAAACCTAATCAGCCTGCATGTTACAGACTGACATGGTCAGGTTCCTAAAAAGCTCTTGTGTGTTTCAAGGTTATAGGCAATTCCCATATAGAACAATGCATGGACATTGTGTGTACCTGTGCTAATGTTACCAAATAATAACACAAAAACCAGCAAATGACAACTACCTGTAGAGACTCAGGTCTGTTTGAAGGACTAGGTGTATGTCTGTCCAGGTCCAGCCTGCCCTGTCGACTCCAGATCCTCTTGACCTCCTGTTGCTTAGTGTCTGGTTTCCTAGCAACAGACAATGATGGGTTTTATGTTTCCGGTATTTAAGGTGATGAAGCTAACGCCATTATGAGCTTACTGCAAAAAGGATTCCGTTAATACTGAAATTCAATATATAATTTTCTCTGTAATTTAAGCATAATTCATCTTTATTCAAAGAAGTTGTTGAGAATGAGATAAGTAAAGGCAAAAATAACAGCAGCAACAACATACAAACAAATAACAGAGTGGTCATTGTCACTTGTTCTTTTCCCAGACTGGTACTGAGAAATTATGCCCCACAAACTGCGATGCAGGGTATACAGATTTGTTTGTCCATCCTTCACACCTCGGGTTTACCTTTGCATTTAGTTTTTTTTTTCTATGAAGATGACTTCATGTCATTATGAAACTTGATACACATGTACATCAAGATAAACTTTAAAAATTGCAAGGAAATATTTGGTTGTGACAAACTTATGCAAGCATGGCATCAGCGTTGCAAACACATTTTCTTGTTGAAAATTAATTTACTTCTAATGTCAGAAAGGAAGGTTATCTGTATTTGAACTCATTCCTGTAGTAACAGTATGTGAATATGAAGAAAAACAAGAGGCCCATGATGGCCCTAATTCGCTCACCTGAGATAAATAGGTTGACCCAAGGAACATCTGTACCAATTTATTTTAAAATCTGGCCAGTAGTTTTGAAGAAGATGATTTTTAAAGTTTTCTTTTTTTTTCTTTTTGTAGCCATGGCAACCAGAGTTCTATATGGATCAAGTTTATTTTAGGAACTTTTGTGAAGGTTGACCCAAGGATCATTCCTGCCAAGTTTAATCAAATTCTGTCCAGTGGTTTCAGAGGAAATGTTGATTAAAGTTTTCCCTATATACATTTAAGGCAAATAAGCCCCACCCCTGGCGGCCATGTTTTTTACGGATCGGAATAATTTTAGCAACTTTGGTAGAGGTTGACCCAAGGAACATCTGTACCAATTTATTTTAAAATCTGGCCAGTAGTTTTGAAGAAGATGATTTTTAAAGTTTTCTTTTTTTTTCTTCTTTTTGTTGCCATGGCAACCAGAGTTCTACATGGATCAAGTTTATTTTAGCAACTTTTGTGAAGGTTTACCCAAGGATCATCCCTGCCAAGTTTAATCAAATTCTGTCCAGTGGTTTCAGAGGAGATGTTGTTTAAAGATTTCTCTATATACATATAAGGCAAATAAGCCCCGCCCCTGGCGGCCATGTTTTTTTACGGATCGGAATAATTTTTGCAACTTTGGTAGAGGTTGACCTCTGAAAAATATAAGCAATCCTTACTGGCTGTCATCAACAGTTGGGGCGGAGGAAGTTGAGGACACAACACTGGTGGTTCTGTGCCGGACCTCGGACCCCTCTGTCTCGACATCAGGTATACTGTACAGGCTGGTATCCGTCTCTGCTAGAGCTGATCCTGCTGAGTAATTAAAAGCAAATTAAAAGTAACTGAAAGTAAAGGTACCTGGTACGTTGCTGGCCATTCAAAAAAAAGAAATAGAAAAAAAAATTCAATGACCTTATCTTATATACAATAAGGAGGTAGGTAACCATACATCATGTCATTTAAATTGCTTAATATATAAATACTGTATTTATATATCTATATGGTGATATAATGACCAAACTTACGGTGCCAGGCCCCTTTAATTTCAAGAGCTCTACCTGAAGCCTGTCCTCTAAGATGGGCAGGGATGTAAGGTTGCGCCCCGGACTCAAGATGTTGACACACAAGGGCGTCAAGGAAAGACAAGGTTGTGTCATACCCAGCTGTCGTGTTGGGAAACCGGCAACTTCAGATCATGGCGACATACACTCAGTAGCAGGGTCAGCCTCTAGAACCAAAAATTTCAAAAATCAGAACTATTTATACACATTACATCTACATTTCAGAAGGTGGTATTAACATCAATTAATACTAAATATTTTAGTTTCATTTTATTTGGACCTTAATATCTGTAACATTGTGATCTTGTCATGCAAAAATGATGACATTACCAGATGAGACCTTTTACATTTGTTTATACCATTCTTCTAATGTTGATAATTTTTTAAAACAATAATTTTTAACACAAATTATGGTTTGTTACTGATTTCAATGATGTATTAGTTTCACACCAGTAAGTAAGAAAAAAACACAGTCATGATTTGTAAGCCATGGCAGTACTGATGGTAGTTAATTTCCCAAAACATGTAAATAAATTATCATTATGAAAATTAATCAAGCTAATGTACTTAATCATTTTAATTTAGAATCAATTTGTGCATTACACAAATATGTGTACTCACACACACAAAAAAAATTTTGACTTGAGTTTACCGTCGCTTCGACAGTATTTCAGTCATATAGCGATGTTCAGCTAATTACAGTTGGAGGAAGACCCCGAATGCACAGAGGCATCCGGGTAGAACCACCGACCTACTGCAAGCCAGCTGGGAGTCTGCCTCAGATGAAAATCCGAATGACCCTGCCAGGATTCGAACCCACGCAGTGAGGGGCTTAGTGAATGTTAAAAACAGCGACTTTACCCTCCCTGCCACGGAGCCCCCCCCCCCCCCCCCCAAATATTTTACATACCTGTTTGATAACAACAGACTGTGCAACACTGATACACTCCACCAGACTAGTTGCCATGGTTTCCTTCCTCACCACCTGCTGCATTACAAGCTTCTGAAGAGCTGAGATCAGACTGATATGGACTGTGTTACACAGGTCAGAGTTACACAGGTGCTTGGTGATCAGGCCAACGATTTTGTCCTCAGGAAGGTTTTTCAGTAATGGACACAACTCTCCTAAAACCTAAAATCAACAAACTTGTCTGATGTGAACTATAAAACAAAAATAAAGTCCGTTTTTCACTCATTTTACACTTAATGGGTTATGTTTCTTTTCCTTTTAATTCCAACAAAATGAGAAAATATAGGACATATGCTAGGGTGTAAAATTAATAGAACAAGGCTGTGTCACAGACACGAAATCCCCCGCCGAATATATTTAGTTCATGAATGGGAGCTGTTTTTACAGAACATAAATCAGGGGCCGTAACTCCATTGTAAAAGATCAAACTGGGTCATGCTGTCAATATGATTATAATTCCTTATTGCCTCTTGATATAACAGAACAGAACAAGAAGAGACTTTATTACTTCCAAAAGGAAAAAAAAAAAAACTATACCATAAGCTTTTTCTGGTGTATTAATTTAAGAAGAGCACAGAATGTCGAGGACAGTGGAAGAAACAGAGTGATAAATTAACATATTCAAAGCAGATTGAGATATACAAACTTAGGAGACAAAAATCAAGTATGAAAAATAACAAAGGGCAATAACTCCAAAATTCGGCTAAGGAGAGTTATGGTTCTTGTGCACTGCACTTCTCTCAATGAGATCTGTCCACCTGTGAAGTTTCAAAGCATAGCTTGAATACTTTTGGAGGTATGCTCCGGACAAAAATCAAGTATGAAAAATAACAAAGGGCAATAACTCCAAAATTAGGCTAAGAAGAGTTATGGTTCTTGTGCACTGCACTTCTCTTCAATGAGATCTGTCCACCTGTGAAGTTTCAAAGCAATAGCTTGAATACTTTTGGAGTATGCTCCGGACAAAAATCAAGTATGAAAAATAACAAAGGGCAATAACTCCAAAATTCGGATAAGGAGAGCTATGGTTCTTGTGCACTGCAATTCTCCTCAATGAGATCTGTCCACCTGTGAAGTTTCAAAGCAGTAGCTTGAATACTTTTGGAGATATGCTCCGGACAAAAATCAAGTATGAAAAATAACAAAGGGCAATAACTCCAAAATTCGGATAAGGAGAGCTATGGTTCTTGTGCACTGCACTTCTCCTCAATGAGATCTGTCCACCTGTGGAGTTTCAAAGCAATAGCTTGAATACTTTTGGAGATATGCTCCGGACAAAAATCAAGTATGAAAAATAACAAAGGGCAATAACTCCAAAATTAGGCTAAGAAGAATTATGGTTCTTGTGCACTGCACTTCTCTTCAATGAGATCTGTCCACCTGTGAAGTTTCAAAGCAATAGCTTAAATACTTTTGGAGTTATGCTCCGGACAAAAATCAAGTATGAAAAATAACAAAGGGCAATAACTCCAAAATTCGGATAAGAAGAGTTATGGTTCTTGTGCACTGCACTTCTCCTCAATGAGATCTGTCCACCTGTGAAGTTTCAAAGCAATAGCTTGAATACTTTTGGAGTAATGCTCCGGACAAAAATCAAGTATGAAAAATAACAAAGGGCAATAACTCCAAAATTAGGCTAATGAGAGTTATGGTTCTTGTGCACTGCACTTCTCCTCAATGAGATCTGTCCACCTGTGAAGTTTCAAAGCAATAGCTTGAATACTTTTGGAGTTATGCTCCGGACAAAATTCGAACGGACGGACGGACGGACGCACGGACACACGGACGGACGGACAACGCCAAAACAATATCCCCCTCCCGATTTCATCGGCGGGGGATAAAAAGCCTGAATTTGCAATGCATATGACATTTACCTAATGCATGTGACAAGGATAAAAAATTGTGAAGTTAGATCTCCTACACTTAGTGAAATGCCACTGGAGCACAGAAAGCATGACAACCTACCCATGCAGACAGCTGTATGACAGCTGGAGAGAGGTGCAGGGACATCAGGGTGTTGACACTTTTCTGTACCAGGTACTGACACCGCTTCTGGCTGCTGCCCTCTCCTCGTATGTAAACTGTAATACACCTCATATCTTCATTACGACCCCCACATTTATTACTTCATTATTATATATATGTTTTGATGCCTTGGCAAACAGAGAAGACCCAGATTAGACAGCTCAAACCAAGTGCTGTCTGGTCAGGGTCTCCTGTGTTTGCTCATACAATATTGTAGCTCAGATTCTACACAATCTGCACAGCATAGAGAAATTAATTGTTTCATATACCACTTAAAATCAATATTAATCAAATCACAAAATTTTAATTCATGAATATTCATGAATAATGGGGTTAAACAATGAAATAATATACAAAATGTACAGAATTTTTTTTTTTTTAAGTATAAAAGGTTTCCATTGAAATCACTTGACTCATTCCAAATGCATACATGTTGATTACTTTAAAATATTTCTTTTTTCCATTTAGAAAATGACTTGTGGAAAGATTACCTTTACTAAGATGTAATATAACCTTATTCACAATGTCATCTGTGATAAATTCGGCCCCCAGTTGCAGACAGGAGTACAAACAGTCTGTTTGCCACTGTTGGGGGTCTGCAAACCTGGAATAATGGAGAGCATTTAATTACCTGAATGCATGGCTGAAAGAATAGTTTACTAATACTGCTAGAAAAATGAAAAATAATAAGAAGTATCAGTATAGATGATTAATAGCCCCACATTGCATCTTGTCTTCATAAAATGTGAGTGCAGTAAGTGACAGGACATGACAGAATGTGTTGGCAGGGGTGGATTGTGACAAGCTTAATTCCTATATAGCTCCCACTTCTATAGAGCTAGGGTATAATGATCTTGTAATTGTACAAAATATCCCAATTTGTCAATTTGCAGGGATGAAAACGACAAAGACAAAAAATAATGTATGGCTGTGAGCCAGGGGGCACTGTTCAGGGTACACTGATCACAAACATGACCCTGTCAACATTAAAAAAAGCAAAATAAATATGAATGAACAAATTTTAATATTTAATCTTGTACAGTCAAATGCTGACTCACAGCTGATGGCTAACAAAATCACATGACCATATACAATAATTACCTTTCGGCGAGGTTGATCACCATGGTGATGACTTCTGACCTCCAGTATGTATCTGTTGACACCTTGAGTTGCTGCAGCAACTGGCTAGACACAGCCATACCATTACTGTGGTTGGCAATTCCAAACAGAAGTCTGTGCATCTACAACATTGTATCCACTCGTGTAAGAAACTGTCAAACACTGATATCTTGTAAACTTACGAAGAACTGTGTGCACATTAAATATTACACTATTTATTTATTATACAGGATTGGATTTTCTGGATAATGTACTAGTCAGCACAATGATTTTTACCAATGCTATCAAAAGTGTATGTGTCTAACATTGTATGTGAAATATAATTTGATCAAACATTATATAGAAATAAAATATTCTAAAATCATTTATTTTTCTTCAACATTAAATACTGTTATTTATTTCAGGTAATTTTGTGTGGGTACAGAGTGTAGAGTCAGGTTCCAGAAAAGGTGAGGTCTATCAAATAAAAAAAAATTGTCCAGTGAAAACATGGTTTCATAGTAACTAAGTAAGCCCTCAAACTGTCTAAATGACACCCAAATATTTCAAAATTTGTCTCTTTATCTACCATATATATATGTGTCATGGGGTCACTTGATCCCATCTGAAAAACCCAAGGTAACAAACTATGTTCAAATGAACGCCATGCCACAGGGGGCCTAAGACCTTTGGGGGTCAAGGTCATTTGAAGGTCAAAGTCAACTGGTGGGTAGAGTTTATCAAGGTGCATGCAGCTGTAAAGTTTGAAGGCTGTAGGTGGAAGGACTTCCGTGTTATGGTCAAGGTTCAAGTTTTGAGGCAGACAGACAGACCAAAAACAATTTGCCCTCCCCCTCCTAATTTATTGATCTGAGGGCATAAGCACATTGAATTTGTACCTTCCTTTGCACGCTGATGTCAGGGTTATCCAGTGACTTCAGTATCAGGTCCTGGTAGTCTGCCGCGTATCGTTCGTCTGTCTGTACCAGGGACGTCAGCAGCTTCATACCTAACATGAGTTTATATCACAGTCAATCGGTCATAGTTTAAAACAGTAAACTGCTCACCAGTTAACATGTTTCAAGTTACAGGTAGACTTACTCATAAATAGGAGATGTATTTTAGTGAAAAATAAATTAATAAAACCTGGTAAGAAAATGAAATTTAAAATCCGAAGTGAAGAGATACACAACCCTACCCAATACCTTGGAAATAAACTGGAAATAAAATGATTCAAATACAACTCCCATTCCCAAAAACTTGTTATTTTACACTCAAATATCTATGTTTAAACCATAACATAGATTACTATGACATACCAATGAACTTCAAGTTGGGATCACTAGAAGTGATGAACCGCTGCACGTGACTGGCCACTTCCTCCACCAGGAGGCGCTCAGGAGACAGCTTCAGGATGCTCTGTATGCACTCATACAGGATAGCTGAAACAGTTGCTTTTATTCTGAGATATATTGCACTAAGACACTTGATATATTCCATATATCATACAAAAAATACACACTTGGCCCCATGTTCTCGAAAATAAACATGGTACTTAACCCTTTCCCTTATATAGACTCATTTTGACGCACTCAGTAGGTACCACATAAAGCCTGATCTGCAGAAAACCACAGTTAAACCTTACCAAATTTAATTACAAAATCCTCATTTCCATACCACTGAGGAGCAGCGAACAGCATAAAACCTGATCAGCCTGCAAGTTACTCGCAGGCTGATCTGGTTTTATGCTGTTCGCATAGGTCTTTTCATGGTTTCCTCTATGAGGGAAAGGGTTAAGTATGATTTTCATACTCAGACTCAAACTATGCTTAATGGTTTCAATAGTGATTTGAGTATGATACTTATATTTGAGCCCGAGATTATACTTAAGTATTTTCGAGAACCCAGGGCCAGTACTTGTTGTAAATCACTAAAAGAAGAAGGAAAAAAATAGGTAAATAGAGATGATAGAAACAAAGACTTAAATCACAACCAATATTTAATTTCTGTCAAGCATAACATAAGGAAATTTTATTTCAATAGTGAATTTACACATGCATGTATTAAATCACAGGAAAGGCCTTTATCTTTATTGAAAATATGGTTTGTTTGCTGTGCTCCAACCCAGAACATTTTGGTGGGTGAGTAGATAGGGGTTTTTTTTTTTTTTTTGCTATTTTTTTAATCTGAAAATGGCAAAGCTGATAGTCTTCAAGATGAAGTGAGGAACATAGTATTTAGCTCATTTTTACATGTTTGAATGAAAACTGCAGAAAATATCTGACAGAAAGTGGCATGAAAACAGCAGAAAGTACAGAATTAATGAAATTGACCAAAAGAGCAAAATTGGAGAACTGAAAATAAAAATTCTTGGTTGAGGGCTTAAAAAATTGAGTAGGTCGGAGAATGGCAAACAAACACATCTTTAATGATGGCCTTACAATATAACACTATATTTGGGGTCCTAACCCTGGTAACCCTTAGAATTGACTGCATTAAAACAATATGATAAAACTTATTGAATTAAAGACATAGTTCAAAATCTGCCAAAAATACTTAGGGCTAAGTAATCCTTAAAAACTTAAATAATGTTGAAACACATTCCACCATTCTTGTTTTCTTAAATATTCAATTGAATGTCTAAGCTGACATTTTAC
>CM037788.1:14925359-14975359 GCA_021229015.1 Solen grandis | reverse complement strand
TAAGCATAAAGTATTACATATACAGTGTATCAAAAGCAATGTACCAGATCAGAAACAGTGAGATAGACAGGCTATTTTGTTGCATAACATACAACACTATGTTTATAAAAAGATTTAAAAGACTTGGGAAATCAGAGACAATTTTTCTTACATCAAAAGCACGAGATAGAAATCTTGACAGATTCAGCAAGTTTGGTTCATTTGTGTTGGACATAAAACCACAAAATTTATTAATATTGGACCAGGCTATATGACCAAAATATTTTTGTCTAATATCATCATATTTGGGACAACACAACAAAAAATGGTATTCAGATTCTACTTGCCTCATATTACATAATTTGCATATTCTATTTTCTCGAGGAACATTATAATCGAAAATATTTATTTTATTGTATGTTTTTTTTTTTTTTTGTTTTTTTTTTCGTCCAGCAAAATATTAATAATAGACATACACGAAAACTAATTAAGTTCTATATGGTACAGCTACGTTTGGTTATTAACCACTTTTGACAAACCATACAAAAACGTTCACAAATGTTCATTACATGAGTTTTCTCTATGCACAATCATACCTTTCATGGTTTAGTTCTAACTGATGATGCACTGTCATGTTTGTGCAAACAAATAAATGGTCTATTTTTCAAATTTCCTTTTATCGGTACACACATTTCATCTAACTCCACATTCGTCAAGTAAATTTGGGTATATGTCCTTCATTTCAGGAGTGATTGTGTTATTAAGAAGGCCATTGCAAGGTTGAAGTTTATATATCGTTTACTCAACATTCCAAAAAGCTAATAGAAATGTCATCAATACAGCGTCACTATGGCTACGGTTGGTCTTTTTGGTACAATGGTTTTACCACTGACACTAGAACCACAGAATTGCCAATTTATTGAATGTATATTAAGATATTTTTAGTCCCTCTGAACTGTATTTTGATTATGGAGGTCGTAACTTTGTACAGATGTATACTACCATAATATTCTATGCACGGTTCCATCCTTCTAGTATTCAATAAACGCATGCAATAATGAATCATTGCAAAATTGAAACCTAAACGAAAAATCAACAGTTTGTACATCGTTATAAGTCTATTCCATTATCAACTTCCGGGGGCTTTTTTATGGGGGAGGGCGGCGGATTTTGATTGAACGATGTGAAATTGACATCGACATGTTACGGGAATTGTTGATGTTTTATGTCATCCAATCAGAATCGCCAGAAAAAAAACAACATGAGTATAAACGTACACAGCGAAACTGTTACAAACACGCCAAATACAATTTTCTAACTTATATAATTATATATCTTATGCGGGGGATACATGTATATAGTATAATGTAGAATTGTATAATGCAGTCATGGACAACATAGCGCAGAACAGCACAGTACATTTTACTTGGCTGATTATATCTCCTATAAGACGAGTAGGGATTTCTCATGATGACTCTGTCTGCCGGGCAGGCATAAATTACTCTCTTGGCATTTTGTTTACACCGTTTTTGACAGTGGTCCCTCCGGTAGACGTTACGTAATTTAGTGCGACGTAATCCGCGACTGTCTGTTAACCCTTTCCCTCATAGAGGAAACCATGAAAAGACCTATGCGAACAGCATAAAACCAGATCAGTTGCGAGTTACTCGCAGGCTGATCAGGTTTTATGCTGTTCGCTGCTCCTCAGTTGTCTTGAAATGAGGACTTTATAATTAAATTTGGTAAGGTTTAACTGTGGTTTTCTGCAGATCAAGCTTTATGTTGTACCTATTGAGTGCGTCAAAATGAGTCTATATGAGGGAAAGGGTTAATATTCCTTTTCTAAGCGTTTTAGAAAATAATGTGTATTACTTACTTGTATCAAAACGTATGGACGTACAAGTAACATGCTAGATAAATTATTTAAATAAATGAATTCACAAAAAAACTAAGATGTGGATGTAATCTAAAGTCAATCACAAATAAATTTAAAATAACTCATATCAATAATTAGAAATAAATGATACTGAAACAATAATTTATTTGTTACTTATTGAAATAAGCACATTTAGAATTTTTATTGATTGAGGAAATAACAAAACAAAACAAGACATTTCCATGTTTTAACCTGTAGTTCGGGAACAAGTTTGACTCTGAATTCGTACATTCATCAAGGAAGTAATCAAGTATTTCTACACAGGTTTTTTTGTAATGTTTAATGTTGATCAAATGTGTGCCACTTCTTATCTCTGCTATTGCAAGCTCGTTAACATCTTCGTTCAAAGCAACAGTTTCTCTGTTAAATGAATGTTCATTGACATTTACATATGTTTCGGGTTCAATCTCATGAATGCATGCTTCAATGGTAATCGAGTTATGAGCTTTTATGTTTTTGGGTCTTAACAGCGGTTCACGGTCATTTGCTAATTAACCGCAATGTTGTTTTTTTTTTTGTTTTTTTTTCTCTATGAGAAAAAGACATGTATCGGGCACGTGTCTCCACTCTCGAAGTTCGGTAGCCTTTACTATAACGTTAAATCATTAGTTAGACATGCTTTGTCACTCCCCTAAGGTAACACTATATGTTATATGTCAAAGCGCGTACTCTCCGGAGGGAAACTTTCAAGATAATACATATGTTGTTAAAGCTAATTGAACGATGTAGGTAAGACATAATTGACAATGTTTATATCCTTATAAATTCATTATTTATGTTTATTACTTGTACAAAAAAAGGAATTGGAAAACTAGTCGATGAACAATTACCCATAGCCATTATAGTATTTTTATTTATATTTTTGTCTACGGTGATATTAATTTGACACATGTTTCACATGTAATTAGCTGGACGTCGCTATATGATTGAAATACTATCGCAGCGACGGTAAACCCCAATACAACAACAACAAGAACAACAACATGTTTCACACATAAATTTTACGGGCGCCGTTGTCCGCCGATTGCGGAACCAAAGGTTGTCGGTACGACCCCCGTTTGGGCCAAGAATCTTTCATGACTTCCCCAGGCTCAAAATACCGGTCCAACCCAGGGGCCGTCGAGAGGGAATAGTATAAGGAATAATTTGTTCCCAAATCGACGTGAAATAAACAAATTTAAGCAAACACATAAATTATAGACAGATATAAGATACATTTTCATAACTATATTTCAAATTGAAAAAAAAACAAACAAAAAAACCTTGAATATAAACGTGCGTGTGATCTTCCTCTATAAAAGACAGGCACGTGTATGATCAATTAGCTGTGCCACGTTGCATACTGAAAGTTCACGGTTGTCCCCAAATCGACGTGAAATAAACAAAATTTAAGCAAACACATAAATTATAGACAGATATAAGATACATTTTCATAACTATATTTCAAATTGAAAAAAATCCTTGAATATAAACGTGCGTGTGATCACCCTCTATAAAAGACGGACACGTGTATGATCAATTGGCTGTGCTACGTTGCATACTGGAAGTTTGATAATGAGCATAGTACTGACATAGAATTAACAGGTCTTAAAAAAGAAAAAAAACTTTAAGATAATAATTTAATGAACGTATTAATACTCAACATTATTCTAATTAAGATGTACAATACGGATGATTAAATTGAAGTACATGTAATGCGCAAAAATATATTGGGTTGAAAGTATCAACAGAGATTTAATCACAAATATATTACATGTATTTATCCTTGCTTATCAATCAGAAGCAGTATTTGTATTAAGAAAGAAAATATTGAACTCAAATGCATATGATTAAGAAATCAAACTCACGTATATATTTATAACAAAGGATCAAGTAAAAGGGCATATGTATGTATTAATGAAACAAATTTCTTACCAAAAGTAGCTTCATTTTCATCATTCACGCGCACTCATTTCACGACAGATCCAACCATTTACAGTTGCTCACGTGACCAGAGCTAGTATTTATACCTACCTTCTTTTCTTGCCGCTTCACTGGACAATTCAGTTTTATTGTTTTATATTTGACAGTACGCTTATAGCGACGTCGCCGCCACGCACAATGTCATCTTACATAATGTCGCGTATCTGCACAAACGTAAAAAAAAAAAAAACGAAAAAATTTAAAAAAAAAAAAAACGCGAAAATTAACCAGAAAAATACAATGGCAGTTGTAAATATTGTTATAATTAATCTCGCAGTCGTTAGAGTGCAAGATATAAGAATGAATATCCTTCATGACAAATTAAAAATAATAATACCTAAATAAAAAATGCTAATGTTCGTTTGGAGGTTTGCTGGACAATGATTGTTTTATAACTTAAAACTGGCGAAAATTAAAGAGGGTATCAAGAGGTTTATAAAATAATTCAGTTGTGGCATATTATAGATTAACACAAATGGTACATAATGTGCAAATATCTGCTGTAAAATAATATCTTAACGCATTGTTGTGTTAATCAAATAAGGCAATTTAATATTTAGGATGGATGTCGAAATACCTTCGTTGTTTATATTTTGCGTCGTCGAGTATTCCGGGAGACAGTCTGTGATCGGTTATAATTTTTAATTATCGAATCACAATTTGCTTATCTGCTATGCACTCTGCTTCGTTAACGGAGATATACGGAATGTCTATGGAAATTTGACGAAGATATGCGGAATATGCAAATTAGTAATTTTGTCTTAAGTGAAAGACTTTTTCTTATTTATTCTGTGTAGTTGACGTTGTCGTCAACGAGGACGTACAGATTTCCCCTCGTAACAAATTTGTAGCACACTCTTCGCTTTTCTTTCCGAAAAATATGCACTGCTTTTGGAAGAATAATGGGCCGTTAAAGCTCTGCAGCGAATAACAAAAAAAAAGAATCCTCGTGTAACACGTCTACAAAAAGTCTGATGTGATACGCATATCACGTTGTCGCCTGTTTATTTACATTTCCTTTCGGGGAAAACGCACTCTGTGTGTGTGTGTGTGTGTGTGTGTGGAAAACAACATGTAGAAGATTACGCCTTATCGCTATTGCCCTTTCTTGTGGTCTCGATATTTAATGTCGATAAAAACTTTTACCGTATTTTAAAGAAACAACACTGACCTGTTAACACGTGTACCATATTGATGTTTAATTAAGGGAGAATGGTGCCCATGAATAGTATCGTATGAATAGATACGAATAGATACTTTTTTTCATAGAGCATATAAATGGACGACACAATAAAAAGACATTGGTTGATTAATCAGACAAAAATTGATGACCTTTCGTTGGACCATTGTACATGTGTAAAAGTCCACCACTTTTTTACTGATATGATACGCTCAATGTTGTAAGCGTCTCTTGACAAATTAGATCCCCGGCCAATACATACAAGTTCTTAGTTTTCTATCAAAATGGTACATGTTACTTACAAGCAACATGATACAATGCATGTATGGATATTAAATTATATATCTTTATTTCCTCCATTTTTTGAAGATTACATATAAAGACAACTTGACAAAGAACAAGGAAAATACAAATAATACACACTAGAATCATACTTATGACAAGAGCAAACAAACAGCGAGTAATTAATTTGCTAATAACCTACTATACTATCCTCACCCTTTACAGCACCTTTACTGTTAAATAAATAAATATAAACCTTGTCCAAGCATAATACAAGAATACAAGGTTAAGATGAAAGGGTAAGTCAATTGTTATGATGTTTCCAACCACATAAACACAAAACCACTTACCGAAACGAAACGTAAGAGTTTCTATATGGTCTCGAGCAAATTAAGAATACAACGAAACAGAAATACAAAAGAACAAAAGATGAAGGTGTTATTAACTGTATATATAAATGTTCGCTTATGTATGCGTAAGTAGGAAAGTATCATGGGCGTGTATGTAAAATTACACACATTTATATCTTAATTCATTCCAATTATTGAAGATTACAAATTACATGCATTTTACAACACCCTACAAGAATAATGTGTGTGTGTGTGCGAGTCTTTGTTTATGCGTGCGTGCGTATGTGCGTCCGAGCGTTTGTGTGTGTGTAACATACAGAAGAAAGGGAATAAAACTGGCCTTCACACTTTAACAATATGTTTCGGGCTAAACATGTATACAACAATTAATGTAGACATGAACCATGTTACCAGAATCCATCTACTTGTATAAAGAGTACTTTAAAGAGTACTAAGTTTAATAGATTCAAATGTGAATATAATAAGTACCTATTGCGCAGTTAAACTGCAATAAATGGAAAGCTAAATTATAAATTCATCAAAAGAGACAGGAAAACCAAGAACTAAGATTTCGTAGGGCACAAACCTTACCAAAACCCGAAATGCGTCGATCTCACTTATAAGACATCCACATGAGATGAACGTGGCGAAATAAAATATTTATCAAAGCATGATATGGTAAGCTTGAGCATACAGCGAGTAACGGGCACTCAACCCGAGAAGTGTATTAACTTTTGTTTTCTCATCTAATGAGAGAAAGGTTGACAACACGTGATCTCCGAGTTTTGTTTGTAAACTATCCGCCAACTGTTGACGGTGAATAAACAAATGTGGACAGACAGTGAGAATATGATCGGTAAGACTAGTGCCATTGAATTCAGCACCACATCTTCGACATGAACCACCCTGCCATGACAAATAAGTAACCAGCTTGCAAACTGTTCTGCAGTATGCAAGTTGGTATGTATACCTAAAACTGTGTTGCCAGATCTCACTTATCCCATAAATTGTATGGACAGAACGGACACGATCGAATTCTGCCGCACTGTTGTAACAGTCCAGTCATTGATCGCCTTTGAACGAACTTTAAGATTAACGAGACGCTTCCATGTAACCTTTCTTTGAAAGTTACCATCACATATGAAATCGTTCAAATAGTTTGTTAAATCATAATCCCGAAGCAGTCCCCATATATCCTTAAAGAAACCAGATATCCTAGAGGGGTTTAACTTACTATATGTTAATCGAAAGAGAAATATATGCTTAACTGCTTTATTGCACAGCATACGACACAGTTGACCAAGAAAAATCAGTTTCCGTTTATCAATTATACATTTTATCGGTAATACATTAAGCATGCTTAGTGCTATATCAGTGCGTGTTCTCCAGCTGAAGCCTTGCATAGATTTGACACACATACGATGAGCCCGCTCAAGGGAGATAATTTCATTAGACGATAAGGTGTAGAGACATTCTGTGCCGTAAAGTGCTTTTGGGAGAACTACATGATCATAAATCCTTTTACATGTAATTGGATTTAATTTTCTGAGAGACTCATAGTCCAGAGTTCCGAAGAACGTTTTCCTTAACTTATCAGAAATTATTTTAACCCTTTGGTTTAACTTATAGTCACAATAACACATAACACCAAGGTGTAAGTAGTTACAGACTTCGGAAATTGTATCATCGCCTAAATGCCATGACCTGGACGAACGAAAGTAAGAAATCTTATTTTCATTAAAAACCATAACGGCACATTTAGCAGGGTTATATTGAAACCTCCACTTGCACGCATAACGGTGACATATGTCTAAAAGAGTTTGGAGGCCACGCATTGATAGAGATAACAATAACATATCATCGGCTACGGTCGGAGCACATATACTATATCCATTTATACATAAACCGGCCTGTGTATGAACAAGTTGTTGTATTAACTCATTAATGAAGCACAAGTAGAGAAATGGTGACCATCGCGAGCCTTGACGGGTAGACTGAAGTACAGGGAACCAGTCCGATTTACGACCCCTATACAATACACAGCTGGTCATTCCAGTGTGCATATTCACAATCGCATGCCATAGGCGACCTGTTATTCCCATGTAGTGAAGCTTGTAGAAAAGACCATTATGCCATACCCTATCAAACGCTTGACGAGCATCCAGGAAGCATGCATATAACTTACTGTTGCTCTCTTTACAATAGTGTATACACTCTTGTAATAGAAAGCTTGTCATATTACAACCCATTCCATCCTGAAATCCGCCCTGTAGAGGATGAATAGGGATATTTATATGTTCTTTTAACCGTAATAAAAGCATGCTCTCATACAATTTGAGAAGACACGAAGAAAGAGTTATAGCTCGGTAACTCTTCGGATCATCTTTACGTTTATTACCCCCCTTGAATAAGGTAACAATGCAGCCTTGTTTCAACTGATTAGGTACATAAGACTGTGATAACATACTATTAAATAACAAAAGTATATATTCATATAGTACAGGTCCTCCATTAATTATATGCTCATTATAAATGGAGTCTAAACCACACATTTTACCTGTGTTCAGACTCTTAATGCACCCCATTAATTCCTCAAATGCAAACGGAGGCTGGTCAGGGTCTACATTATTTTCAAATTTCCACTGATCAACTGTATCATCAACTACTTGACGAAAACCTTGATCATACAACTCATGATTTGTATCACTATATAGATTTGCAAAATAAGATCCCCACTCCTGAGTAATATCGTTAGCATCACGTACAACACGACCATTAAAGTTAAACTCACACACCGATGCTTGGGAAGTGACCTTTCTTTTGGCATTAAACAGCTTCCAAAACAAACCGCAATCAAGTGATGCAGCCGCATCAATATCACGAAAAGCTTTATTATTATAATCACGAGCCGCGCTTCGGTGAAAACGTCTAAATTTTGTTTTGGCCTCCTTATACGAAATAAAAGTTACATGTGACCTATCACGTGGCCTACCTGCTGCTAGCCACTCACCGCGCTTGTGACGCATCCACTCATGAAGGCCCTTTAAGATCTGACCCCAATATGGTTTTAGGTATGAACGATAGAATGAGCGTGGAAGAGTAGTATCCGACGCATATTTAATAGACTCGACTATCTCGGTATAAAGACTATCAATACCATCATGAGATGTAACTGTCAAAACATGGCCTAGACGTGACTTGAGTCGACACATTAGAATATGTTGAAAATGAGACAACTCACTGGGTTTCACGTTAGCCCATTTGATTGGTGCGACACGTGCATGGAGCGGAAGATCACGTGTTATCTGTATTGACAAATTTACAATAACAGGACGATGTGTAGATACATTGACACAGTTATCTTCAACTATATGACATGACTGAACAAAATCAATACAGCTAGAAGGTAACAAAATGTGGTCAATTAATGATTCATTGCTTCCATCATATGATACAAATGTAGATTTTGCTCCTGTACATAGAGGCAATGTATCAACAGCAACAAGATGGTTATTGTGTATCATATCGTAAAGGTCACTACTTCTCGTATCATTCGGCTTGATGAATGAACGACCAGCTTGTAAATGACCGTTAAAATCCCCCATAACAATGACACGCCCCCTAGTGGAGTATGAGCAAACAATATCCTGTATATGCTTAAGATGATCCCTATACAATTGAATACTATAATTAGAACTTGGGGCATATATTTGAAATATATATATGTAGTAATCATCAGAAACTTTCAATTGTATACCAATTATACGATCGTGATCGACATGTAAAAGACTGATCTGATCATTCAAGCTTGAATGCCAGAGCAGTGCGACTCCACCCTTTGCTCTACTTCTGGAAGAACAATACATATCGGTACACTGGCCAACCCCATTATATGATGGGTGAATACTATTAATAAAATCTACATTTGATTTTGTCAACCAATGTTCTGACACACCGCAAATACTAATTTTGTGGGTATTGAGCATCTGGCTGAGGTAAAACGCGCTTGACATAATGCCTGTTGCATTCCATGTACATAGATTCAAAGATGACAGTACTACCATTACGTATATGATAAAATAACTATTAAACAGGTACATTGGTTGATGTGTAAAGTTACTTGTAAACATATCTACTTAAGTCAAAGACATAACTCAGATCAACAAAATGAAGACACAACCTAGTCATAATCCTGATCACCATAAACAACATTTGTATGATCACGTGACTGCTTGTTATATTGACCCCGTGACTGTCTATGTTTCGGTGGTCGATTTAGCCAGGGTCTACATATTACACCAGGTGGCCAAAATCCCTCACTTGCAATTAAACTGGCCGCATATTCATCCACATTTACCCGTATCACGGCAGTATCTCGATATTTCGATCTGAAAATACGCACATGTTTCAAAAATACGTTATTCTGCCTCGCTATAGAAAATATGACATCCTCTGTCACAGAGTTCAAAAATCCACCTACAAAAAATCTCTTGGTTTGCTTTCTCACATACTGTGTAAAATCATCATAAGAACTTTCTGCATTTTTGTTTAGCATCTGCATATCTACGTCACGCTTCACTGGTTGTGTTTCTACAATGGGTGGGTGTGAGTGGAGTGAGTTCGGATCCTCGTGGTTTTCAGTTACGCCATATATTCTACGTGGTATTGGCGTACACACTGGCGGATCTACATTTGACGTTTTCTCACTTGTCACCCCCCTTTTCACCACTGAACTGTAACCGTCGTTACCCGGGGGCTTTATTACCCTCACAAACCGCGTGTATCCATCGATAGTAGTTCTGTATAGTGTTCCTTGGTTACCATGGCTAATATGGTTATTAGCTGCTTCCCCATCACTGGTACCCTGGTTACAATGAATTCCCTCCGACTCCCCATTGACGTAATCTGTATCCCTTTGGACGCCTGTATGGTTCGAGACTCGATCATCAGCTGCAGCCTTTGTATCTTGGCTTCTAGGTTCCATGACTGGTTCCTTGTCACTATCGTCCTGGTTGCTATGGATTTTCTCCGACCTGCACTCGATCTGTTCTGTAACAGGACCCGACTCTTTCTCACGCAATTGTTTCAAGACCTGAGATTCGAGTTTAAGTACCCTCTTTTCTAGATGTTTAGTGTTAATTGCAATTTTCTCACGGGTCTCATTCAAACGACGCTCCGTGTCATCCTTTTCTGAGATAAATTCAGCCCTAAGCACTTTCAGATCATTCCTGACACTAAAATTGCCTGTGCACCTATCATCGCATATCCTCTCAATAGAAAGTTTATTCACATCAATCTCATACTGAAGATCTCTCAGATATGTGTTCGTTTCATTCTTAAACGTAGATAGTTCATTCTTGATACATTTCACATCTTTCGCTAAGTTTTCCTCAAGGACAGTTTTCTCCTGTTTCAGCGACAAAATATCAGACTGTACTTGCGCGATAACATGCTTTAAGTTATCCAGTTCGGAAACTTGATCGCGATTTGTTTGTGATCCGGATATACACGGACGGTTGTTATCATCTTTAACCGCTATCTGTGCCGAGTTGATAATCGTTTTGAGATCTTCATAAGGAGACCCATCAAGAACTGAGATCAATATATACACGTCTTGTGCTAACTTATGTGACACTGTATCTCCACTATTTGTAGATTTACGTTTTTTCAACTGACAAGTTTTCTTATAGGGATAACTTTCAATCGATTTAAGTGTATTGAAAATTGTAATTCTAAGTTCTTCAAGTCTATCCCTGCTTGATTGTCCGTCGGTTAATAGGGTGGATATGAACCGATCTTTGGTATATTGATGAAATAGCATCTGCATACAACTTAACCTATCATCAACAGACACATTTTCATCAAAAATATCAACTTCTTCACACAAAAGATCATGATCAACTGAGCTTTGTGATCCGCATAAATCTTTGATTAATGTCTGAGAGGAGACATCTAACGGTACTTGACTGGTGCACCGTGACTGACCAGGAATAGGTTGGGTATCGTGGAAATCATGTTCCATATCCATGTTATTGTGACTACACCGCACATAAGGGTTTCAAAACCTTTGTGTATTTGACAAATAAAGTGTTCAGTGTGTATGTTCAGTATAATCAACGCGCGTCACATAGAAAAAAAAATCTAACCTGTTGAAAATATCCATCAATCCTTATATACAAATCCATACACAATCCGAAAAGTTCCACAATCATCCATACTACTCAATGTTGTAAGCGTCTCTTGACAAATTAGATCCCCGGCCAATACATACAAGTTCTTAGTTTTCTATCAAAATGGTACATGTTACTTACAAGCAACATGATACAATGCATGTATTGATATTAAATGGACTGAGTTTATGTGGGTTCGGTGAGCCACATTGAAGGGTTGGCCACACAGTTACGTGCACCGGGTCTCCGAATAGCTTGTATCCTGTATACTCCTCAAACCATGTTATAATACCAGGGCCTTTAATTTTCAAGACTTATTTAATTTAGTATTGGCCCTACACTCAGTTCCAGAAGAAAGTATGCACTTTTTAATTTTGAATAGTTCAATATCTAGTGAACATGTCAATTTCAATATTCGCACACTATATCACGTTTTTATTTGTCATCGATCCAGCCTTAATCTACCACGTGGCAGTGAGATATTTTCAGGGTTTTTTTTTTTTTTCTTGGTTTTTTTTTGTACCAAATATTTCAGGTAAAAAAAGGCGCTGAAAAGTCACAGAAAACGAAGTGTACAATATCTTTTGAAACTGAGTGTAGATAACATTTAGTAAATATTTTCACAATAGATTTCCAAGAATATAATGATTAGCAGTAGCAGCGATATCAGAATCATAATCGGTAAGTAACGTTATATCACAATGCAGTTTGTTGTGCAAAAGCATTGTAACTAGTATGTCTCAATTGTCTGTTTGACTTTTGAATGTAATTATCTTTTGATTGCATTCATGTCTTGTAAATAATCAATACGATGCGATATATAAATAATCAACACGATACGATAGATAAATAATGGTTCTTTCTCTGTTCTCGAAACATACAATGTTCTCTTAAGGAACTAAAATCACAATGTGATACATGTCATGAATTGAAAAAAAAAAAATTTTTTAATAATTACAATTTCAATTCAGTTTAGGCAAGAAAGGACATTCGTATAAACTGGTTAATGGTCGTTTTGCGGGCCGCTATATTGTTTATCATCATCATCATCGCAAACTACATAACAAATATCGGTTTCAATTTCAGAGTCTTGATCGGAGTGATTTATTTGAGACATACCTCTAAACGTATGCAAAGACTTTTCCAACCTTTATATACGTGAAGAACTGTATCTGATCATCAGGGATGACTTCATTTATTGCTTTTTTGGCAAATAGCAAGAGCGATGAAAAACGCGCCTATCGGAACCGAACCCACTAAGCAACTAACATTTTTGCTGTACAACCTCATTTATCAGGATGACTTGAACAATTAACATTAATTGAATGATAAACATTTCACGAACCATTCACAGTAACGGTGCCGTCTTTATAAACATAAACATTTCACGAACCACTGACAGTAACGGTGTGGTCTTTAATTTATCAACTTGCGCAGGTGGGAAACGTGTTTTCTCTTTGTTTTTGAGCGAAATAAAATACATTCTGCACGATCCTATTTGCATTTCAGACGGTAACCTGCCTCGTTATTTGTCTGTAATCACAAACTGAATTTACTGAAAAAAGATTCAAAAATAGTAAACGTTTAAAATCAACCAATTTAGGATATATTCCGGTAATAGTTCTTGTATTATCGTTGATTAGATGTTAAAATGAGATACATGATAATTTATTGCTCTTCGTTATAGAGTTGTTCCTTCCCGTATAACAACAACCGCTTATCACGTGACATGGTAGTGTAGCTTGATAAGATGGTTGTGATACATATACATGTACTCAACTGGATGCTGTTGGGTTTTTTTTTCTGTATGTAATGAATATGTCATAAAAAACATGCATTATTAATTGTTGCAGGTTATCTTCTTTTTATTTACTTCACGGGATACTTCTAAGGACAAAAAACGCCAATTTACAACCAAACAAGTATTTATTAACAAATATAATCTAACAGCTACTTGATTTGAAAGAAAAAAATGTTTATAGTAAAGTTAAAGAAAATACATATCAATATTACTCAATCTTAATGGGAAGTTTGATTTTGAAATTTTAACGTTTTCGTCTCATAAATTCTGCTGGTGAAAATCGTTTCGTAGAACCCGTGGAGGTCAGCTGTGTTGTCTTGATTCTCTGGGACGATGAACTTCCTGCTCCAAGGCGCCTGCGTAGCTTTGACGTCAAAGATGGACTCGGTTCAAGTGTGCCTGAAAGTTGAAATGGACATCTTTTACTAATGAATAGATGCTTTTATCAGACGGTTAATTCGTTTCGAGTTTGACATCTTACGACAGTATTTCAGTTATTTGAGTGAGTTTGCATCAGACAGATATGGTGCATCACGCTGTAAACAGTTGACAGGGTACCACACACAATCACATGACACTAAAACTAGACCAATCAGTTATCGAGCCATCTGCTTGTGCTTTTATCGCCAAGCACAAATGAGATATAAATGTCATTTTTATGAAAGCAAAATAGTTTAAAGTGTAAATTTAAAAGAAATATAAGAATGCCAAGATCTGATATAAGACCGTTGTTAATTAATTAAAAAAAAGGAATTAAAAATAAATTGACTGACTATAGATATTATGAAAAACAATATACGACGAAATGGTTGTCAGTATTCAGGTAATAGCTATTCCACCAGGTTAAGGGTAAAGGTTGACTCTGTCAGTGAACTGGTAGATATTGTTTGCCTAGGGTTAAAAGTTTTGGAAAAAATACTTTTGCTTATCAAGGATATTCTCTTTGGAATTAAGTGCCGCAACATATAAGAAATGCTAGGAGTGTCTCCTAGTTCAAGTCCGTTGTCAAGGCCCATTTGTTAGATGGCGTCCGAGATGTATGTTGATTTCAAATTCAATTGGATTTTTTAGTTTACTTGGTTATTCATTTTTTAAGATAAACAGATCATATATTTTTTCATGGCATATTATAATATTCAATTCAAAGACACTCTCTATTTCTTACTTTCACACATATAAAATATTTAATTGTTATTTTTATACCATTTTAATAAATACTTTTTTTTTCATGGCATATTATAATATTCAATTCAAAGACACTCTCTATTTTAGATAGCTGCGAGTAAGAGACTTATATTAATTTGTAAAGTTAACTGTGTTTCTGCAGATCAGCTTTATGTGGTACCTATTGAGGCGTCAAATGAGTCTATGAGGAAGGGTTATTATCATTAATTTAGCATATACTACACATCTAATCCACATGAAATCTACACCTTTTAGTTTATATAATGTTCTTGCAAATTATATTCTTTGCTCATAGTTCATAATTACAATTAAGTTTATGTTCTTTATTACCATCTGAAGATTAAGTTTAAGCATTTTAAGTCCCGTACCGGTGTTTACAACGGAGGGGACTATAGGTTTGCCCTCCGTCTGTCTGTCCGTCCGTCTGGAAATCTGAATCCCGCCATAACTTAAAAACCGTTTGAGATAATATTATGAAAATTGGTAGATGAATAGATTGCAGTATGGAGATTCTGTGCGTCACTTTTTTTTAATTCTCTCGGAACAAATTTCTGGTTGCTATGGTAACGGAAAAGTTATGCACCTCACCGGTAGGGTACTCATATGTTGCGTGCAACACCAGTTACTCGTTTTTTGATTTTCTCTGTTGCTTCTTTAGATCCAATTTATTCATATTTCAATTAAAGTATATAACTGTTCACAGTTATTATTATTATTTCTGTGAACTGTCAAATCATCTTACAAGTTATTAGCCCATTTATTTTAGTCCTCATTCTCTTAACAATTTCTCTAAATATATGCTATATGTGTTAAATTATAGTTTACCTTTAGCAATAGGAAATTTATTGTCAAAAGAGGTATTCTTATCATGTGCCCAAGATACTGTTTTTTCCATTAAAAATGAATATTGGCTTTCAATTGTTATGTGTTTTTATAAATGTAATTTATCAATTTCATTGCTCTAATCCATATATTCTAGTCTGCTATTTACTAATTAATCATCATTAATTTTTCTTGATTAAGTACCTGATTCAATATTTATAATTTATTTTTAAACGATCATAATTTATCATATAGAGTATTAGCTACATTTGTCTTTCATTGTCTGTTTCATCTTTGATTGAAATATTTGACTTGTGATATAATTATGATAATAACCTGCTATGTCAGGTTACACTATATTAAAGGACCACAGTGGAAATAGAGTTTTCGGTAACACTTTTCTGTGTCACCTTAACATATATTGTTTGATGACATGGCTATATTTATGTATAAACTTGTTAATAGTAATTGTATGTTATGTATATGCCATGCAATTGAATAAACTATATATTTCTATCTATCTAGCAAATTGTACTTCTGAAGTATCGACAACTCTGGCCAGATGACTTGTAAACGGAATATTTTATTAAACGCTCGCGAAATTATCGAATTCTGATGATATTTTGCGCGCGTGTGTGTGTGAGCGAAGGAAACCTAAACGAAACAAGAGGGCCATGATGGCCCTATATCGCTCCCCTGAGTACCACTGCTCTAAAGGCAACCTCAAGTATCATGGATCGTAACTCCAATACAAGGCATAATAATCATTGGTTTATTAACATTGTGTATACATCTAATCAAGATTGCTTTATTAATCTGGATGTTAGAATGTAAACAAGGTTAAATATACATTTTTTATACTTCAAGGACCATAATTGGAGATAGTGGTCCAATACCAAGTCAGCCTTGGCAAGATAATAGTCATTAATGTTACAATTGTTACAAATTACAATTAATGTTACATCCTAAATAATCCCTTGGAAGCTGAATTTTCAATTGATCACATTTGCTTTTGTTTGGGCAGTTTTAATTGCGGTAGAGGGTATTGATGTGATCATTTTGCTAAATGAAATTAAATTCTTACCAACATATTTAGAGAAGAAGATTCTTGAAAAAAAAATGGTAATATTCAATTGGTTGTCATGGCAACCAGAAATCTTCATGGACCAAGGTTATTTTTAGCAACATTTCTAGAAAGTTACCCAAGGATCACCTCTGCTAAAAAATTCTAAAATTTGACCTGCAGTTTTGGAAAACGGGTCTCTATAGTTTTCTCTGTATAAATATCAGAAAAATTATCCCTGCACCTGGTGGCCATGTTTTTTTTTACGGATCGGAATAATTTTAGCAATCTTGGTAGAAGGTTACACATAGAACATCTGTACAAAACATTTTGAAATCTGGCCAGTAGTTTTGAAGGAGATGATTTTTAAAGTTTTCACTATATACATATAAGGCAAATTAGCCCCGCCCCTGGCGGCCATGATATTTTACAGATCGGAATAATCTTAGCCATCTTGGTAGAGGGTTACCCAAGGAACATCTTTACTAAAACATTTTGAAATCTGGCCTGTAGTTTTGAAGAAAATGATTTTTAAGGTTTTCATTTTTTTTCCTACATCGATCAAGTTTATTTTAACAACTTTTGTGAAGATCCACCCAAAGGAGTATCCCTGTCAAGTTAAATCAAATTCTGGCCAGCAGTTTCAGAGGAGATGTCGTTTAAAGATTCATTGATACATACACAGGCAAATTAATGCAACCCGCCCCTGGCGGCCATGTTTTTTTTTACAGATCGGAATAATCTTAGCCATCTTGGTGGACAGTTACCCAAGGAACATCTGTACCAAACATTTTTAAAATCTGGCCAGTAGTTTTGAAGGAGATGATTTTTAAAGTTTTCAGATTTTTTTTCTTTCCATTGCCATGGCAACCAGAGTTCTACATGGATCAAGTTCATTTCGAAAGTTTTGTGAAGGTTCACCCAAGGATCATTCCTGCCAAGTTTAATCAAATTCTGGCCAGCAGTTTCAGAGGAGATGTCGTTAAAGCAAATTGTTGATGACCAACGACAGACGCAGGGTGATCCTAATAGCTAAACCATGAGCAGGTTGTGCTTAGGTGAGCTAAAAAGATGCAAGGTGGAAGTGCTAATAAAGCTACTAGACCTCTGTTGAGCACACTTAAACTAGAACATAACGCTTGACTTAATATCATCTTGGTATAACTCAGTCGGTGTATAAAAATAATCAGTTTGACCCTAGTTCGCCAAATAATTGTTGTTTAGAAATGACAAGGTTTTTGTTGAATGATTTATTTCTCCGGATTGAGGAAATGGGGCAACCAATGATGGTGTCCATACTTAATAACCTCTCTTATTGTCAAATGACAGTGAGGTCGTTTAATATTTGAAATGGAAATGAGGGAAGATACATGTGGTAAAACTGAATAAAAAAAAAACAATGGTAAGGTATAGCAAGTAGAAAGAATTAAATTCAACGAATGTATTATGCAGAGCTCTATTAAATGTCATATTAACCGAAATAATGTGAATACAATAGACAAAATAAAAATGATAACGAACAGGTCTGTAAAATCTTTCTTTGATTTATTATATTCTCAAAATATTTAACGAATGTCTTTCCTCTTAAGAAATAAAATACATGATTTGTATTTTTTGACGTTTTAATAGTCAGAGGATTGTACTTTACTTCAGATAAAATTTGATAAGGTTAGTCTGTACCTGACAAGTCTATGTGGAAAGTCTTAGTCTAGATGTGGCAAATCGTTTTTAATGGCGCACACACAGAATATGGTTGTAAATGAGATATTTGATGTCTTCACTGATTCATTTTACCGTCATGGCATTTGTCTGTTAACCGATTTTTAAGCAATTATGTGTACTTTCTGAAAAAGTCTGGTTCTGCGTAAATTGTGGAGTCTGTAGTAGGCAAGCAACACGACCATTAGACCATCAATGATCATAAACCCTTATATTAAGTTCGTAAACTTAGAAAATTATCGCGTTTTATAGCAGAACTTTTCGAGAGACGAATAGAGATTTTAGGTGAAGTTATATATGGGAAATTGTTGCTAGGATACTAAACCTGCGTCAACAGGAGGCTGCACCAGATCTTGTTTCTTTACATCTTCGTGGCCACTTGTCGGTGTTGTCCCACTTAGCTTTTGGATTAAAAGTTTTCGCAGGTGGAGCTGTAAAAGTAAATTGCGTACTTCTTCTAGCCTAGTCATTGATGATATGTCAAAGAAGGTTAAAGCAAAAGTATATTTAATGGTCTATTTGCATCTGAAACATCCTGAAATATAGCATTGATATCAATGATGCATGTCATTCAATATACCAAATTATCTCGTGCAAATTCATTGATTCCGTAGAAAACGAACTATGCAAACCAAAACTGCGTAATTCCTTGAAATTTGTAACACCAGAGTAATGTTCATAAGCAAAATAAGTAATTAGGTTAACTATATCAATTACAATTTTATGTCTATACATGAACATGTATGCCTTTCTGAGTATTGGCTATTTTTACTGCTTGTACCTTTGCGTGACCATGTTTTTGATCATCTTGATCTGGACCCTGTTCTGTTTGATCGTCTCCGGGACCGGTTTTCTCGTCTTGTGAAGTTTGCGGTGGTCCAGCATCGCTTTGCTTACTTCCTGTGTCTATATCAGTCCCATCTGTTGGACCAACATCTGCCTTGGTGGTTGTTTCAATAACGTCTTCTTCACTTGCAGACAGTGCAATGTTGATGTTGGTATGTTTCTGACATCTAAAGAATCAACTACATTTTGTAACTTGTTTCCCAGGCAATGTAAAAGTTTGAATTGAACTGGGTTGCATATACATGTACATTGTATGAATGAAATGTCCGTTCTGGAAAAAATAGAGAATTATTAGTGAATTAAATATTCGAAAAACAATATCATATTTTTTGTGTCAAAAGGTACCTGTGCAGCATCTTTCCATGTTCTTCTAGAGACCTGGAATCTAGGTCAACGTCACTAGAACTTTGTCGTGTGAAACGCCCATCAATGACGTCAGGAAGGTCGGCGTATGCAGGCGAAGGCCGCAGCATGATAGTGTCTTCTGCTGTGTCTGAAATTGGCGGGTAATTACTTGTTGTCAGTTTATCTGCTAACCCTCACAACGAAATAACAAAATTAAGCATACTACAAGTATTTTCATAATAATTACCTGCTTTAAGATTTGCTTTCTATATTTTCATTTATTTGTTTCTTATATGACTTAAGAAAGTTATCATTTATATTACGACCAGATGCTTATAAAAACTACGCATGTCAGTATTATTAAGACATTTATGCTCAAAGAATCTGGGGACATATTCTTGAGAGGAAAGAGTGTATGTATTAAAGGTTTGGAATCTTTGACATAGAGCAGCGACATGGTAAGGAGTCCGACTTGCTTGTCGGAGGTGCCGAGTTCGATTTCATCTCGGGCAGTAGGATATTAAGAGATTAAACTTTTATAGATTATAGTTGAAAAAATAAAGATATATTACTTAGTATGAAGGTTAAACTATTATGTACGCTAAAATGGAAAAGCTACCTTTTAATTCATCCACACAGTTTTCGGGATACATATCTTAGGTCCCGAGGTCGATTTCAGCTCGGACAGTAGGATTTTACGAGATTAAATTTAGTATAATATAGTTAAAATTGAATATAATATTTAGTATAAAAGTTAAACTTTTATGTACGCTTAAATTGAAAGCTACCTTTTAATTCATCCAGACAGTTTTCGAGATCCAGGCAACGCTTCCAAAGGTTTTTCTTCATGTTGACCCATTTCCCAATCTCGTCCTCCAGGTCCTTCTCCTGCACCAGTGAGGCATTAAGCTGTCATGAAAAAAAAGTGTGCTCAGGCTTTGTAACATGTATTTCATATAGTAAATATGATCGGCTAAAACTCTTTTCAGCGTTATTGTCCTTTTCTTTTGCTAACTTATATTGCATTTGTATAGTGTATTTCTCTGTTTATTCCTGTATTTTTGAATTCGGTGGAAAATAAAGATATGTGTGTTATAGAAAAGAAGCTAGTTACAGGAGAAAAAAAAATACGTTACAGGATGGAAAATTGGAAATTAGCAATATGTGTTTAGTACAGATACTAACTTATCTGAATTGCACGATTTTGACTGGATATGTGAATGTAAGGTTTGTTCTATAACTACTAAGCCAATCTGTAGATAATTTGACTGGACGTGGCCATGCTATATATCCAAGACATGCTATCAAAGAGAGGCAGCACTACAAGTCTCGTGTAGAAAAAGTAATAAATGACGGAAATACTACCGCTACACCATACTAAGAATAGAAACCTTGAACCTTTACCAAATTTTACTATAAGGTTGATCTATTCAACTGGACAAATGAAGTTATACCTAATGCGAGTGCTCTTTACTGATCCTGTCCTCATACTTAAGTGAATACATATGTCTCTCATAATTGAATTTCCCAGCTCTTAATAAGCAAGTTGGTTTCTTTAAGAAAAGAGACCAGTGAAAATCAGCCGCAGCGTAATGATATTACTGCATGATTTTTACAAAGTGCAGAATATTGTACTTTTGTTTCATGGAGTTTGTATCAAACACGACGTGTTTATGAAGACCGGTATAGGGGCTGTAAATAAGTACAATCAAAGTTGACGTGTGGAACTACAAGTACAAGTTAATTGGATACATTGAGAATTGTTCCCGAAAACTTGTTCGATACAAATTTTAAAAAAAAAATACTACGGCCAATGCCTTGCTTGTGAGTAAATTTATGTTACTTCGTTTATTAGAGTATTGAATCTCAATGACTGATGTTTTAATTAATTGCTCAAAATCAGATCTGAATTTTACAAGACATACTTGCAAACATACAAATGTAGACGGCCTGACAATTATTACTGCCAAAACGGTTTGCATCATGCGGCTTTTCTGAGAGGAAGTCTGGTCTGCACATATGTTTGTAAGTAAGATATTTCAACGAGGAAATGATGTTCAATATAGCAATATTTTATAATCTAAGGGTTTTGGGGAAAAAGATGGCAATTTCACACTCAATATGCCTACAATGCCCGCCATTAAAGTATGTTACAGACCCACACGTAAGAAAGGGGCAGTTACCTTATTTTGCAACTGGCGATGGGTCAGCTTGTTCCAGTGGTGAGATATCAGCCTCTCTCCAAAGTTTCGCGAGGAATCGTCGGTCTCTATATATTTAGGAATAATCAAGGCAACGGAAGTTTTAACCAGAAAAAAAAATGTTGCAGTAGTATTGCTCTCGGCATCCTATGAAAGTGTTTTAAGAAAGAAAAAAAGATTTTAAGGCATGTCTCTATTTCAGCCCGTATGCCTCTGTGATTTTTTCACCTGACAAAACTGTCGTATCGACTGTAACCTTAAAACAACAGCAAATTATGTAAATTTACATGTAGTTTCATTTTCTACATGTATTTATATACATCGAATGGCATATCAGTTTTTTCCATTTGTTTCTGTGTTTAGTGACTAATGGATATACATTTACACTTAGTGGGATAATGATACACGATTGTTCTTTAAGCACTTTGGTACTATATGCGTATCAAGCTATTTTAAATAGCATATTTCGCATAAAAAATCAAATTCTGAAAGTAAGTAATAATTATTCTGTCCAGTGACATACCTACATACCTTTGCTAGAAAGAGTCCCGACATAACGGGCCAGTTTGAGTTCCTCTATATGGTCGGTAGTGGTCTGGTAGGTTTTCTGTTCCCGCTCGGAGTGACCATATCGTTCTTAAACTCCTCCTTTTAACATAAACAACGATGAATATAAAACTTATGATATATATATGTAATTGTACCTTAGGAACGGGTCTCACTTACATACATCGTTTTTTTTTTGTTTTTTTTTTTTCGTTTTTTTTTTTTTTTAATTTTTACCCTTTCAAAGTTAGGTTTCATTGCCAGATTCGGTGCCTGTCGAGTCGATTATGAATTTATTTGATAACCTCATTAACGTTAGTCTTAAGAATTGTAATCGTGTTCCTAAACAATGGCAACATTTACAAAAATAAAGGACTTGTTGACCTGGCTCACAAAGACAATTGGATATCGTATCTACTTCCATAGATACAGTACAGTGTCAATGAATTAGATATCTTGGATATTTTTAATATCTTATTTGCTAAGAAGTATACAAGTAAATAAATGAAATGATATTTGATATATTCATTACTGAACAGGAAATACTACCAGGATGCATTCAATGAATATTGCCTATTAAACAGGATGCAAGAAACATAACACTTCAACGTTCTAGAACATAACTTTAATAAAATGATCTCTCTCATTGGCAATATCTATTTGACTTAATTCAAATTCTGTTAACTTTTTTTTTCTTTAATCTTTTCCAAGTATCTTCGTTTAGAGTACTCAGGACGGCAAATCCAAATGTTTGGTGGTGAAATCTATCAAGCTTAATCTATACATTGATATAAGTACGTATATATATATATATATATATATATATATATATATATATATATATATAAGATGAAATAGAAGTTCGCACTAGGGATTTCGATAACAATTCCAGTGTGTTTCTTTTAGAACTATATCATTTTTTCTAACATCCCCTTTATTTAAATCGTAGGAATATTAAAATCTGCTTTTTCTTTGAGAGTACATGTTTTAATATCAAACAGGATTTTTTTAAATTAAACAATCACCAACTCACCCATTCAGTTCTGTAGGTGTTCGACACGTCACTCAACTGCTGCTGCAGACTTGAGAGGGCCTCCATCTTCTGAAACAGCTCCTCCTCTGCAAACCCTGCACGTGACCAACAGTAGCACGTGAATCACATAGTGCATGCGAGGTGTAAACTAAAGTCACGTGTATACATAAAAGTAATTATTGAAAAAAATGTGTATTGTCCGATGGTACATGACAAACTTACCGACAAGGCGTTGCTCATTGTCCACGTCTGTATTGTTGATATCTACCTCTTGGCCGCGCATTTCTCCTATCTCTGCCTCAAGGCGTTCTGCAAGGAAAATAGGAAAATGCTGTATGATTGATATGGTAGTAAATACGCAAATGTAACACTGGAATGATAATGTCAAAGCAATACTGCTGTTATGTTTGCAAGATGATTATAAATTGGTAAAAAAAAAAAATTTAAGAGATTAAAAATAAATAAATTCATTGATTTTTTTAAAGAAACATAATGAAATCAGGAAACAATTTGCAAGTATTTATGAGCGGACATATAGATGGTTTGTTAGACATTCAGTCTGATCTAAACAGTCCTGGATCTAAACCCTCAAATCATATTTTAATGGATTGGTATATCCAGGGTCTCTATATATACAGTATTAAAGAGACCCTGGAATGTCATGGCCGTGCCTCTGACCCCGACCTTATAGTTACCGAGACCGGTCGGTCGAATAGATAGAAAAAAAAATCTCCAATTTACGTGCCATTTTCGTTTATGAGACCCTCCAGCTCGGTATCCATGGCTGCCCTTGTCTGCAAGTTCGACTGCAGCAGAGATTCCATTGTCTCGGCGCCATTGACAAGATTGTGGATCTGTTCCTGTAGCGTCTGTGATAGAGACTCTGTCCTACCCAGAGTCTCTTGTCGGGCTTGACGGAGCCCGACTAGTGTGCTATTGATAGTCTGCAGTTCCATAAGTTGATCTTTAAATGAAAGAATAATGCCGACGATCCCTTCTGGGTCTGTCACGTCGGCTTGGACGCCAGCCGTCGTCATTTTTGGGACCTGGAGAAGCAAATCAATTTACTTTCAAAATTAGTTTTAAATTATTTAAGTTGACAGAACGTACGTCATCTGTAACTTTAGTGTTTTGTTTTTTTCCCCAAGAATTGTACATGTGACGTACGTGTTTCTTCTAAATTTGTATTGATACATGTAGGCAATGTACTATATTAAATAAAATCAAATACTTGCCGGTAATTTAGGTAAAACAATTGACATATATGTCTACACTGATCATTATTTCAGGTTATGTAGCGTTCTGCATGGCAACGACGTTATGGTTACATGACGTCATACATTCGCATGTCTAGGAAAGTCGGCATAATAAAAGACCTGAAACCGTCTTTGTCATAATTACGCTCACCGAAACATCTGCTTCTTCTTAAATATAAAAAATTGTGCTTCTGGTATGGTTCTGAAATAAGCCAAGTAGATTATCCTCCTCCCCCCCCCCCCCCAAAAAAAAAGGAGTTTGTTGTAGATTGGCTAAAGATCTATACTAGATAGCAATAATTTTATCTCATTAAAACTGACAAATCATTTACCAATTTACCATTGAATTTCAACAGTTACATTCTTTTATAAATTCATATTTACTTCAAAGGATTAAAATATTTATCCTTTAATAATTATACAATGTATCTTATAGGGGACTATATCAACCAAAGTGGCACCGTTTTGACTATTTTGACCGGGATAAAGGGCCGTTTTGACTATTTCTTTGGATCGTTTTGACCAATTTGGCATTGTTTCAACTTGGGTCCGTTTTTGCTTGGGTCCGTTTTGACAAGTACCCGATGCTATGTATTTAGTAGAATCTCTTTTCCCCCATGTATTTGAGTGATGATTATTCAAACTTTAAAGTAGGCTATATCTACTGTCATATTTGTTTTTCCATGGGTGGTTATATACAACGTATATAGAATCCCTGTTTTTCTTTTGCCAAATACTTATTTCATATTATTTTCATAAAAAAATTACTTAAAGTTTAATACTACAACTCTTGCATCGTATTGTTTCCTCTTTTTGCCGTTAATGTTTATGCGCCTCCGCCCAGTTGTTTTCCTCACAGCATAGACATATTCACTGTATATGTCTGTGCTCACAGTTAACTAAAAAGCGGATATAAGTTTGATAAGAGATTCCATATATATAACATGTTAGAGTCCTGGTTTAAAATGTTTTGTTATTTAAATCTAAAAATGAAACCAGACTTTAGAACTTTAAATAGTCTTAAACACGTTAAAATGCGTCAACTTAAAAAATATTTTGGACATCTAGATCAAAGATTTATAATGATAATAATGGTTAAAGGTCTTTGTCTAGATCTATATAGTTTAGAACAGTAAGAGATGTGAAAATCTAATGTACTTCCATGGAAAAGTTAAACAAATGACTGAAAATAGTCGAACGAAAACAAATAGTTCAAGATCTACAAAAAGTTAAAACAAGACGGAACTACAACCCCACCAATCGCCAACACAAAGAATGAAAACAGAGAGAGGGAGAGAGAGAAAGAGAGAAACAGGTCTACTTTTATCACTTCAAACAGGGTCTCTGTATATACAGTATAGAAATAATCAGGACCCTACATCACGCGATGCCGTATCAAACAATTCTTACAACGCAGTAGTTATCACAGGACACCATGGCTGAAATTTGCCGAGAAAATTGCGCGAAAGGAAAGCTCGTGTTCGAAAGGTCCTCTTTCCTGAATAAGAATGACAGACATCAGAAACATATAGAAAACCATTACTTCAATGCAGCAGTAGGTTTCGTTATAGTGTTCTGTATAAGCAGTTTTGAATATACTGCTTTTCGTATACATGTGATTTATGTCGGTTTCGGTCTAGTCTTATTTCGTACTAGTTTTTTCATTATATTTAAATCCTAAATTATAGGAAAGCGCAATATAAGGGAAATTACGTATTTTTCGGGAATTGTAAAATGCTTAACAAATGTGTTATTCTTTATTTTTTATTGAAAGTAAGACATGTTGCTGTCTAAGAATTTGTAAATAAATTAAGACTTGTAATTGTTGGGTTTGAAGCTATAGCGTAATAAAAAAAGAAAAAAAAAGTATGTTTCTGGTTACCCAACAGACCCATTATTTTACCCCACTACCCATTTTTTTTTTCAAAGCAGAGATAAAAAAAAATAATGATATCAATCTAAGATTTTTAATCGCCTTGTCTTCGTATAAACAGGTTACTAACTATAATTTTTGAGAGTCATTTTAAGACAGGGGTTTTCTTAAGTGGACGCCCGCTTGCCCGTGCCGGGTTAAAATCACCATGGGCACAGTGACTTGGAAAGAATTTTTTTCAATGGGACTATGGCCCGTCATTTGCTAAAATCAATGGGACATTTTCAAATCTAATGGGACATTTTTAACTATTGATGTGAAAAGTTTTAGTGGGTTAAAAAGGAAAACTGCTTAACATCAAGTTTTATTTGGTTTTAGAACACATATACTTGTGGTAAGTAAGTAAGAACTTTTCACATAGTCTTGTTAATAAAGAACAGTATCTTCAACAACCTGAAGCAACTATAAAAACGCTGTTAAAATAAGACATAGGCTAAATACGATCTAGAAAGATCCCAGCTCATTATTTGGAAGAAGGGACACCAGGGACAATATCAAAAATGAAACAAGAACTTGAACTAGAAACTTTACAAGACAGACGCCTAAGCCTCAGATTAATATTAATGTACAAGGTGGTTGAGGGGTTAGTTCCAGCACTACCAACATCAGATTTTGTGAAATTCACCAGACCTAAAAGGACAATAAAAACAAAAAAATTTAATGGCTGCGAAACATCAAATATATTAGAAAAACGCATTTGCAAAAATTCAAAGTGTCTGGAAATACCATCATCAAACTCTAAACAATATGAAAATTGATTCTTTGTGGACATTGTGATTCACTGGAATCATCTCCCTGATAATATAGTGCATGCTGGCTCTGTTGAGGCATTCAAAAATGCCTTAAAGAGCCACCGCCAATAGTGCGGAGCTCTTCTTCCGTTGTGTAAAACCCAGTATTGGGATCTACAACGTATTTGTTTCAGATTTCAGATTTCAGAAGGCCTGATTAAAAGTTCTAAGCTAAAAATTCACCTCCTAAATCTTAGTTCCACTTTACTGGATTTTTCTAGGTTTATATTTGGTGTTACTGGAAGGTATCGAGACATCTTGAGGGTTAGGAGATGGTTGTGTCAATGAATCGGACGAAACTTCCCAAGGGGGAGATGAAGCAGAGTTTGTAACTTTCTGAGAGGGGAGACTGCGATAAATCAGCACTTGACGCTGTTTCATTATTATCATTTACAGTTTTCATATAATATCTGGATTGTGGGCCTAAAAACGATAAGATGGATGTCTAACTTTTGTTGGTCAGATCTTTCAATTTTTTTTTTTTTGAGGCATTCTTGTTCTTTTCAGACGTCTACCATACGAAATTGAATGTAACATCTCGGACAAGCTTTTTTGTTATATTAACCGAGTGTTCCGACTGCGTAATTCTATATGGTTTAATAAGCGTCCAGCTCTTAATAAGCGTCTGAGAATATGCGGCTTACTCAGCAAAAAAGCAAAATGAAAATGCGATTCATACTTAATGTATTTCAATAAGAAAAAACAACAATAAAGATTATGCTTCAATGCATATTGTACTTAATGTGGTTCAAAGTGAAAGAGACAAATGGCGCACAGGAATGTGAGAACAATGGGACATTTTCAATTTTAATGGGACTATGGCGCATGGCGCACGGGTTTCCATGTCACTGTGGGCAAGTGATTTTTCCAAGGAGATAGCCCGTTGGGCAAGTACATTTTCGTAAATGATTTTTTTTATTTTTTTTTTAAATTTTATTTTCTACATCATATAGGGGATGAGTTGCTTGCAAATTGTGTTTGATACATGTTAACTAAAATTCATCTTAATACTACACATATTTAGTTTTAAACATTAACAAACACTGACTAACTTTAAGATCGGACAAGCTGTTTTCACTGGGGGCGAGTAGATGTTCAAAGTAACTTGCCCCCTGGGCAAGTGAAAGTCAAATCCTTAAGGAAACCCCTGTTAAGATTACGGATTAGTTTCGAATTTCTATTTACTTTATTTCATAAATAATCAAAAGATAAACTACGTCAACAAGTCTTTTTAAAATGGGTCGTAGTATTAGTTAATTTAAGTTAACTTAGGGGATCCTCGACTCCTTTTAAATAGCATGGCTTGTCCTAGTTTCGTGACCCTAAACTTAAATTTTTGCATGTGCGCATTTGGATTTAAATGCTTTTTAAAAAGTTATGAAATGAAACAAAAAACAAACTCAAAATACGTGAACAACATTGAAAATTTCGATGAAAATATCATTTAGTACTTTTTATAAGACCTTTAAAGGCTATGTAATGCTCTATTTTTTATGTTCTGCAGTATCTCCTCATTTTCCTGGACATTACTTGGGTTTTTCTACTTTGTGCGCAAACACAAAATGTCCGCCATTGTTTACAATTTGGATTTAAACCGGAAGTGCAGATAACACTTGATTTAAAACAAAAAATAATGTCAGATATTGAAGAAAAAAAACAAATGAACGACCTAATGCTTAAAAAAATTGGATTACTTACTTACTTATAAATGCGTTCCATCTTCATCATGGCCGTTATTTACGTAGTTCCGATGCAGCGATGAACTGCACCGTTTTTCTCAGGTTCTCTGCGCTGCCCCATAGTTTGTCGTTGAAGGGTGTTTCTGTAGGCCAGTACGTCTGGTGTGCCTCTTCCAGGATGGGACAGCTCTGCAGGACGTGGAAGGGGGTTTGTTCTTCAGCACCGCACTTGCATGATGTTTCTTCAGCAAGGCCCAGCCTTTTCATGTGTTTTCTTAGACAGCAATGCCCTGTTCTAAGCCAAAAGATGGTAACTTGGCTTGGTCTGTTTAGTTCATGTATGCTGTCTTTGTTGGGATGGTAACCATCGGTTTTGCTGTTCCAGTCGGACCTGAACTTGTTTTTCAGTAGGGCTTTTGCTTCTTTGTATGATGTTGGGGGTTGGGGTTGCTGCTTCTTTGCTCCCTCCTTGGCTTGTTTGTCTGTTTTCATTTCCCGCAATGCCGACATGGGCAGGAATCCACTGTAGCACCACTTTGTTGTACTCAGACAGGCAGCTTATGTTGGCCATCAACTGTCGAATAGATGCATCGGATTGGTCTGCTGAGAGGGACTGTAGTGCAGACAATGAGTCTGTCAGGAAGACAATGCACTTTTGCCGTACCCCTTGCTCTGTCAGGTGACCTGCAGCTGAGTGAAGGGCCTGTACCTCAGCTCTGTAGTTGGAGCTCTGTTTGCCCACTGGGGTTGCTTGGGTGAAAGGGAGTACATTGGGATAGGTGATGTACACTCCGCTTCCAGCATTTTTCACCGCCTTTTCTGCTGATCCATCAGTGTAGGCTTGGATCCATGAGTGTGGTGGATAGCGCTGATGGATCATGTCCAGTGTGTAGGCCTTTAATTGGACAGGGTTTTGTGCCTTGTTCTCAACCCCTGGAACGTCAACTCTGATCGCTGGAGTCTTCTGTCTGGGGATCCATGTGTCTGGGGTAAGTGGTTCGGCTTGTATATCGGCAGCCACTCCTTTCTCACGATTGTGATCCCTGGCAATGTGATTTAGACTTTGTCTTTTCAGTCTGTTTTTTGTTCTGCCCTGGAGCTTTGAGTGAAGTCTCCGTGCTTTCTCAGAATGAACCAAGACCTTATACTGCCTTCTTGTCTCTAGTGGTTCTATGTTGGCGGTCTTCTCCATTTCTGTGATTGGTGTAGTCTTCATGGCTCCTAGGATGATACGTAGGAAAAAATTGGATTGATTTTGATATTCATACAGTTTTTAGCTCACCTGAGCCAGAGGCTCAAGGTGAGCTATTGTGACTGGTCTTCGTCCGTCGTCCGTCCGTCCGTCGTCCGTCCGTCGTCCGTCCGTCCGTCGTCCGTCAACATTTTGCTTCAAACGACATCTCCTCCTTAAAGTCTCCGTATGTTTTAGCGTAAATAAATTCAAAGAAAATAATTAAAGTGCGTAGATAACTAAAAATGTGTCTAAGATAGTGCAAAATAAAACCCCGAAGTCCATGCATTGCTTTATTAAGCAGAAATTGTGGGAAATTCCCCCTACTATTCCCGAATATCTGACGGCACCACTAACAGAATGATGCAGTCGTTATATGCTAATTTTGAGGCAGAGTGGGCGGAGCATGCGCCTTTTAACGCCCCTTTTTAAATCGCAATGGCGGACAAAAAGAAAAAACCGCGAATGACGCGACTTAGTCCGCGTTCTAAGATTACTGCAGTAGAAAATAGAAAAGAAAAACAAAGACTGTGGTCAAAGACGAGACACACGATAAGATTATCTTCAGAAACATGGTATAGGTGGATTCAGGTAAAAAAGGATTTAAACATCGCCACACACGACGAGTTAGCCAAACGACTCCTAGAAAGGTAAGTTTGCTGATAAGAAGCCGGCCCTTCTTTCTATTTTTACATTCATGACCATAACCAGAGATTTAAGTCATCTCAAATTTAGGCTTCGTGCCATAACAATTTTGCTATAATTGTAAACAACTAAAATCATACTGCCTCAAATTTGAAAGTAAGCCACATTTGATACTTGTCTCCGATCAAGTGCACTCCTGAAAGGGAAAACCGGAATTTGTTGTACAAATATCGGTAACGGTAACTAACCCGACCTTTTTCAAGTGTTAAAATTTATTTTGTGTTTAATTATTTAACCCCACATCTATCACATAAACAATATAAGATTAAGAATGAGAAAGAAAGAAAGAAACAGATGCACCGTTAGTAATATTTTATAACAAGAACACAGCAGACGACTCGTACGACAATGTGATACAAACAGTCAAATATTGCCATTTACGCTGAAAGTATAAAAGCCTATCTCTCAGTGAACTTTCATCTGCTGTGTTTACATTTTTTATAAATGAAGTCATATGTGTATAATTCGTAACTACTATGACGTCACCTAGGTGGCGGCGTTCGGTACAGTACAATTTTACTTCTTTTGTGTTGAATGTTAGTTTCGATTGAAGAATCATTTAATGTTTGTTTTGGAAGGTATCAACATATATCGGATAGAAAGAATTGGTATGTGAACAGTTTCTATTTTATGTATTTTATTTGATGTTGCATTTCACAATTAGTTATAGGGTAACAGTTTGTGGACTTGAGGATATTTGAATAGATATATCTTGATAAGAACGTCAGCACATAATATGTTGAACATGCGCAGATCCAGAGGTGGGTACCGGGGGTCCAGACCCCCCAACCCCGAGATTTGGCTATTATGCCAAAAATATGTATAAGAGAGGGAGAAGGGGCATGACCCCACCCCCTCCTTATATTTGGTTATTATGTTTAAATTTTATTAATCTATTGCTTCAGCATTAAACCAGGAATTAGTGAAAAAAAGAAAGGAAGCAAAAGCTGTTGGACCCTCTTTGCCCTCTCCTCACCCTCTCCCTCCAACAAATTCCTGGATCTGCGCATGGAAAAGTTCCATAATTATTAATACCCCATTTGGACATGTTCCTTATATCTTGTATCTCTTTGAAGTGCTCCATCTCCTGGGAATGATTCACAAAGTGAATGCGTCATTGCCATACCAGAGAAAACTGTCAGTGGACCACCTCTGTTTTCTCCAATGCCAAAGCATTCAACCCCAGCCCAAGCAGCCACTGCAGGACTAGACTTACCTTTCTCTGACATATCAGAGTTTAGTATGGGGTATGTAAAAAAGAAGTACAACAACTTGTCAACATTTACATAATATAAGTTATAATTTCATTTAATTATTGGTATGATGGATAAACTTTATAAGCATTGGTTTTATTATTATTTCTTGTATTAATAGTAATGCTTGTATGATTTTGTGAAAATAATTTCAACAAAATATTTTTTATATTTCATATATTTGCATGTTTCATTCATGATTGTTTAATTGTATTTGTTTCAGATCAAGTCAGAGGAGAGCATTGTGTCCAAGTATTTGGAAAGGGCACAACAAACGGACAATTCCTTTATAGAGTAAGAAACTGACTGTTTAAGCTGTAGATAATGTCTATCCATCTTTTGAAATGTATTGATTCAAATGATTCATGGAAAGGCATGGAAACAAGCTTAAAAAGAACATATGTAACTCTTCTAATGTAATAGTATAGACATGTTTTTCCTTAAAACCAGTAAAAAAATCTACATAAAATGAAAAGCTAGTTAGCTATGACATTAATTACATGGATTGAACTTTTAGCTCACAGGGGTCATTAGATTTTAGTTTTACATAGACCTATATTGGGGAAAAAAAATCTTGTCAGAAACCACAGAGCCTAGAGTTTAGATATTTGGTGTTTAACTTGGCCTAGTGAATCACTACCAAGTTTGTTCAAATCATGGCCCTGGTGTCAAAATTGAGTATTTTGTGTGGAATTTAGATGGTATTGCTGCTCTTCTGCATGGATTATGTATTCAGTATGACTCATAATACAATAATTGCCAATGAAGGCAATATTGCTCAGGTGAGCAAATCAGGACATTCTTGGCCATCTTGTTATTATACCCCTAATATTCTTGGGAATGTGGGCTTTTCAGGAATCACTTTGTCGGTCTGACCATCTGTCCATTGTCTGTCCTGTATTTTTGCCTCGCTGGATTTCCAAATGGTTTGGAACAGATGCTAATCATATTTAGACAGAGTATCACGCGAAAGAACCAGATTGCTTACTCAAAAGTCAAGGTCATACTTCGAGGTCAGCAATAGAAAATCAATTCCAATATGCTTGTTTATTGATGATTACTCACTATGTATTGAAAGTTGCTCATTCTTCTTAAATAATTGAAAGACCCTCATATTATTCATTTCATAGAAGAATTATTGACTTTTTTTAACTTACTGACTTTGTGTTTTGCTTTGCTGAAATACAGACTACCTCTAAAAATGATAAACTTTATGTGGCAAAGGTAACATGCTACATTCTTCTTGCATGCTAGGACCATATTTATGCCACAGATTTTGATGGGTATGTCAGCTGTTAAATAATATTAATATGTTATTGACTGACAAATAGCAGGGTAGTGGGGGTATTAATCACCTTCAGTGATATATCTAATTTATATTTTTAGGATTTCATATGAGGTCCTACAGTCAGATGAAGATAGTTCCTACCACCCAGAGAGTGAAGACGAGCTATGTAGTAGTGAAGATGAAGATGACCTTACTGACTTGGAGGAAGACAATGAATTTGTACTTGAGATGACATTACAGTAGGTATTTATTTGTTATGAACATGTTCATTGTATAATATCACTAATCGGGATTTGATAATGGAAGAGTTTGTGTATTCTACAGACACCATCCCAAAATCTACTTCATTCTTTCATTTTACTCATCTGAAAACATTGATAATTGTCAGATCAGAGTTTTCTTTGTCATATTCTGTTTATTGTACAATCTCTTATTCTTATTGTGACCGATGCATGTCCTGTGTCCAGTGCCCGTCGTTCGTTTTAACATTTATCTTAAAACGACATCTCCTCCAAAACCACTGAGCCAATTTTAATGAATTATTTTGATTCATCATTGCCCTCTTGTTTCATTATCAGATTAAAAAGCATTTTCTTTCTAGGGATGCATCTGACAATGAGGAAGCTACTCTCATAGATGTGGCAGAGAGGGTCTTCCAAATTGAAAGTGATACATCTGATGATTGTAGTGAAGATGAAGACACATACACTGACATGTGTGCTGTAACTGAGAAAAAGGCCATATGCTTTGAAGAAAACCTTCTTCAACTTTCCCATATGACAGTTAGTGGTCATTGCAATAGAAAAAACTGTCATAGTATGGTGAATGTCAGAACCAAAGTTATAGGAACTGCCATGCGGTTAATATGGGTGAGTTTATCCTGTTCACCAGTCCCCTGTTCTTCCTTATCCCTTTTGTTGTGTAACCTGCTTCAAAGAGAGGTCTTTCTGTCTATCTGTCGTCTGTCTGCCAGTAACACTTTTCTGAAACACTTCTTTATTCTGCAAAAACTCCTGCTCAAATCAATCCCCATATTGAAATGAAATTTCATTGATGGACATAACTTGACCTGAGGAATCTTACAAAATGTCCATGAAACTGGAATCATTTTTTTTGTGTAATTTCCTTTCTATATCTGTCTGTCTCACTTTTTCCATCATTCTTCAGCAGGTGACACATGTGTTCCAAGAAATACTCTTGTCATCTGATGTGGTGCAAGCCACCAACTAAATTCCTGATATATCATCATTCATTTGGGTTTATCCTCATATTAAAGAATTAAAAACATATACATATCTCATTCAATTATTTATACTTCTATACATTTTTTTGCGGTAGGTCGGTGGTTCTACCCGGATGCCTCCATGCATTCGGGGTTTTCCTCCATCTGTAATTAGCTGGATGTTGCTATATGACTAAAATACTGTCGAAGCAACATTTGTTTCAAATAGTCAAGTTTACACAATTTTTATTCTTTCTTGATTTCATTTTCAGTTTGACTATTCATAGAATAGGATGAGTTATTGTATTCACCCCGCATCTCTGTCTATGTTCCATGCAATTTTAACATTTTGTTTAACATTGCCATTATCTGTATTATTATTGAGTGAATGTCCATCAAACTGCACAATGCACAGAAGAAAAATGCACTCATGAGAAATTTGCTATATTAATGAGCTTCTGACTGTTCATTAAGTGGGACATATGTGTCATACAGACAGGTGTTGTTTACTTCATTTTCATTGACATGTGTGATTTTGTTATACTTCATTTGTAGTACTTGCATTGTTATTATTTCAGGTCTGCAACAAGGGTCATACAATAACGACATGGGACTCGCAACCCATCATACGTAGGATGCGTGCTGGAGACATTCTTCTTTCCTCCTCTATTTTGATTAGTGGAAATAACTATGAAAAAATTAGGCACATGTTTAAATGTCTTGGTCTTGGAATAACATCCAAATCTACACATTTCCAAATTCAAAGAAAACATTGCTGCCCAGTTATTGACAAAACATTTAACAAGATAATTGAGGAAAATGTCACCAAGTATGTTGGACAAGAAATTGTGATTGTTGGTAAGTAGCTTCATTTTTTCTTTTTCTTTGGATGAGGATCATTTCAAGTCCAAAAATATGCACTGAATACGTTAGAAAACCATAAGTACAATGCCTTTTACCCGTTTGAGCGCACTGGTAAGGAGATACTCCTGTCTTTTTTTTTTTCAAATGTTCCTTTTTTTAGTTTGTTTATCTCTTTAGTAAGCATTGCATATTTATACTTAAATAGTTATGTGTGTCATTCAATTGAATCTTATGCAGGAGATGGAAGAATGGACTCGCCTGGTCATTCTGCTCAATATTGTACATACACACTGATGGAAAATAGAACTAAAGATATGCTGGTCAGTGTTATCATTGACAAGAGAATGACAGGATTGAAATCCACTAACATGGAGAAGGAGGGACTTCTAAGGGGACTTAAAAACCTGAAAGACAGAGGCATCATAGTGAAAGAGCTTGTGACAGACGCCAGCATAACAATTGCTTCCATGATCAGTATGTATAAACTTAACTGTTTGTGTACCCTATTAATTTTCTGTATGTTAGTCCCTGTCTGATTTACAATGAGAAAATGGGATATTTTATTGACAAACGGTTAAGTTTGTGTGGTTTTGAATCCTGGCAATGTCTCTGTGAAGTTTTCAGCTGACATGCGGTAGGTCGATGGTTCGAAGCCCGGCAGGGTCAATCGGATTTTCATGTGAGGAAGCCTTCCAGCTGGCTTGCGGTAGGTCGGTGGTTCTACCCAAATGCCTCCGTGCATTGGGAGTCTTCCTCCACCTGTAATTAGCTGGGCGTCGCTATATGACTGAAGTACTGTCTAAGCGATGGTAAACTGAAATAGTCAATTCAGCATGTAAGGGTAGTTCTATGACTTGTTGGCCTGGTATCATGATATTGTGACTGGATGTTGTATTATGCCACATGTCCACAGCGTGATACTGCAGTGTGACAGGCTGCCACAGCACTATAACTGTCTCAAGAAGACATCGTCAAATACTGTTGTTGAGACATTAAATCCAATAAACAAAGATACTGGTACATATTTTTCTTGCAGAAAAGGACTTTCCCGACATTACCCATTCTTTTGACACCTGGCATGGTGCAAAAAATTTTGGCAAGAAACTTGCATCGGTAAGTCATCTACAATATGATCTTCAGAGAATATTGTTTAATGTTTATTACACCTGCTACACTACATCCAAGAACATCAGAATTTAAAATGAATCACCATATGTAATTTGCATATCTGTTGATTTATATATTATCTTGAGTAATTAATATTTTGTGAAATTAGACTTCATTCCCCCCTGCCTGGAATATATAATTTTCCCCCGGTTTTTTTTCCTTCCCCCACCCAACATGATTGTGACAGTTTACATACCATATTTTGTGCATGGAATCACTGTTGCAGTTTTTTTTCTTTTAAATGTTATGTTCTTGATAAAACTGCTTTTATTTTTCGATTTAGTTTATCTTTCATGATCTACGTATAGGTTGCTGCTGAGGCTAGACACAAGGACTTGCGGCCATGGGTTCCTGACCTCATTAACCACTTCTGGTATTGTTGTAGGAATGCAAATGGTGTAGAAGATATCCTGATTGTAAGTTATATTCAGTTCAAGCGATTATCTGACAAGATTGTTTGTGGCATACTTAGTTTTTTTTTTTTTTTCTTTTCTTGAAATTGTCAATTGGGCAATAGGTTAGAGCCTTAGACGCAACTTTTGAGGTCGTTGGTTCAATTCTCATCTGAGTCTTTAATAAAGTCTTAAAAATGGTTATGGTATTACTACATTGCTTGGTGATTTGCATATAAAGTTTGTTTCAGAAATGGTTGACCCAGTGTCAGAATGTGAATTGGTGTGTTATCATGGTACATATCATGTTGTGGTGCTGTATTGTGGTAGCACTATGTGTCAAGTAGTCTTCAGATAACTGAAATACTAAACATAAACTAAATATAAAATATATGTAGATAATGAATGACTATTGGTTCTTGTCAAACTTAAAAAGCTTTGTGCATGTTAACATCATGTATTTCAATTATGCAACAAACAATGAATATGTTATACCATTTATAGGCACACTGGAGAGGGGCACTCCATCATGTGGTAAATGACCATGAGTGGATACTGGGTGATGGCGTGATAGAGCCTAGATGCCAACATGATAATCTAGAGGACCAGGAGTCCAAATGGCTTGAACCAGGATCCGAGACCCATAAAGCTCTGGCACGTGTTATGTTGGACACTAGGCTGCTCAGAAACTTCAATCACTATGTCAATTTCAGGTAATTATTGTTTATATTTTTTCCATAAATAATAGTAAATATGTAAGGATAGTTTAGCCATTATCAGTTGTGTATTTTCGTCTTCCAGTTGTCCCCGTTTTGTTGATAAATATGCAATTATTATAGTGTTCAAACTTACTTAATAATATTTTCAAGAATAATATTTTCAAGATAAATGTCCCTGTATAAGAAAAATCTACATGTTGAACATTGAATTTTAATTTTTGAAGCACATTTGAGCAAGAACTACCATTGAAGATAGTAGTATTATAAAAATATAATAAAACTTCATATGTGGCTGTGAAATAACTAATACAATGACTTCATAGATATTTTATTTCTAATGAAGTTGAACTTGTACTTTCAGACACACAGGTCATCTGGAAACCTTCCATGAACACATTTTCTGTTTCGCTTACACGTAAGTATCTCTCTCCATAATTACAGTTGGAAATGAAAGGATATTGAAATTCTAAGTTTTAGCGTGCTGTGAAAAAGTCCTTGTAGAGTATTGGTTTGTGGTATGTTGTTTGGTGGGCGGATGGACAACACCTTATGTGCGCTAGCAATGATAATGTTCTCCAGTTTCTATTTTTTTTTACCTTGTGACTTTAGATTGTTGTAGATGTGATAATAAAAGATTGAAATTTTTTGTTTTGGGCAGTTTCTTCAAATTTATAGTGAGTGTTTAAACATGCATAAACATAACAGTTCTGTCCAACATTCCGAATGATATGAAAGTAGAGACAAAATAGGTCAATTGAAAATAAAGGTTTTAACTCTAGGAGAAGAAGAATTGAAAGTAGTATTCAATAGTTTAATTTCATCGACCTTTCAGCTATCCGGCCAAGTGGGAGAAGTCGCTGACTTTTCATCACTAAGCCACTCACTGAATGTGTTTGAATCACAGTAGGATCATTCGGACTTTCAACTTAGGGAGTCTCTTCCAGCTGACTTTTATACCTAGATGTTGCTATAGGAAGCGTCATTTTTACCAAACAAGCAGTCAACATATTTCAGATGCATTAGCCTTAGTTTGATCAAGTAACAGTTGCAATGTGTTGCAGGTACCCAGTGTACAAGGCCAGAAACCACTTGGCAGCTATAGATTACCAGTTTCACAAGGATCGCCCATATCTTATGAATAAGAATGGAGAAGTAAGGTAAATTACTTTGCTACCATTATATGCAATAAGTTGTAATTAGAACAAGAAGGGTCATTTGACAGACGGACAAAGCAATCCATAGTGGCTTGGTGATTTTCTAAATCACATTGATTTACTGTAACAATAGCAAGCAAGTTCTTATTGCTCTCACCCCTGTTTAGTGGGAGTCAAAATTTATGTCTGTGCAACTTAGTAATGTTAAGGTAATCCATCCATCATTAAATTAAAATCATGGTCAACCAAATGCTGAAAAGAAATTTAGTCCAGATGCAAACATTGGATGATTTGGAGTTATAGCTTCTCTGCGCAGTTACTATGAAGACACATTGACTTTAAAATTCTTAGGATCAGTTGATCAACTAAAACCACAATTCATGGATGGATTTCTTAAAGGTGCACACTCAACGCTGTTATAAACAGAATTTTATACTTATATGGGCATAATCTGTATTTTTTTGTTAACGTTTACATGTTACAAATTCTCATTTCAGGCTGCACCGATGTTTCTCTAAGAGAACTGGCACATACAGCTGTTATAAGGAAAAAGTGGCAAAATCATATGGATATGTGCCAGAGTTACTGAGTCAGATTTTGGCTTCGGTTAAAGAAAGAGATCAGCCTCTCCGTGTACCTGTGGAACTGAGTCCATCAGATCCAAGAAATATAAAGAGGACATTATCAGGAGTATCTCCTCCTTCCACCAAAATATTAATGGAAGCCAAAAAGTCTAGATTTGAAAAGAGCAGCAACTGAGTGCAAATCTGTTTATAAAAACACTCATGGTAATCATCAAGGACCTTGAACTCAATTTTTATTGTTAATTAAGATGATATATAGTAACAAGAGCTTCTCAAACGGTGCCAATGCTTGTCGGGTGTTTTACATGTCCACAACAAAATTCTAAGTTAAAAAGGGTCATGATTTCAAAAATATAGCCTTCAGAATAATGCTGGCCATTGTCTTACAACTGCGCCTTTTCATTATAATTGAGCCTTCCAAGTTTTGTGTTGATACCTTTCATTCTTTGTAAGACAACCTATAATTATAATAATAAGGAGTTTTGACCAAAATTAAAAGTTAGGAAGGGACATGACTCCAAAAATATAGATTTCAGAATAATGCCCATTGTCTTACAATGACTTGTCATGATTATAAAGCATTTCAAGTTTTATGTTGGTACTTTGAAAAGTTTTTGATAATGGGCTACATTAAAGTTTTTGCACAAAAATGGCACAGTGATCATAAAAGCTCAACTTTTTCTTCCGAACAGATGAGCTAAATAGCTTGTTGTGTATACATGCATCTCCTAAACTGATTACGGATTCGAGGGTTGTGGGTTCGAATTATTCCTGACCTTCACAGGCGCAAAGTACTGGTCCAACCCAGGAACCGTCGAGAGGGATTTGTATAAGTTATAAAAACTTGTTTCCCAATCGATGTAAAATAAATAAGTTTAAACTAGTTTAAGAAAATGAATTGAACTTAGCAGTATGATAGATTTGCATTACAGTTCCCTTGTAACGAATGTAACTATTACTGGCAGAGAAAAATTATGGCACAATCGCCTAGCGAATCAAGTGACATGACTTTCCTCAGCTGGGAATAAATACTCATGTTCCATATAAATAATCTGTATAACTAATATCCCAATGTGCAACCGAGTACATTTGAATACAATTATTATCCTAATACATGAATTCATATTGTTTAATTTGATTATTAATTTATGGTGTGTGGCAAGTATAGTGTTGAAGCACTGTAATTGTTTAAAAGTACAAATGGAAAACTGATGTGAGGATGTTAGTCTGATACCCATAAATATATTTATGAATCCCATGCCTAGTTACTGATGAGAGGTAATCATTATAACACTTTTGATGCAAAACTAAATCAAGTTAAAAAAGGGCCATAATTTTCATAAAATTCAGTCAAAAGGTTATCATCCTTGGTTTTCTGATGACCCTGAACACACCCTAAACTTTCTAGTCAATACCATTAACCATTTTTGAGATATAAGCTGGATAGTAGCTTGCATGCAAAACTTTAACCAATAAAAAAACTTTAACCAAAAAGTCTAAGTCAAAAGGTGGACCTAATCTGCATTTTATTCATTCAAAATCAAGCTGCCACTATAGTATGATATAATTGAACATGTTACAGACGTTTCACATCAATCTCATGCCTGGACTTTTGAGACATAAGCATGAAAGAACCTTGCATGCAAAACTTTAACCAACATTTTTAAGTTAAAAAGGGGCCATAACTTGTAATATATTCCATATATAAGCATGAAACTTGTATGCAAAACTTTAACCAAAATTTCTATTGCATGCAAAACTTAACAAAATTTAAAAAAAGGGTCATAATTTACATTAAATTCAGTAAAGAGTTTATACTTAAGTTGTCTGATGCCCATGAACCTATTCATAAACTTTAATCTCAGTGCCATAAATGATTATTGGGATATAAGGTTGTTATTAACTTGCATGCAAAGAGCTTCAACGCCATAACCGACACAAGCGTGACTACAATAGCTCTCATATTCTTCGAATGGTCAATCTAAAAACTACATTCTGCCATGTTATTTTATTCAAAACGCCCTTGTACAAAACCAGTGTACACCCCTGAATCCGATGGAAATTTCTGGCGTATACGAATGATACAACAGCTGGGAATAACTCTCCTCAACCCAGCCCCCAGCCGACCATGTCTCCACAAAGTAAAATTTCTGTAAGCAGAATGACGCATAGTCCGGTTGTAATCCTCCACCGGTTGTCTGTGCCTTCCCAACATGTCCCTGAAGTATGCCTGGCCAATGTGTAATACCTCTTCATCTAGGCACAGGCGATCCATTTGCTAAAACACACACAAGTAAAACAGTTTAATTACGAATTCAATGATATTTTTTCCCTTTAAAAATAGAGGGTATTTGTTTGTTTTGAGAGGATATGGAATATACCTTAAGAAGAATTGTTATGATTTTAACGAGCATATAGCACATCATTTGCTGATGAAAAATACTCAATATCAGTTTTTAGTTTATGCTGCTAACTGCTGCCACATCATACCCATAAACATAGGTATAGCCTTTATGAGGAAAAAAAAAACCTGGCCACATATATATCAGTCACACTATGGGATATGCATCCTTTCTCACTGACAGGAAACAGTATTTCATCAGCTTACATAGAAATACTATAGCTCCCTTGTTCAAATAGGAGAGTGAATATTATACATGTAGATTTAGTCTTACAGTTTTGAAAATCAGTTAGTGGCATAAAAATTATGATAATATGAATCTTTTTCAAAAAACAAATTGATATATTGGCTCATTGTGCATATTTAGTTTGGGAATGGTATGCTGCTTTCTGGTGAAATATTGATAAGTTGAGATTTTTTAAAATCATATTTTCTTTCATAATTGATCAACAGTAAATGTTCAGTATGTAACCAATTTCATGTTACAAGTGTTCAGAAATTTTCATGAACTTATGTTTTTTCTGATTGCCACATGGCTTCATATCCTATATAAAACTATATAAAAATGACTAAAATCAGGATACTTTTTACTCATATAGCATAGTAAGAACTTAATAAATATTTAATTAAGCAATGTACATGCTATAAAATACATATTGGCATAATTTTTTATTAATGTTGTTTTACACTGATGTATATTGCAAATTAAAATCTTAAACCTATATTTGCTTTCTTTTTGACTTATATAAAAGTGTTCTTACATTCCGTTGACTAATACAGTGTTGTGGGGTGCACCCACAACACTTTCTCTCCAGCTCCGTTGGCATCTCTACACAATTACCGCATCGGCACCAGGTGGGGATGTCTTTGTTGAAAGGCTCAGGGGGTGTAGGGCCAGACCAACCGTCATCTACCAGGTCAAAAAATAGACCAGGCTCTCTTTTCAAGAGCTGCAGCATTAGAACCCTCAGACGCTCAGCATCCATTTCTTTGACAATGTCCTACAGAGAAATGCATCACTGACTTATATTGAAACACTATATCGCAAGTCAAAATCATAAAATCCATGTTTATTATAATTTGTAAAAATGGGCGTCAAATTAATGAACAAACATGAAACAATTTAAAATACAATTTATACATTTTTCATTATGATATAGGTATCTCAGAAATCAAAGGATAAATTCTCCTGTGATGAAATTTTTTTATTCTATTTTATAACTAAAAACTGCTGTTATGTACTAAAATATGGATTTTATGTTTGGTTTTAACCAGTTTTGTATTAGTGGAAACATTTCTTACAAAAATATATCAGATTTTCTATTCCATAATAATAATAATAGATCTAATCTAGGCATCACTTAGATTAAATAATCTGAAATATTTGAATAATATGTAATTTGCAAAATTATTTAAAAAAACAAAAAACTTCTCACTTCTGTATTTTATTTAAGGTAGTCAACCATACCTCAACATGTTTGGCCCTCTCCTCGAATCTTGTCTCCACTCTGACTTTGTCTGACTTGGACAGTCTTACTCTAGGAACAGCTACTTGTCCACCTCTACCTCGTCTCCCACGACCCCTCCCACGTCCTCTCTTAACTACAGGCGCCTATTGAAAACACATAATAGATTTTTTTAAAATACATACAAGAAATCTTAAAAAAATAACTAGGCTAAATAATGCAGATAAGTTTGTCGGCATTGTCAGGGAAACTGTCATAGATCTATAGAATCCGAGTCGTAGATTTTAGACAAATAGAACAACATCCGACATTTGTATTTACGAGAAAGCTAAATGTCAATGTCGGGTTGAAAGGCATAAATGAAGATAATGAAAAAGTTTTCCTTTTAATTGGTAATAAATCATTGTGGTATAATCCGGCGTAAACAACCGACTCAAAAGTAAGCCGCCGTGTAAACAGACCAACGCCTATAAATAGATTTATTTTCATGCACGCGAATATGCTATATATCTGTGTTCATACGACCATGGAGTAGTATTAAATTATTCTGTATTTATAATATATAAATCTCTGCAGATATACTCTATATTTTGCGTTGTGTAGTATGAATTATAACAAAAAAAAGTACAGTATATTGAATGATCAGGCTTTATTTTCTATCTACCACAGGAGCCTCTTTGTGTAGCAACAATTTTTAATGTACAGCTAATGCAGTAGTCTAAATACATTCATTTTAAGTTCTATAGAAATGGAATGTTCCGCATTCAGAATGGCGGTAAGATTTCATCATTTTCTGATATATTTTTCGCATACTTACGTCGTGTTGTTTGCTGCTAAAATCTCCCTCCATTTTTCATCGTGAGGAATGCTTACACGCGATATGTAAATTTTTATGTTAATTTCATGCTGACGTTGTTGAGAGCTAAATATAGACCGAAAAGCTACATCTTATGTTTCTGTCATGTTGTATGTTTCGCGTAAAATTCAATTCCTGTGTTATTTGGCGGCGGTAAAAAAAATGCAGGAAAACTATTATAGTGTAAGTACACTAGGACGCGGTTAAATATTTATACACACTAAAACATACGGAGACTTTAACCGCTTGGTCAATTTTGATAAAACTTTACAGGGATGTTCCTTGGGTGGTCCCCTTTCAAAGTTGTTCAAAGAATTGAATTCCATTTGGAATTCTGGTTGCCATGGCAACGGAAAGAAAAAACTTAAAATGTCTTCTTCTCCAAAACAACCAACTGAATTTCAAAATGTTTTGGCACAGATGTTCCTTTGGTAAGTGTCTACCAAGATTGTTCAAATTATTTGGATCCGTAAAAAAACATGGCCGCCAGGGGCGTGGCTAGTTTTCCTTAGATGCCTATACTCAAATCTTAAAAAATCTTCTCCTCCAAAACTGCTGGCTGAATTTCAAAATGTTTTGGCACAGATACTCCTTGAGTAAGTGTCTACCAAGATTGTTCAAATTATTTGGATCCATAAAAAAACGTGGCCGCCAGGGGCGGGGCTAGTTTTCCTTATATGTCTATAGTGAAAACTAAAAAATCTTCTTATCCAAAACTACTGGCTTGATTTCAAATTGTTTTGGCACAGATGTTCCTTGATTAAATGTCTATCAAGACTGTTCAAATTATTTGGATCCATAAAAAAACATGGCCGCCAGGGGCGGGGCTAGTTTTCCTTATATGTCTATAGTGAAAATTGAAAAAAAACTTCTTCTCCAAAACCACTGGCGTTATTTCAAATTGTTTTGGCACAGATGTTCCTTTATTAAATGTCTTCCAAGATTGTTAAAATTATTTGGATCCGAAAAAAAACATGGCCGCCAGGGTCGTGGCTAGTTTTCCTTATATGTCTATAGTCAAATCTTAAAAAAATCTTCTCCTCAGAAACCACAAGACCTGGAGCTTAGATATTTGGTGTGCAGCATTGTCTACTAGATCTCTACCAAGATTGTAAAAATTATGACCCTGGGGTCAAAATTGGCCCCGCCCCAGGGTCACTTCATTTAACATAGGCTACTATAGGAAAAAACTTGAAAAATCTTCTTCTCAGAAACCACAAGGCATATAGAGTTAAGATATTTGGTGTGTAGCATTGTCTGGTGAATCTCTACCAAGTTTGTTCAAATCATGACCCTGGGGTCAAAATTGGCCCCGCCCCAGGGGTCACTTGATTTAACATAGGCTAATATAGGAAAAACTTGAAAAATCTTCTTCTCAGAAACCACAAGGCCTGGAGTTAGATATTTGGTTGTAGCATTCTGTGAATCTCTACCAAGTTTGTTCAAATCATGACCCTGGGGTCAAAATTGGCCCCACCCCAGGGGTCACTTGATTTAACATAGGCTAATATAGGAAAAACTTGAAAAATCTTCTTCTCAGAAACCACAAGGCCTAGGGTTTAGATATTTGGTATGTAACATGGGCTAATAGACCTCTACCCAGTTTGTTCAAATCATGACCCTGGGGTCAAAATTGGCTCTGCCCCAGGGGTCACTTGATTTTACATAGCCTAATGATATCAGGTGAGCGATCCAGGGCCATCATGGCCCTCTTGTTCTTTTTTTTAACCGACATAATTATTAATATTTGCATTAAAATTTGTTTTCTAAACATACAACACAACTATGATATCTGGCATTTATGTGTAGAGTGATATGAAATGTGGAAAAAATGTATATGTGAAATTTTTTCTTATAGGACTATCTCTGTATGTAAAATCATTTATGACCTTTCTTTTACTAGGTAAACAGAAATATATATACATAATGTCACATGAAAATATACATTCAGTGAATTTATATTTTAACTAAAAGCACTAAAAAAATATCCTTCCCCCTCCAAAAAAAAAAATCAAAATGAAAAAACCTGCATTTGTTATGTGAACTAGAGGTGTAATGATACACTCATGTATTCGATGCACTGAATATTGCCAATATTTGAATACGTATTCATTATTCGCAAGGCAAATAATTTAATATTTACAACAAGCCAATTAACAACTGATAAACCGATGATGCAAACAACCTATTAATCAGTTCTGAGAAATCCAAAGCTTGACTGCTTGCTAGTTTCTTTTAGCCAGATGTCGTAAAGGTATCAGTTTCAGTGTACTCTTACACATGCTTCGTACAGTACAGTCCAGTCTCTTATCTCTAGCCAATCAACACAGTTCTTTAGATTCTTTCATTCGGGTACTTTTGGATATTTTCGTAGAACTTGCTTGTAACCAGTAATCTAACACTTGTTGAAATCAATGGCATTGGGTAATGGCCAAGTTAACATTAAGTTTAATGAACTTTTTACAAGAATGTTGCAAGAAACTGATTTAGATCCTAAAGGTAACAGCACAGAATGTATTTTCAAAATAAGTATGTTATTTGTTTGGTAGTTAAGATTGTTAAAGTGAGAGTAAACATCAGAAACAATATCCATTTGATATTTGAATGTCAAGAACAGTAGTCTAATAAATTCAAATTTGATTTGTCAGTTTAAATTGTCAGAGCTAGTACTGTAATTATTTATGTCAATGATATGATAATAAATATTGAATTTTAAATATGGAAGACAATTAAGATACGAACACAAATGATAAAATATAAACAATAAAATGTATAATTAAATAAATTATATGTAAAAAAAAAATACCGGTATTAACATTATGTATGGACCCTCTGGTTTATCAACATTTTTTTCAGTTTTGTTATCATGTTTTGCAAAAAAAAATTATCACATGCAATGTCATTTTCAATAGCGTTTACTAATTCCAAGTACAAGTTAAACTTTCATTTTAAGCAATTAAGTATATATCATATATTTGCTCAAACAATTTGTTCACTTTTATTCAATAATCATTGGGAAAACAGTTTATGATTGACGAGATGGCAGCAACTGAATCACTTCAAAATATGTGCAACCTGAAATTGGTTTGTCTTTCTACATGATACCAGGGTGTATTCATATTCATGAATAAATATTCATATGCATGACCCTATATCGTGATGTGTATTTGTATTCGCTACCTGGTGTATTTGTTACAGCTCTAATGTTAATTGTAATTATGAATTTCCTAGAATATAACGTCAGGTGGCATTATCTGTATGATATAAAAAATTTCAGTTGAACAAAAATGGTCTCAATAATACTGTTCAGAAAATAACAAATCATTTTGCAGTAAGTGCTCTTTTCACACTATATTATTTTTTAAAAAGGAAAGAAATTGTGTTAATATTATATACATGAAAAGAAATTTTGTTAGAAAAGAAAAATACTGTTTTTTCTCACTTATATCAGAAAAGACCTGATCCACAACTCTGATATAGGTAAAGAGGAAGTCAAGAGAAACTCTTGTTCTGTTCCATGTATGATCATGTGACCGTGAGATGACGTGTCAGAGATGTGTAAAATTTCTCATATCAATTATAAATATACTGCTGATTAAACCAAATATGTATGTTGCTCACAGATGGGTGATATTATGAAGTGTCTTAAGCTGCTAGATGTTCAGCATCTTATTGAAGTTGAGTTCAGATCTCGTTCACCTGTTTTTTTTTTGTCACAAGAAAAAATATTATTTCAGACAGTTTCATAACTCTGTCGAATAGGTCTTTGATAACATGACACATTTTATGGATGTCAAGTTGATATGAAATGATAAATGTATTCCATAATATTACCACCATTACTCGGATGCATCTGTCTTTAATTTGATTTTTTAGCTCAACTATTCGAAGGATATGAGAGCTATAGAAGTCGCCCTAGCGTTGGCGCCGGCGTTGGCGTTGCAGCTTTTGGTTAAAGTTTTGCGTGCAAGTTACTATCAACCTTATATCTCAATAACCATTTTTTGGTATTGACTTGAAAGTTTATAAATATGTTCAGGGGCATCAGACATCTAAGGTAGATAACTCTTGACTGAATTTAATATGAATTATGGCCCCTTTTTAACTTAGAAATTTTGGTTAAAGTTTTGCATGCAATAGAAAATTTGGTTTTATCCAATAACCATTCATGGTATTGACTTGAAAGTTTATGAATATGTTTAGGGGCATCAGACAACCAAGGTAGATAACTCTTGATGGAATATATTACAAATTATGGCCCCTTTTTAAACTTAGAATGAAACATCTTTAATATGTTTAAGGGTATCATACTTTCATGGTAGATATCTCTTGATGGAATATATTACAAATTATGGCCCCTTTTTAACCTAGAAATTTTGGTTAAAGTTTTGCATGCAAGGTACTTTCATGCTAATATTTCAGTATCCAGGCATGGGATTGATTTGAAACATCTTTAATATGTTTAGGGGTATCATACTTTCATGGTAGATAACTATTGATGGAATATGTTACAAATTATTGCCTTTTTAGCTCGACTATTTGTAGAATATGAGAGCTATTGTAGTCACCCTGGCGTCGGCGTCGGCGTTGGCGTTGCAGCTTTTGGTTAAAGTTTTGCGTGCAAGTTACTATCAACCTTATATCTCAATAACCATTTATGGTATTGACTTGAAAGTTTATAAATATGTTCAGGGACATCAGACAACCAAGGTAGATAACTCTTGACTGAATTTAATATGAATTATGGCCCCTTTTTAACTTAGAAATTTTGGTTAAAGTTTTGCATGCAATAGAAAATTTGGTTAAAATTTTGCGTGCAAGCTACTATCTAGTTTGTATCTCAATAACCATTCATGGTATTGACTTGAAAGTTTATGAATATGTTTAGGGGCATCATACAACCATGGTAGATAACTCTTGATAGAATTTGTTACAAATTATTGCCCCTTTTTAACTTAGAAATTTTGGTTAAAGTTTTGCATGCAAGGTACTTTCATGCTAATATCTCAGTATCCAGGATGGGATTGATTTGAAACATCTTTAATCGTTTAGGGGTATCATACTTTCATGGTAGATAACTCTTAGGAATATATTACAAGTTATGGCCCCTTTTTTAACTTAGAAAATTTGGTTAACGTTTTGAATGCAAGGTACTTTCATGCTTATATCTCAGAGTCCAGGCATGGAATTGATTTGAAACATCTTTAATATGTTTAGGGGTATCATTCTATAAAGGAAGATAACACTTGATGGAATAAATTAAAAATTATAACCCCCTTTTAACTTAGAATTATGGTTAGCATTCAAGCTACTATCCAGCTTATATCTCAGAAATTGCTTGTGGAATTGACTAGATTCAAGGGCATCAGAAAACAGGAGGATAACTTTTGGACTAATGCAACTTATGGCCCTTTTCTAACTTGGATTTTTGGTTTAAGTTTTGCATGCACATTGTTATTGTGCTTATGTCTCAGTAACTAGGCATGGGATTGATTTTAGACATCATAAATATATTAAGGTGTATCAGACTATCAAGGGATATCATTTTTTACTATTACTATGAAGGGCAAGAATTTAAATAGATTTCATATGATTTACCAACAAGCATTTTGAATAGTC
>CM037788.1:14875259-14925259 GCA_021229015.1 Solen grandis | reverse complement strand
TTCATATATGTATTTAACAATGTGTATATCATACATAGAACAATATAAAGACATTTCATATATGTATTTAACAATGTGTATATCATACATATAACAATATAAAGACATTTCATATATGTATTTAACAATGTATATATCATACATATAACAATATAAAGACATTTCATATATGTATTTAACAATGTATATATCATACATAGAACAATATAAAGACATTTCATATATGTATTTAACAATGTATGTATCATACATATAACAATATAAAGACATTTCATATATGTATTTAACAATGTGTATATCATACATAGAACAATATAAAGACATTTCATATATGTATTTAACAATGTATATCATACATATGCGTTTACGATATATACAACACGGCTGATTGTTTTGCGCTGATTATTTATACTATATGATCAGATGTGTGAAAAATCAACAACAAATAATATCAACACTAATATATGTCACACTCCCATGAATTTAGATATAACACAGACACGGTTGGTGCAATTTTACGGTTTGTGGAGTTTCTAGATGAAGCGCGTACACATTGGCGATGTAAGAGATGCTGAACAAAGTGAATATTTCACCAGTGATTTGTCAATGAACGCGTGTGATGCACTGGGAAAGGAGAGGGCTCGTAACTTACGTAGGCCGGGGGAGCGGATAACACGATAAGCACCCGCTGTAACATGGCGTGTGAGTACTATATACCTTTATTTTTATAAGCATTTCCACAGGAGCTAAAGAACGACTAAGTTGATCAGATTTTATCCTATAATTTGCGATATTTTAAGTCAGCAAATTAACAACATTCCAAATGTAATTTCCAAGTAAGAGTTCTAGAACGTGTTTAGAAATAGTGTTTAATGTCTCTACTATCCCAGATATAACAAAAGTGATTAATTGGTCCATATAACTTTTATATACAGTCTAACTTCGGTGACTCAAACACTGGAAACTGGAACACCATATTTTACTTGAACACATTTAAAGATCCCGGCAAAATTGTTGCTTCATTTTTATTGTTCGACATGGGTGAGTCGAACACTGATGGCTGGAACTCTCGAACTAAATTTTCGGTCCCAGGTTAAAAGTGATTTGTATTTCTCACCTATCGGTCGAACCAATTAACACCCTACATGTGATGTTCGCTGGTGATTTAATTGCAACCTGCAGTGCAGCGTGTTTTCACACATTGTCAGACTGGCACAAGCATTATGATTATTTAATTTGATTAATTATTTTGTTAAATGTTACTTGTTTCGTATTTGAGCTGATATTTATGTTTCCTGATGGTGCTATGTTTGTGAATTATTCACAATATCTTTTTTAATTTTATTTTTCTGCAAAAGAAAAAAAAACATTATGCAGAAAATGTTACCACACTCACCTATTGACGAGGAAAATAAATGGGGTGACCCTAATTATAGGGACCTGAAAAAAAAAAAGACTTGCACGTAGGCCGATGTATGTGGACATGTACGAATGAATATCATCACTGAGGTTTGTGTTCTAATAATTGATGTTGTCAGCTGACATTTAATGGATTTATATGATATTTAAAGAATAAAAGAATTATTTTATTTAATGATACATGTAACATTATTTCACCGATGTTAGGATAAGAAAAACGACAACATACGATAATCTACTTTAATCGATCAGTGTTAAAAGAAGGCCTAATAATAAATAATAATATTTAATACATGTATGTAAATCAATTTAAAACACGGTTGGGTCGATCCACCGATGACTAGAACAAATTGCCGTTCCCCCAGCCTGTTCGAGTCACCGAAGTTCGACTGTATATTTCAGTGACAATGTAAATCTTCGGGTATTTTCAGGGGGTTCCATTATCGCTTTCACATATCAGTGTGTGTGTATGTGTGTGCAAATTGACAGGTTATCAATGTTAGTTGCTCATCTTTGTTTTTGTATTTTAATTGTGTCTTCTTGAAATTTAGGCAAGACGTTTCTTTTTTATAATGACCACCTTGTTTAATGATCACTGTGTTAGCGCCAATTGTATCTACGTATTATAGCCGACACATAATTAAAAATGTAAGCCCAATAACACTTGCAGTATGTCGAGAGAATTTGGCTTTTTGAAAATGCATATTTGGCTAGCGGCCACAACCGCAAGCCTATTATTTTACATGGATTTGTGATTCCTTTATCATCGTTCTCGTACCATTTTGGACATGCTGAATTTGGCAGATAGGTGAGATTATCCGTTTGTGTACACGTCATATGCGGGATTCCCAAAGTTAAAATGAATTGTGGGACAGATGTGCATTCAGTGAAGGCAATAACTAACAATTGCGATTTGGTACCCTGCTTATATTCTGTACAGGGGTGCAACAGCTCTCGTCAGCGACTGTTATGTTCACTGAATACGCTACAAAAACACAGGGACTCAGAGGTCCGTGGGCGATTCTTGCCCTAATTTAACTTCGAGCCCCTGTGATCAGCAGTTGATTGATTGTTCTGGTACTTCTCTGCTTTGACTTTTAACAAGATACATAACCGAACACTATTTATTATTATTAGCCCAGTTATTATATTAACATTCATAGTTCGGTTTGTAGTTTAGAAGATAGAGCAATCAACACATAACTTTGAAAATAATCTGTATAATGCTATCAAACATCACTTGCAAGCATGTGCCAACAACTCTTGAAATCTAAATTAAAACTTTACCGGTTAATCCATTTAACAGTATTTGGTTATTATATTTGGACCAAGACTCATTGGTTGAGCAACAAATACTTTGGATAAACCGGTTAATAATAAACGGGCAAGACTTCCGTTTAAATGGGAATCTTATTTGAATATTGTATAGTTAACAGTATATTTGTAAAATGCTGACGGTAAATACATGAAACTTAAAATGATTCATTAAATAAAGAAGACAAATCTGTGTATAACTCCTGTCAGGTCTTCTGTATGTCAAGGATGATCCACGACATTTCTCCTATAAATCATGTAGTCATTTCTCTCTTTCCAGTTCTCACTTATTCAGTAGATGAAAAGCGAGATAACACACTCCATAGTTATTTTTTATCCATTAGACCGAATCACACCATGATAAAAGCAATTTTCCAAATTTGTCTAGTTAACATCTTCATTTACCTGGCTCCGCGTACAGGTTGTTGACAACCTTATTAGGCGATCACTCCGAGACTGCCGTTCTACATTTACTATGTTAAGTATCAAAATAGGGATTAGTTTGAACAGAACAGCTATAAATACAAATTAATAGTTGTAAGTCTGGAATTTGTGATGTCAACTAATTGTAAAGAATGCACATGTAATTTTCCTTTAGTTCATTTACTAGTAATGGTATATGTATGGTGGCTGATTTCTGCCATTAATGTGCCGAGTTTTCGGGGCAAAAAGTATGACGGGGACGACACTATATGTATTATTGATTAGAGACGACAATTTAGGTTGACTTCACAGTTCTACAACACACTGAGTCGGCTTTTTAAACTCCATGGCGTAGAGACAATTTTTTTCCATGGCCTTCCCCGCATAAAGTACTTGTTTAATCAAGGAACGTCGAGAGGGATTAGTTGCAAGAAATTGTTTCCCAATCGACAAAAAAAAAGTTTAAACTAAACTTATATTTAGCACACCGCTATACATGTGTACATGAGGTCAGTTTGTTGTTGAGAGACACGCTTGATAGCACACCGAATCACCTATTTTATGAAGATTATGAGTCTTTGACGGAACTTTTTATGGCTTAGAGAACTTTAGCTTGCCCTTGTATGGAGCTCGATCCTACATAACTTAAAGTAGGCTTGTCTTAGAGTTATTGATTGACAAGAATGTCACATTCAGACTGATTTAGTGGTATGATTGAATTTGTTGATACCGGGTGAGAAATTTATACATTAATACAAATACAATTCACTAGCAGTTGCCTTAAAGGTACAATAATCCATTATTGTTTTCTAAATATATGATGTTCCTTGAAATATGATATTATTTTTTCTATCTAAAATGTTGCTTTATTAATTACTCACAGCATTCATGGAACACAATATCTGTGTCCGTATATTTATACAAGTTGTCATTTTGTTGTTTGTTTGTTTTCTTGGGTTTAACGTCCCACCTACCGTCTTTCAGTCATTTGGGGACGATGTCTACTTGAGGCAGACATAATGCTGAAACACTGCAGTATCACGCCGAAGACATGTGGCATGATATCACACCCAGTCACATTATCCTGAAACCGGGCTAATCAGTCCTGCAATTACCCGTATATGCTTAGCGCCAAGCAAGAGAGCTTTTACGTTACCATTTTTAGCACGACTATTCGAAGAATATGAAAGCTATTGTAGTCGCCCTTGCGTCGGCGTCGGCGTTGGCGCTGCAGCTCTTGGTTAAAGTTTTGCTTGCAAGTTACTATCAACCTAATATCTCAATAACCGATTATGGTTTTGACTTGAAAGTTTATGAATATGTTCAGGGGCATCAGACAACCATGGTGGATAACTCTTGACGAAATTTGAAATAAATTATGGCCCCTTTTTAGCTTAGAAATTTTGGTTAAAGTTTTGCATGCAAGCTACTATCCAACTTGTATCTCATTAACCATATATTGTATTGACTTGACTGTTTCAGACTGTATCAGACAACCAAGGTAGATAACTTTTGATGGACTATATTGCAAAGTATGGCCCCTTTTTAACTTAGAAATTTTGGTAAACGTTTTACATGCAAGATACTTTCATGCTTATATCTCAGTATCCAGGCATGTGATTGATTTGAAACACCTTTAATACGTTAAGGGGTATCATACTTATCAAGGTAGATAACTCTTGATGGAATATGTTACAAGATATGGCCCCTTTTTAACTTAGAAATTTTGGTTAAAGTTTTGCATGCAAGGTACTTTCATGCTTATATCTCAGAGTCCAGGCATGTAATTGATTTGAAACATCTTTAATATGCTTAGGGGGATTATACTATCAAGGAAGATAACACTTGATGGAATATACATGTTGTATTGCAAATTATGGCCCCTTTTTAACTTAGAAAATTTGGTTAAAGTTTTGCATGCAATAAATTTCATGCTTATATTTCAGTAACCAGCCTTGGGTTTGATTTGAAACTTCTTTAATATGTTCAGTGGTATCATACTGTAGCAGCAGATTGTTATTGACTGAATTTAATGCAGATTAAGGCCACTTTTGGACTTAGACTTTTTAGTTAAAGTTTTGCATGCAAGCATTTATCCAGCTTATATCTCAGAAATTGTTTTTGGTATTGACTAAAAAGTTAAGAAGTGTGTTCAGTGACATCAGAAAACCAAGGAGGATAACTCTTGGACTGATTTTATACAAATTACGACCCGTTTCTAACTTGGAAACTTGGTTAAAGTTTTGCATGCACAGTGTCATTATGCTTATGTCTAAGTAACTAGGCATGGGAATGATTTTAGATTCCATAAACCTATTTAAGGGAATTAGACTATCAAGGTATATCAGTTTTGACTATTATTATATACAGGGTATATGAAGGGCAAGAATTGAAATAAATTTTATTTTATTTACCAACAAGCATTTTGAATAGTCGAGCGTGCTGCCCTCTTACAGCTCTTGTTTACGACTGTTGTATGACGCGGCCGGGTATCGAACCCACGATCTCCCGCTCCTGAGGCGGACGCTCTAACCACTCGGCCACCGGGGACGGTCACAATCGGTCATTTATTCAAATTGTGGTAATATGTTTCTGTACGCACCCTTACACTTTCAAATTATTAAAAAATAAACCAACCTCGAAAAATTATGCTGTTAACATCTCAACCATCCTCATATACGCATAAAGCATGAACCGATTTAAAGCAACACTCAAAATGACTTTTTTGGTCTCCTGTTTAAAAACCGTGATCAGCAGATAAACAGTGTCTCTGCATTAAGCTTGATATGTTAACATGTAGGTATAGACAAGATAGTAGATTTTTTATCTCGTGATTTTATTTTCAACATTAATTACGGTAATGTTATCCTCATCGGATACGTAACTGTTATACATGAAGGAAGTATACTTACTTAACGTCGATTGGGAGATAAGTTTTTATCATTTTTACTAACACCTTGGTCCTGGGAAAGTCATGTAAAGCCTTGCTCCTAGCGGGGTTCTAACCCACAGCCTTAGGGTCCGCGGTCAGATATCTTACCACTGGACCACGGCGTCCTGTTGTAGTAGAACATGTAGTGGATACAACTGTGGAAAAATTGTTGTAAAAAAAAGAGTTGGATGGTTGAGTAAATAGAATAAAGGAAATCGTGATGTTGCTGGTGGCAGCTGACGTAAAATGAGAGGAAGTATTAATGGAAATACTGTTGGAAGCAGAAGTGGACAAACAGTGGGAAAAGGTGAAGTGGAAGAAATGGTGGAAGAAATAATAGAAGTATTGGCAGTCGGGGAAGTAGGGGAAGGAAATAGGGATAGAGTAGTGAAAAAAATGAATGTTAAAATGGCATGTTAAAAGCTATGGTCATAAATGATAATATTGAAAGCTATTGAAGTAGTTATATTAGTGGTATAGTAGTAGCAACAGCTATGGTAGTACTAGTAGAAATAGTATTGCTCGCCAAAATTGACATTATACCGGTGACAAGTAAAGCATCTCGTTCACAGACGTTCACTGTTTGAGACTTTGATTTACGTCAATGATTTACATGTATTACGTCAATCAATACCCATCTACAGAGGCATGGTCATCCAACGCAACATTCTGTGATTGTAATATAAATGAGTGGTTTCTCCGTCACAGGCAAAAACGTCACGAACGGTATTGAACTATAAGGTACATGTATTTGAATTATAAAACCTATATCTAGAATTTTTATTATTGTCAAATGACTGATTACATTCACTATTCGCCCATGCGCTCACTTCAGACTGACCTTACGAATTTTCTAACCTGATCAGGTGAAGAACGAGTCACATGGTACCGCAAGCACCTGCGTCGGGGATACCGTATTCTATATATATGTATAACCGATTTCACCGAAAGTGGGCGTTTGCGAAAATAGCGTTTATTTGTCAGGAAACAATGAGTTCACCAACATTAACCTGGGAGAAAATATCTATGAACGTGCATCTTAAACATATATTACAGCGATGAATGAACACGACTTTTTTTTCGGCTATTGTACGGCCAATAAGCGGGAAAAAATCTAACAACAACAACAACAACAACAACAATAGTTTCCTAAGTTTTTTCATCCCATTTAATTGGGCGTCAGATCAGTGGATAAGAAGCAACAAGACACAAGGTTACTCTTTTGACAAACACCGCGCGAGTTTGAACGAATCCTAACCCTTTGTAAGATCCTTTGTTCTCATAATGATATTTTTATGGTTACATTCTTTTTTTTTAATGTTTAGTTTATATTTTATCTAAATAGGAACCCTGTCCATTCAGATGTGTTATTAAATACATTATTGTCGCTAGAATTCAGTTGTTGTGTGCTCTTTACGTCATTTTTTAGATAAATCACCATTGTGTAAGATAAAAAACATTTATAATAAACATAATCAAGGACACTACCGGTATATTGACAAAATGGCGAAAGCAAAATGAACATTTATTTTAATTAAAACTGTCAAATAGATATATTTGGATTGAACTGTTTAATTCTTCTAAACTTACTGTTATTTCTTGTATTGGAATGACTTAAAGCTTTAAGGAATTTGAAGGTCGCTAGGAATCGAACTAACAACCCTCGTATGACAAAAGTCATGCAGCGGTTCTTATCACTAGACTTAAGTATCTTGTTGTTATGTTAATTACTTGATTGACACGTGCATACGAAATAACCCTGCGAGAAAGCGTCTCGTATGTACATACTCGCAAATATATGATCTACGGTATAATCTACAATCATATATTATTCTGACGTTTTTATTTTTATGGAATAAAGGTCAGAGGAGGGATGAGGCTATAATTAGTAGCAGAAAGAGTTGCACAATTCATGTGGAAGCTAGTTCTTGTTCTATCAGTAGTCATCATTTAAAGATATATCCCTAGATTAAGGCATTAGAGAAGACTGAACAATGGCGGTCAGTACATAGATTGAAAATAAAACTGTCCTCTTATTGTAGTGACTATTAATATATAATGTATATTTATCACAGTCGGTCGGGCATGGCTGTATAGGTGTATATTACAATATAGTGGTGTAGGGTCAGCGGTATTCTGATCTCGTACAAGCGGTTGCTATAGTGATAAATATTTTCTATCGCCGATTAACTTCACACCACAGTATATGTTGATGTCAATTATTTATATAATGTTAACTGAATAAATCACAAGTAGGAGAATGAGATTGAAAAAAACAACAACAACAAAAAAAAAACAACAACAAACAAACAAAAAAACATATCACCACCCTAAAAAAACAATACATCAATAATAACAAAATAATTTTAATTAAAAGAAAGAAAGACAGAAAAACGCCCAATCGATCTTACGTCATCCACGATGATCTGATATATACGGTGGTGTTGCTCACTACTGTATTACGAGGTGATACCACGCCCAGTCAGATTTTCCCGATACCGAGTCATGCTTAGGGGCAAAGCGAGACACGTCATTTTCATGTAAATGTTTTTCGTATGATGTGTAATTGAGAGAGAGATAGAAAGAGAAGACCAAGAAGGCTGATGCTCTAAGGACGCGCTCACTTAGCATAAAACAAAACAATAGCCTTAACATCGGGGAAAGGGTGGGGAGAAAGGTAACTGACCCGAGTCTGGACTGGTATAATTCAACATTGAAACTAACCATTATTTCAGACAACAAACCGAACCAAACATACTTTTAAGTTTCATACAAAAAAGGAACTCTAACCCTAACCCAAACCCTTACCCAAACAACAACATAAAAAAGAGGTACAATAGGTCCCCCCAACACACACACACACACACACACACACACACACACACACTAATGCAGTCTGTATTTTTATTTTCACAGCCACATTTTGCAACCCGCTTGTTAAGGACAACGAAAATTTTGTAGCGAGTACAACAAACCGTACCGTCGGGACAAGAGCGAGGTTAGGATGTCTTGGATTTGGTCGACAGATTAACGGCCCGAATGAGTTCACATGTACCGTGACTGGCGACTGGGAGCCGACCCCTGTCTATGAGTGTTACGGTAAGTGTTATATGTTACAGTCAAACATAACACGAATAACAGATCATATGAGTTCAAAGTTTATCTCTTGGCATTAGCCGGGACTCATCTTCTGAGGTCATTCAGTCCAACCTGCTTCATGAGACCTGTCAGAGCAACACTCTCAAGGCAACCAGCAAGCAGGAAACACACCAAAGGCAAGCAGCAAGCAGGAAACACACCCAAGGCAGCCAACAAACAGAAAGCAGACAAAGACAACCATCAAGCAGGAAAAACAGGAAACACACTCAAGGCAGCCATCAAGCAGGAAACACATGCAAGGCAGGCAACAAACAGGAAACACACTCAAGGCAGCCATCAAGCAGGAAACACATGCAAGGCAGGCAACAAACAGGAAACACACTCAAGGCAGCCATCAAGCAGAAAAACACATTCAAGGCAGCCAACAAACAGGAAACACACCAAAGGCAGCAGACAAACAGGGAACACACACAAGGCAGCCAACAAACAGGAAACACACTCAAGGTAGCCATCAAGCAGGACCAACACACAATTAAGACAGCCATCAAGCAGGAAACACACTCAAGGCAGCCAACAAGCAAGCAGGAAACATACTCAGGTAACGTTTTACCGGTGGAGTTTTTACCATGGTCAGGTACGGATTACCCTGTTTGAAAAAAAAAAAAAAAAAAACACAACAAAAAACAACAACAACAACAAAACCACATCATCTGGCTAAAATAAGTGATAACATGTACATGTGTAGTGAGCTATTTAAGTATTTTGTATGCCTGGTTTACATTTTAACAGGAATTATCTTAATTATACTTTCTGTAAAAATTCTACGTAAAAACAACAACAAAAAAAAACGTCTCAAAAAATCTCATCCCTTGATAGTCCAGCTCTTGTTTAACTTCAAATACCACTACTTCAGTTCACTTGGACGAGAGTGAGAGGTTGGAGCTGGGGATCGGGCTATTGTGTGCGTGTCTGGTCATCCTCGTTATTGTCTGGATCTGCTGCCACTTCTTCTGCTGTAGGAAATACCTCCGGCGGAACAGGTACCCCGTTCTGTGATGTTTGCAATTTATTTTCAACTCCAATGGCATTCATCATTGAAGTGAGAATGGCGTATACAGAAATTTTATGACCACATTGTACATAATCAACGAATTTTGGTAAAAATAGGATTGTCCTTAAACTAAAGGCACTTTGGGTTGACGACATAGTCCCTACCAGGGACTCTAATATAGAATATATAATGTAGAATCTCTGTCCCTAAATACACCGCTAAAAGAAAAATCAAATAGCATGGGACTGATTGACCATTTGCATATTATTTTATTATATTTTTTTTTGTGTAACAGTAGGTAAAGCGTGGGTCTCAGGTTCGAATGCCTGTCACATCTTTGCCAATTTAAGTAATATAATTATGTCCACAAATATTACAATAGGACATTTGACGATTTTTTAGATCTTTTATCATATCAATGGTAACATTGATAATTATAATTTTAAAAAAAAAACATATTTGGGGAAAATACAAACCTTTTTTTTTCAGATACATCTTTGACCGCTTTGAGAAAGAACGTTACTCACCAGCTTTAAGAGAGTCAAGGAGAAGTTGTATGTTATCAAACTTTTTTTTCTTCTATGGGTCGACATCACCTTACGCGGGTCATGCAATAACTCCCTTGCTTGGCGTTTGGAATATAAGATATTTCAGGACTTATTGGTCCGGTGTCAGAATAATGTGACTGGGTGTGGTATCATGTCACATTTCCATTTCTTTCTTTGACAAGATGCATTTTTATTTGTGTAGAGAAACATTTAGACATACAATCCTTTTGTCCCTTTTAATTAATCAATTGATATTTAAGTAATCTAAAACAAACAATGTGACGACTTGTTTCGTTCTATGTTCTGTGAACATGTCGGTATAAGAATTTTTCTTTTAATCCGGATCATTTGCCCATATATCAGATCTACGGGAGAGCCGACCTTTACCATCGATTCGTCAGACACGACGGTTTTCCGACAGTGACAGGTTGTCTTTCCGAAGATCCAGGCGATATTCGCCAGACTTCCCCGACCGTCGGGAATACGTCACGGAGATTCGTCGGACAAGACGGTACTCGGATCCGACAATAAGGTTTGACTCATTTTAATTAAGTATCTTGAACATTTTAAAGTCAGTTTTTTACATCTAATTTCTTGTCAAAAATGATATAATTCATTTCATGACCATGCGTTCTACCACCACTGAAGGACAAGTGGCAATAATAACCATGCTTCATGTTACCATGCAGAATACACACAGCTATTTCAGAATAATAAGAACATCTTTTTTTCGGCTAACATTTTACCATTACATGGTTTAACATTCGGCCAGAACATGTTATTATTCCAGAAAGTGTCTCACCAAGTTAAAAATGAGGTGCTTAAAAAGATATTTTATTGTCACTTTATACATTGCTTACGACATATCATCTCGCTAACAAGAGTTTGTTTTGAAATTATTCCTTTTTGCTTGACACCTGGTTACGGACACGACACAAAGGATATAACATGCAAGAAAAGATCAAAAACTTCATAGACTCAATAGCTTTTTAAAAGAATTTAATAAACTTGAAATGTAAGATATACAGGTATCTCTACAACAACTGTAAGAATGAAATTTGCATAATTTGACCTCTACCAGATTGAGAATGAAATTTGCATAATTTGACCTCTACCAGATTGCATTATGTGAATCCTGCAAACTATATATGTATAAAAAAGCTTTAAAGACATTTTCTGAATAAAATGAACCATACTGAAGGACAACTATGCAGTTTCCATAATCTAGATGTATAGTTTTTCATAAATATTTTTGAAAGAATGCACTTGAATCAGGTCCAACTGTTCATGTAGAGTCCGTAACCTTTTCTCTTCAAAATTCTCATTTATCTCAATTATCATTAAGATGAGAATTTGCCTACTTGATGTTTACATTAAAAGACGTAGAACGTAGGCGTGAAATCATTCTGAGATGCAGTACCCTGAAGATTTTGCTTCAGAAAATGTCAAGGGTACGGACACTACAAAAAATGCATTTTGCCCCAGTCGATGTTCTGTAATGCGAAGCGTTGGAGAAACGTGGAATACAAATGTACATGTATTTTTTGTAACCAATGTTCCTTGATGGGGTTATGGGAAAAATCATAAATAGCTGTTGTCTATTGTCATTGGTATATAACATGTTATTTGTGTCTTTCAGCAGTTTTTAGCAAAAACAATGACATTAGAAACTTGAGAAAATCTACAAATCCATAACAACCATTTTTTTTAAATTCAATATGCAAAATGTACGGTTAAAATCCCTCAATAAGACTACATAGCATTCTTTAATATCATTCTAGAGGAAACATGAATTATTTGAATTTTAGGTCAATATTTTTTTAAAGTGATACGCTTGAAATTTTCATTTTCAGAGCACATCAAGAACCTTATTTCCAAAACAGGCTATGTTGGTGCCTTGAAATGTTCAGGAAAATAAGATCTGTCAATATCATGGTGGTTAACTTTATAAATGGTTATCACATATTTTTTTTTCTGAATTACAGACATAACAAATATGGTAACTGACAATTATTGTGTTTCTTCATCGTGGATAAACATACACGTGCTCATAAAGGTAGTTCGTTCACAGTAGGTCTTTGACTAAGAATTTATTTTTTAACAATTTGTGTGCATTACGTCTATCAATAACCCATCTACAGACGTATGGTCGGTCCCCTGATGCAACACTCCGTAATTGTAAATGCATGCGATAACTTCATAGGCTAAACTTACGAATTCGCTACCCTGATCTGATGAACACACAATGTTTTTGGACGTATCACGTGGTCCTGCAAGCACCATTGCAAATGGGGATACCATATTCTATATTTAAACGATTTCGCCGAAGATGCATTAATGAAAAGGGCATTTTCCTGTACAATGTGACCTAAACTTTCCGAGTTTATTTTCAGGAAACAAAGAATTCACCAACATTAATGAGGGAGAGTAGAAAATTATTTTTGTTTATTTCTACCGATCATCTGCGATAAGCTGCTTTAATACATTGTAAAAAAACAATATAAAGGATAAAGAAAATAGTGACATCAAAATTGCCACGTTAATTAATACCAAATACTTACCTTTTCTGTTTCTCACACTTCACTGGTTTTGGCATGTAAAATGTAGGTTAATAATTTACACCGTAAAACATAAAAAAACAAAGAAATAAAGATAAGGGGACGCTACTAGCCACTATAGCGCATGCGGGCTAAACCACTCCGTGAGAATGATTATTTCCCCTCGAACAAAATTTCACTATTAACTGAACCATTTTATACACGCCCACCTTTTAAAATTGAAAATAGAAATATGTAAATCTGAGTGTGGTACAATATCCTTTGTACATTTGCTTCTTCATTCTTTTTTCTTTACAAGGTATGAACCCGAGGTGTTCCAAATTGAGAAGGAGATTGTTCCTGTGATAAACCGCACGTACATTCAGGAACCAAGGGACATCGTGTACACCGTCAAACCGGAACCGGAAATCATATTAAAGCGGGAACCATCTTATAAAATAATCAGAATTCCCAGTGAAGGGTCACACCAATTGGGAACTAGCTACCTTCGCCAAACAAACGGATTTCCTCGTTCTACTTACTCCAAGCCGAGTCGCATGAGTACTAAAGGAGTGGAAAACTTCGGGTACCAGTCCGAGACACCGGCAAGACTGTTGCCCACCGTACTGGACCGCAACACGATATACGTTCGATACGACACAGAGGGTGGCTACAACAATCTGGGGCAGACTCTACCGCGAGCTAGAATAACGGAACTAAATGATAACAGAGACAATTCTTCACTGGTGAAATACACCGGAATTAATCCCAAACCAGTTGCGAACGGTGATGTTGATCATTCGACAAACTACTTTTTCGGTCGCCAAGATTTTACGTTGGAGAAAAAGTAAGACATATTGTTGCAAGGGTCTATACAATTATTGAATATATAGTGTAACTCGACCGTGTCCTATATAATATCCCGACATGGGTATTTTGTATTATTTTAGTAATCCAGGGCACATTATAAGTTTATCCTAGAAATAAACTGCCCTGTTCAACGTTGAAACATATTGTATTAAAAAGAAATATCTTTTAAAAAGACATGAGGTGTTGGTAGGGTTTAAAGTTATGGAGATTGCAGAACAGTTATATGATGTATAAATCTTTATCTGTGAATCATTTCGTGATTGGAGTAATTATAAAGAGTTAATTATTATCATTTGTCAGGCAAAATATTAAAAATCATACTGAAACTCAAACTCAGACTTAGGTATGATTATCAATCTTAACTTAATGTGACCAATGAACCGACAAATTATAAGCTAAGTAAAATTGTATACACACTTGCGTTTGAGACAGAATTTGAGAACACTTCGTATTATCACACTTAAGTTTTAGAGAAATTTTAGAAGGAATTCCTTTTTTTAAAATATCATACTCAGGCATAAATGCAAATCTGAGCAGATATTTAAGTATAAGCCTGGGATCGTACTTAAGTATCTTTCGAGACCACGGGGCCTGATTCTGAATGTAAGTAGTCCGATTATAAATCCCGATCCAGCTATGGACACATATATAACACATACACAAGTATTAACACATATCTAACCTCTCCTTAGTTACACTTTCTCTTTCCTTACTCTAATTTTATGTTTTTTTAGACCATCGCGTGCAAGTCAGAGGGATTTAGATCACGTGCTTTACCATGGAAAAGGAAAAATGACGGAAATCTATGAAGAAGGAACCGAAGATGGAAGAAAGTCGCGGTTACTGAACAGGGATGACTACCTTTAGAATTATATATGTATACATATATAATGTCAAATCAAAATTTTATCAATGACTGATTGATATTCCAACAGACCGACCGATAGACATCAAACAATAGATAGACATATTGTAACTTATATTAATCGTTATTTCATATTGTCTTATTTATATCTTATTGTCTTCTTTATATCAGTAGTATCTTTAACATGTTTATGTAATAAAACAATGCAACATTTTATTCAGTTTTGTATAATAAACATTTATACACGATACAAATAAATGCGAATTTAATAAATGTCATAGATTTCTGTTAGTGTTATAGAAATCATACCAATCTTTGACCGAAAGCTGAATTAAGATCTGGGCACGTGACACATTGACCTTGACCCGTTTTCCCGGGGTCACAATATTGCGTATGGGAACCATAAATTACCACCTAGTTTGATCTGATATTAATATGCGAAAGATATTTGTAAATATAAAGTCATAACTAGGAAGTAAACAATGTGATTATTTCGACTTTCTTGTGATGGGACGTGAAATCAATGATTTTCTGCATAAGGTGTATAAAATGGATATTGCCCGGCGTAAGGTGTATAAAATGGGGTTTGGCATATTTCTTGAGTACATTGGCAACTGTTTATAACTGGACTGGTTCAATTGCATCCTTCCTATTATTGCTGCCACTGAGTATGTAAATAGTAATCGTAAACCTCGTTCTCGGAAGGAACCAGTACTGGAAATTTAGCATTTTAGAAAGAGAAAATATTTTTAGAGAGTGTAATAGAAAAGAATGGAAAGAAAAATACGACAGAAATAAATTGAAAAGAAAGAAATAACTTAATCAATTGTGTGGTGGTGGGATAATGATTTATGTGTCTGTTAAAATAAGATTAGAGCAAATTGATTTAGAAAAACAAATAAATAGACTCTGTGAAGTACATGTATGTAGACTGAACTTAAATAGGTTAATTGCTATTTATAAACAACTTTTTAATCCTCCCGATTTTAACATGTTTAGAATAATTCTCAAATATCAATATACATTGTCTCTAAAAGGAAATAAAAAAAATATTCTTGTCGGTGATATGTTGGATATTTATATACGTTATATATAGTTTATCCTATGGAGGATACAACCTGTCAATCCGAGATTGGTATCGCCCACTATATCTCGGGAATCAATTTCCATATCGAACATCACAATAAAGTAATTTATTTACTGGCAACAAAAAAGCAGTTTGTGTTTTTTCACTTTCACTAAATGTATAACGTAATTACCTCCCTTGAATTAATGGTAATGAGGTATAATAACATTCAATATTTAACGCGCTTTGATCTTAAAAATGTATCGTCAAAATATGTCCATCAGTATTATATGTGCATGTCATTATTCTATCGCGATACACCTTGATTAAGTTAAAGTTAATTGTTTTTTGAAACTCACATATTTATAGGTCAAATTTTTCTATGTGAATTTAACTCATACAAACTCGGATGTTTTGACAGATACAAGAAGTACCGGTTTGTAGAAATGTTAAAGACTTGCATTTTCTACATATCGCATTCGATTGTGTAAATCATGGACCCCTTTAAATTTAGAGACAATTAGGCCAACTAACCAATAAAATATCGAGATATAACATTGCATTAGACTATGACCAGATCCAATGTGTATCATATGTGACGATACGGTAACTACGCTATACAATATTTCATTTTATAGCATAAAATAAGTTAGATAAGTTTGTTTGTTTGTTTGTTGGGTTTAATGTCCCATCGACAGTATTTCAGTCATTTGGAGACGATGTCTACTTGAGACAGATATAGTGCTGCCACACTGCAGTATCACGCCGTAGACATGTGGTATGATACCACACCCAGTCACATTATCCTGACACCGGGCCAACCAGTCCTGCAACTACCCTTATATACTGAGCGCCAAGCAAGGGAGCTATACAGTACCATTTTTACGACTTTGGTATGTCGCGGCCGGGGATCTCTTAGATAAGTTAACTAAAGTTTCTATGATACGTTGTAGCAATGTTAAATGTCGCACCAACGCTAAATGTCACACTTGACGTTATATGTCGCAAGGCTGACGTTAAATGTCGCAACCAACGCTAAATGTCGCAAAACCTCCTGATGTTATATGTCGCATCTGTAACGCCAAATGTCGCAAAAAAATGTACTGCCGTTATATGTCGCAACATCAACGCTAAATGACGCTCTCCTTACAAGTGGAAATTAATTATCCCACAGAACAACATACTACAGAATCGCAGTGCAAGACAATCCTTAATATTCATTTCGAGTTGTTTCCTTTTGGAATAGGTAATAGTGGAATCTCACGGAGACTATAGTCAACAGTACAAACACACGGAGCAGTTAGGACAAGTGAAAACTGAACAGTTAGGACAAGTTCACACAGAACAGTTAGAGCAAATTCACACGGTTTGGGCAAGTTCACGTGGAACAGATTTAGCAGGTTCACGCGGAAAACTTGGAAATGTATACCCTGGAACAACTTTGAATGAAAAAGTGTGTTGTATATGCACGTTTTACAAGTTAATGGTACAAATGATTATGCAGTTCAGTGGATGAAATGTAGGCCCCTTTCAGAACATAATAAATAAATAATTAAAGGCCCATTATACTTCCAAAGAAGTGTATTTTCTTCGGAGATAAAAACAAAGTGTTTACTAAATATTTGTTACGAGATGCAATCTGTACATACTCGTTAAGGACAATGTTACTACAATGTATGCATAAGAAATCTTTTACTGTTAGGAAAAATAACTATTTTGCATATTCTGTCAATTTTCCGACATTTTTCTAGACCTTACATTGTCTCCGTTAACGAATCACGAGTGCATAAATTGATGACGTAACAGATAAACAAATTGTAATTTGCCGACGGTTTTCCAAATTCGAGAAAACTCGCCAATGCAAAATATAAACAATGATATATATAATATATATTTTGAAATCCATCCAAAATACTTAATTGCGTAATTTTATCAACATTTTCAATGTGCTTACCTGTTATTTTATAGAAGATGTTTGCACATTAGGAACCATTTGTGTTTGGATAAACACGACTTTAAAAATAAACGTAATGTGTATAATAGAAATAAAACTGACGAAAATAAAACTAACTTCATTCGAGCCAGAACAAAATATAATAGAACAAAAAAGAAGGCTTTAAATAGGTATCGAAAACAAAAAGGCGAAAGAATAAATAATTTAGCTAATAAAAACCCTCGTATGTTTTGGAAATCCATTAATATGATATCTCGTAAACCTGACATTAAGGCAGATTCACTAACAATTGATGAGCTGTTTAATCATTTTAAAGAAATGTTCGGACAACCGATAAACACAGAATATGAAGAAATTCAAAACATTAACCAAAATGAAGATATAGATTTTAATCAAGTGCTCGACATTGAAATATCGGAAAAAGAAATAGAAGATGCTGTCTTGTCTCAGAACAATAATAAAAGTCCCGGTATTGATCAGTTACCTGCTGAAATATTTAAATCGTCCATAGATATATTGTTTCCATTTTTAAAGCGTTTGTATAATCGTGTATTTTTCAGTCACATATACCCAGAATCCTGGAGCACTGGTATTATCTCTCCGGTATTTAAAAAAGGCGATGTTAATGACGCTAAGAATTACCGAGGGATAACTCTGATTAATATAATAGCCAAAATATATTCTCAGATACTATTGAACAGGCTAACTAAATGGTCAAATGAAAACGAAAAACTAATGAAAAATCAGTTTGGTTTCCAAAAGAACAAATCTATATCTGATTGTATTTTCATATTACAATCAATTATTTCAAGTCATAAGAAAAAGAAAAATTTTTTTTCATAAATTATTAAAAGAAAACGTCAGCTGCCAATTTGTAAATGCCCTTAAAGCAATGTTTAACGGTGTTAAATCTTGTGTTCGTTATAAATCAAAGATGTCTATGTTTTTTTTAATCATATACAGGGGTAAAACAGGGGGATCCTAGTTCTCCGCTGTTAGCGATATTTTTTTGTAAATGATTTGATTAGCAATATTAATTCAAACCTACCTGGAGTTATTTCCCTTGAAGATGTTAAACTATTCTTACTACTATACGCCGATGACATGGTTTTATTTGCCAAATCACCAGAAACGCTACGCTACATGCTAAAATATGTTGAAAACTACTGTAACATGTGGGGTCTAAGGATAAATGTAGAAAAAACAAAAGCTTTGATTTTTGAAACTGGAAGGACATCACATATTGATCTACACATATACCCAGGTGGAAATTGTAAATTCTTTTAAATACCTTGGTATGGATTTGTTTAAAAACGGTAATTTTCATAGGTCTCAGAAACGATTTTCACAGTACGCGAGATATTAATTAAGCAGATTATATCAAATACTCCAAAATGTTGAATTACCTGTTAAACAACAACTCAAATTATTTGATATTTTAGTGGGTTCCAAATTAAATTTCTGTTCAGAAATATGGGGCATGCATCCAGCTACTGATATTGAAATGGTAAATGTCAAATTTCTTCGTTACATTCTCGGTGTAAAAAAATCTACAAATTTATCCGCTTTATATGGGGAACTCGTCGAGTGCCATTATCTGTTTATAGAAAAATAAATATGATTAAATATTGGAAAAAAATAATAACTTTAGATGAAAATAGCTTAGTTAAAAAAATGTATTATAAATTAAAAGAAGATGATTATAATGGTAAGACATATAGAAATAAAAATTGGGTTACCCAGGTAAAAAGTATTTTAAATGAACATGGATTTGGTAATTTATGGCTAAGCCAAAGTATTGATAATTTTACATTAGAAGTAATAAAAAAGAGGATTATCGATATTTTCCATCAGGACTGGTATTCTCAGATAAATAATTCTTCACGGCTTAATACATATTCATTATTCAAACATACACTTGAAATAGAAAATTACTTAGACCTTATTCATGATAAAAAACTTCGATATGCACTAACAAGGTTTAGAACATCGTCTCATAATTTAAAAATAGAAACAGGGAGACATACTAACATGGAAACCAACGAAAGAATATGTCCTATCTGTAACCTTAACCAAATAGAAACAGAATATCATTTTCTTCTGGTATGTCCTAAATATATAGAACTTAGACGCTCTTTTCTTCAACCATATTTTTGTCATTTAATAAATTTAAATTATTGTTAAGTTTAAAATCAGCTAAAACGGTTAATCGTCTTGCAAAATACATATATTCTGCTAATAAGTTAAGACAAAGTTACCTTTAGATAAGTAACACATACTTTTGTCTACTATTATCATGGTGTATGTGAAAACATGTTTATCTTTACCCTTACCCACCGTGTAACTTTACCTTTTTTCCATTACCATTATTATTTAAATATGTCTTATTCTCAACTGTTATTTCTTCATGTTTCGATCTTTGAAATGTATTGCAAATGTTGCTTGCGTGTGAGGTGTGGTGTGATGTGTAGAGTCTGAAATCCATTTTGCTCATGTTAAAAAGTGTAAACTTGTGTACATTTCTCCATTCAATTACTAATATTTGCTATAAGCATTTTTGTAATGTCTTTATGCAATAAAAGTATCGTATCGTATCGTTTCACTACAATATGTCGATGTTATTTTATATTTTCTTTTTCATGAAAATTAAATAATTATGAAATATAATGGGCCTTTAAAATAGGAAAATATTACTACAAATTTACAAATTAAGTTGAATAGCCAATAAAATAAGTAGTCAGATAATTTTGATTTTCACCCATGAGCTTCGAACCCACGCGGAGTGATACTGAGAGAGTTGTAGTCGCAGTCGCTACCACTGCCCCACTTTGGAGCCTTATTGTAAGTGGAATTAGAACACATATAACATTATCCGTGGGTTGTTTAATAAAAGCGATACAATTTCGTTGGAAAAAATAAATACCAAAATAAGCTCTATTTTGTTATTACTGAGTTAGCTAGTTGTATTTTGCTGAGCTTCTGGAAGGTAAAATAACTCTGTATATAACATAATAAAAGAAATAATAAATGCTCAAAGAAATATATTTATTTTCATGAAAAACAAAACCATTTGAATGTAGAACCAATTAATACCCGTTCGAAAGATATTACAAGTGAGGTATATAAAGTGTGGATTATGAAAGACAGAAGTCAGGCCCCAAGTAACTTTCTGCACATTACAGACTTCCCCTAACGTTCACTTAAGGCGAACTCAATCGGCCTCTACCGTTGTACGGTTTAGGTCTCAATTCAAGCATGATCCTGGTCGTGGGCTCTCATGCAAAGTGTTCATCTTTCTCTTTCTTTGTTACTAATCTAATTCTTTTTCAACATTCTTTCTACATTCTCTTTCATAAAAATCATTAGAGTATATACTCTATCTCTCTTCTTATCTTTGTTTCATCTTCCCCCTGGAATCTCGATTTCTTCAAACAATACAACAGTCTCTCCTTCTCCGTAAAAGGATCTTCCTCACTAGCAGCATTTTTTTTCAAACGTTTTTTTCTTTTCCATTTTAAAACATCCATCTCTTAATTTTCTCCTTTAAAGTCTCAGCTTACATTTCTCCAATAATGTCCCTCATTTCTGTATATTTACCAAGAAGTCGGTGTTAACGACTTTAGAGGAGACACTGGGGAATATAAGAAATGCAGTGATGTACCGGTAGAGAATATGAACAGGGAATAGTTGACTATAGTCTCCGTGAGATTCCACTCTTACCTTTTCAAAAGAGAAACAACTCGAAATGAAAATAAACGATTGTCTTGCACTGCGATTCTATCGCCCCACCAGCACTATCAGTGCTTTGATTTTATCTTGACATTATATATCGTCAAATTTTTTTTTTAATCCTAAGTTATTCACTTTCAATTTAAAACTAAACCTTACGGACTGTATTACGAATGAATGACGGACACATGAAAAAAGTCCATAACGGCCAGGGTATATATTTATATACAGGATCGTCGTATCCAATAAAAATCCAAATAAAATAAATAAATTTTGAAATAGTGATTTTATGCTTATTTTTTTCCATTACAAATGAAAAGTCTACAATTGAAGCTACCAGAGTTTAATTCCAAAACACACTAATCTTTCTCAGATATAACTGTAATTAAATTAATTCCAAGATTATATAAAGATTAAATTTGGTAAAATTAGATTCATAAACATTTTCGTGTGCATTTAAAAAAATTGATCTAACTGTATGATATATTTACTTAATAACAAGAGATTGGTGTTTACCTTGATATAGAAGTGAGCCTTAACTTTGCCATTACTTATAAAAGGTGATTGTCATCGAAAAAAATCTTCTTTTTTTCAGTTTTGTGGATAATGTTACAGTGTGTACCTACGTTTAAACCCCAAACCGTTGTAAAGTGAATACTGTTTACCAAAATATGAACCGGAACATATATATGTGACCATGGCTTGGTTATATATGTGACCATGGCTTGGTTTTTGAATCAACGGATGGCTGGTAGACACATTTGGCCATATTTACCTGACTTATAACATAACGTTTTCTTTTCCCATTAGCATCAACATGTCGTGAGTCAAATGGTCTCGTAAATACATCGACTGCTAATTGAAATGGGACTGTGGTGCGGTGATCTACAAACAAGTGTGTTGACAACTCTGACAGGGGACGGTCCGTGTAGACAGGTGACGCGATGACCGCTTGTGTCCGTCTGGTATCGTTCCCAGATTTTCCGATCCAGATCGTCTCGACCGTAACCGGAGACTGGCGAATGCACGAATCTTATAAATTTCGCAGATACTGATACAATGACCCATCACTATTTGTAATCAGCTCTAGTACAATGTAATGGTAACGCATGTATTGAGCTTGTGTATCATTACATAGTTGTAGTATGGAGCAGGTAGACAAACACTGGAAGTGATGAGTGACCCCGCATAACGCGTTGACACACATTTAAGTATATGTGCAAACATTTACAGTCTGTATCCTCGACATCCTTGACATTGGGAATGTTACATATTTATTTGGAATCAAAATATCTATCTTCAAAACAATAACATATTTCCGTGAACTTTTTATAAGAGTAAAAAAAACTACAACAACAACAACAACAACAAGGACGAAAAAACAACACCTTTTTATATAAAAATCAATTAAAAACCCGCAATGATATTTTCTGTCGAACGGCATACTAAACGAGTCATATACTCACTTACTTGCGGCACAGTCATTGTACATGTATGGGAAAAATAACAAAAAGAACAATCAATATTGTTTTAGCTTATTTGCGATGGCATCACTCCATAAGTTTTTGCAAACAAACAAACAAAGGATATATAGCAAATGAATCGCGGATTTGATACATTACATTGGACGTATGAATGGTCATAAACGTGATTTTGCAATGCTTGAAAATCTTTTTCCAACTGTTTTGATACCATGAATATATGATTTATTTTTTTCATTGAAGGCGTTTCAGCGATTTTTTTTCTAGTGGAAGTGTTTGCACTTTACATATAATCAAATATTTATGAATTAAAAATAGGTGGTCACCATACTCGTTTTAGAGATCTGGCTTATGGTGGAGCATCGCTGCTTACTAAATTTAGCAGTGAAAAAAACAACAAAAAAACAAAATATTAAAATTCCGATTTTATCACAATTTATAAATCATTATGCTTTTTATAAATTAAGGTAAAATACGTCAAACATGCATGTAAAAAAAAAAAACGAGCATTAATTTCCATTTCTCCAATATCGAAATGTAGACTATACAAATATCCCAAGGCTGTGAAAATTATTTCGATTTTCTTAATAAAAAAAGATCATCATTTCTTCATATAAAATCCGACGAAGTTTAGACTTTTTAAAATTTTCATTTTAAAACATAAAATGTGAAATTACAATTAAAATTTGGCGAACATATTTTTATGTCTTTAACACATGGACCTTAAAAGTGGGGTGTATATTAATATCCTATTTAAAATAAATGAGGAACTGAAAAAAACCCAACTATAATTGAACTCAGTAGAAACCCGCATAAACTTCCTTAACAAGATTGATTGGCAAATTTATCATAATAAATGTATGCATAAATAGTACGCAACACTAGCGAAATTTAAAAAAAAAAATCAAGGATCCATTATAAATATCAATGTAACAAATAAATGTTATTGCATTTTAGTATGTAATGAAAACCAATATACGGTTGGATTGAAAATAAGGGGAGACAATCACGGACGTGGATGAAGTCTGGAGCGCTGCAGACGGGAGCGGCATTAATCAGAGATGACAGGGAGCTGTCAGTGAACTCGTTTAGAAATAAAAAAGCTTTCTTCAGCAGACGTCAGTTTAATTCGACTGCGCCAGGCACGTGAATCATGGCTTGGCAGACGGCGACCCTATTGTTTGGATTAATTCTTGGTAAGTTACAACATATGATTATCTTATATATTTCTACATTTAACTGTTAACTGCGTCTAGGTACAATCAAATTACACACTTTTTTCCTAATTTTTTTTAAAGAATTAAGAAATTGTTGAGATGTTTTGTTTGTCTGATTATTAACTATCAAGCGTGCGTCACGTCCCGCCTTCGGGCAGAATTAAATGTAGTGCATGGAATGCATTCTGTTAGAGTGAATAAACAATTAATTTACATAATCATATTCACATATACGTGCATATACTTACACCTTGAGTGAGCGTTTACAGATTTTTTTTCTCTCTCTCTCTTTTTTTGCTCCTGAAATTCCTTGACTAACGAGCATTAAGCTAGTTTAGAACATTTGGCACTAGATGCGAAATTGATGTATAAATTCTTTTTACCTTATATAGTTATAAACTGTAAAATAAATCTATTCTGGAAAGAACAAGGTAATAATTTTTTTTTTGCAAAAAACGTTATTATCACACCAAAACCTTATGAAATATTTTATAGTATATTATAGTATATATTTTATAGTATACATTACTCAAATTCTTTACATTTATATATATTTTAACAAGGGATTATCTATTTGTTTCCTTTAACAAATAGATAATCCCTTGTTAAATATATATAAATGTAAAGAATTTGAGTAATTAAATGAATTTTGTGATTACAGATTAAAGTATAAATACATGGTATTATGTATATTGATTATTACTGTAAGTCGTCCGTAAGTAGAGGTAATAATCTTATAGTGTCTAGTTTAAGTAATTTGTGAGATAACGGTAATGAAAGATTTTCCCTGACAACTAAACGTTTGAAGATGACCTTGTCCCTATTTCGCATGTTTACATATATAGTCACTTTACGACCCGCGGTGGCGATATCCGGACAAATTTCGCGAGAGTGTGTCACGTCAGGCGATGGCCACCCAGTCCCGTGTTATATTTATGACAGACGTCAAGTGTTTGAACGTCAATTATACTCTATGGTGGCAAAACTAAGGTATATTTCGACCGCCCTGCTCACTGACATATGCGTGGTCTGTTGATATGGAAACAAAAACAACAACAAGAACAACATATTTATATTTATGTATTCTGTTTGTGTAGATATTGAATGTACTACACCTATTCTATTTATTTCATTATTCCATAATACTTATTTAACATATTTATTAAGTCTAAAACATAACAAGTTACAATATGACAATTTAGACTTTGGGCTGGAGTTGGGAGCCACAGCTTATGTAAACCTTCTCCCGACATTTTAATGATATTTCTTTCTGTCATGGCGGAGAGTCGAAGCGAACTCAAGTTTGCTGATCTGACGCCATTTAATTTTTGAACCTGCCGTAAGTAATTCCGAAATTATTTTAGTTAAAACATTCTTTTGCAAAGGATTCTTGTTCCTATTGATTGTTCCTGAGTTGGACCAGTACTTCACGCATGGCTTTCCATAATCTTGACCTCATACAGCTTGAACCCACAACCTCCTGATGCACTGTTACGTACTCTACCATTGGCGCCCTTCAACAGTACTTTAAAGAAGGGCTGTATGACACATTTCTTGTCTATACACTTGTAACATCTTACCATTAAGGCGTATGTGCTATTTCTCAGTACTTCCCGCACACATTCGCTTACTGAACAGCTGAACCTAGGAACAATGAAATGAAGTCAAATGTTCTATTCAATCAAGGGCATCGTATTTATATATATATACCGTCTCTGATCTGTATCAGTATCGTGTATGGCTCTTTATATGAAAATTTGGTGGCGGAAAAACCTATGTGAGAGTTACATGATGAAATTATCCAATAGCAGTTGTGGGAGTTACATGATGAAATTATCCAATAGCAGTTGTGGGAGTTACATGATGAAATTATCCAATAGCAGTTGTGGGAGTTACATGATGAAATTATCCAATAGCAGTTGTGGGAGTTACATGATGAAATTATCCAATAGCAGTTGTGGGAGTTACATGATGAAATTATCCAATAGCAGTTGTGGGAGTTACATGATGAAATTATCCAATAGCAGTTGTGGGAGTTACATGATGAAATTATCCAATAGCAGTTGTGGGAGTTACATGATGAAATTATCCAATAGCAGTTGTGGAGTTACATGATGAAATTATCCAATAGCAGTTGTGGGAGTTACATGATGAAAAATACCCAATAGCAGTTGTTGGAGTAACAGGATTAGTCCCCGCAGTTATGGAAATAGACAAATCGTCTCATATCGGATTCATATCGATGGTGGACGCGATATATCTTCTATAACCCTTTTAGCTGTGTGTGACGTCAGTCACACCAACTATAGTACTACGTTTTCAACCCAGGTTCTCCTAGATTTAAACCGAATAACCTCACAATAGTGTGAATATGATCGAACAATTGTATATATCTCTACAACATAAGTATACTAGAATTAAGTAAATATGCTGAAAAATCAATGCTGTGTGAAAAATAAATACTTACAAGCTACAAAAAATCGCCTGTGACATGAAAACATTATAGGACTTATTTTTCTATGCTGATGTAACTGCAATCGAATGATGCAGTTGTTTTTATCACGTGATCACTTTACCAAGCGCACGAATATAGTGTGAAACCTGTATATCTACTATCCGAAATGAGTTCGGAGCCTCTGACCTGTGCAGAAAATTTGCATTATTACTTAAATCTATAAATAGAGTCTGTTGTAGATAAGGTACTGCATGAATACAAGTCAAAGCTCTGATAGCGCTGAGAGAACAGGAATGCCACATTTCTTTTGTTTATCAAAGTGAATTCAATTATTGGTGATCGACTTTCAGCTCTTCAAACACTCTTTCATTTGAAACACACACACAACTTCAGTGCTTTCAGCGCTTTGATTTATTAGTGGAGTGTGTGTTAAAATATTTAGTCAGTTGTAAACATCTCCCAACACTTTCATGCTTTCACAATTATCATTGACACATGTCTTTGTCGACATTGATGCTTTCTTGTATTTAAAACCCCTTGCTTTTGCATAATTATCCCTGTCGTATCCCAAGTCCATCTGAATAGTTTGTCGGTTATATATAGACAGAGAGGATGTTTGTTGGTTTTGAGTGGATATGGAATATATCTCAAGTGATGCAATGAAGAGATAAATTCCATATTCACTAAAAAACAAGCAAATTTTCTTTGCTACTTATAAGTAAGAAAGTAGATCCGGCAGATCTATATCACCACATTGTGAGATTTATCTCACTGATAGAACACAGTATTTCATCAGTAAACAAAAATGAAACTACATGTACATTGTATCTGTACCTATATGTATATACCTATATAACTATACATATTATAGTGTCACATATACCTATATAACTACACATATATATTAGTGTCACATATACCTATATAACTATACATATATATTAGTGTCACATATGCCTATATAACTACACATATATATTAGTGTCACAGATGCATTTTTGGTTTCATGTCCCAGCTTCAGTTCACATGGGGACATAAATCATGCATATGGATGCCACACTGCGGTATTACACCGTCGTCAAGAAGGCCGGACCACACCCATTCTCTGTGGTAACCAGGCAAAGGAAACATCCTATACCAGTACACTGTGTCACGGATGTTGCGTGTTGTGGCTGGATATTGAACTAGTGGTCATTCGATCAAGGGTTTACAATAACTAATACCGATTTAAAATATTTCCACATATGATAAAACTATTTGACACATATATATTTTTTTAGCAAGATCGTTTCATATCATATTTATATGCGTGTATACGGATGTTCCATAAAACAGTAGCTGTGACTTTTTGTGAATCTCAACAATTTATTCAACCAACTATCTCCCCTCCTCCCGCCCGATGTAGCTCACAAGGAAAGGTCAAATAATTTGTCGCCTGGATATGAAATATGTTTTAGGTTAAGTAGGCGACCTGACTTTTATATGAACACACCTTATATTTATAGGTAGATATGTACATACTTAATGAAAACATGAATACACGCATATCTTTATATTTCATTTTTCTTTGATTTAAAATCAGGCACATTCTCTGAAAAAATTAAAGTTTTCTGTGTAAAAAATAAATAATCGGAAATTTGCATTTTCCTTGTTAATTGGTCAAATTTTTTCACATGCAAATAAATCTAGTTAAATTCAAAGGAAACATCCATTTTCAAGTATCTAATTAGTGATTAGCAAATAACACTAATCAATTTATTTCTCCCTTTATCAGCGGGGAAAGTTAACCGTTATGATATCGTCGTGAAATTATAAGAATACTTTCGAGACTGTCAAAGATATTTCTTAATGCATGGAATTATATTTTGACCTATGAGATTGCAGTATTTTTCAAAATGTTCGATCGGTTTAACTCGTAAAACCACTTGGTTTATTGGGAAACCTAGTATATACGACCAATCTTTGTGCGCATGCGTGTAGAGGCGGACTTGGACAGTAACGTCAAAACATAATTCCATACATTAAGTAGGTTAATGTTTGTTATCGAGGTTAAACAAATTAAACACTCGATAACAAACATTAACCTATACTTAAAATATAAAATAGACTATATCTTTAGCACTATGTAATCACCTGGCAACACTATATCATACTTCTTAGTAGAAATACCTCATACCATTGAGCAGTGCTGTATCATGCCATTGAGCAGTACTGTATCATGCCATTGAGCAGTACTGTATTATGTCACTTGGCAAAACTGTATCATGCCACTTGGCAGTACTGTATCATGCCACTTGGCAGAACTGTATCATGCCACTTGGCAGTACTGTATCATGCCACTTGGCAGAACTGTATCATGCCACTAGGCAGTACTGTATCATGTCATTGAGCAATACTGTATCATGCCATTGAGCAGTACTTATCATGCCACTTAGCAGAACTGTATCATGCCACTTGGCAGTACTGAATCATGTCATTGAGCAGTACTGTATCATGCCACTTGGAAGAACTGTATTATGCCATTGAGCACTACTGTATCATGCCACTTGGCAGTACTGTATCATGCCATTGAGCAGTATATATCATGCCATTTGGCACAACTGTATCATGTCACTTGGCAGTACTGTATCATGCCACTTGGCAGAACTATATTATGCTACTTGGCAGTACATTTCATGCCAATTGGCAGTACTGTACCACTTGGCAGGAATATAATATGTCACTTGGCAGTACATTACAATGCCACTTGGCAATACTGTATCATGCCCCTTGGCAGTACTATTAAATGCGTTTTGGAAGTACTATAAAAAGCCACTTGGCAGTACTATTAAATGCCACTTGGCAGTACTATAAAATGCCACTTTGCAGTACTGTATCATGCCACTTGGCAGTCTTATTAAATGCGTTTTGGAAGTACTATAAAATGTCACTTGGCAGTACTATAAAATGCCACTTGGCAGTACTATAAAATGCCACTTGGCAGTACTATAAAATGCCACCAACCAATCTTTAAAAAAAAAAAAACCAACACACCATTACAAGCAAAGTAACAAACATTGTATATCGAGTAAATATATACAGTAAAAGAGGCTTTATCAGTTTTGTGTTTCTTTATATTAATATTAGAAAATATAATTGAAAAGATCTCTCTCTGAAATGAAAGGTAAAAATCGCACCTTGGATACCGGACTCCATAAGAAGTCACTTTGCACAATCTATATCATTACGCACAGTACTATATCACTGTACTATATCCTCATGTATTATACTCTAATATGCACCGACGTGTATTGTGATTTATTGCAGCAAGTCAGTAGTGAACAGTTACATACGAGCGGCGATATGTTTAAAATGAAGCACCACCTGGCTATATGCTGTCATGTCAAGATTTAAGTGAAGGGAGCCTGTGAAAAATGAGTTACTTTCTACATCCATGGGCAGGCTTCCGTGTAGGACTGTCTTAGTCTACTGTTATTCTACTGTTACAGTATATGACTCTAACGAAGGCTACAGATTCAGACGCCTGATGGGACAAACTTCGCGTCATTAACTCGTTGGCCACTAAGTGCTGGTCCAACCCTCAAACTACAAGAGGGAGTACGTGATAATGTCCATAAGTTTTATCTAAATGTAGCAAACATGTTTTTGCACAAAAGTTAAAGCGATGCCAGACCTGTCATGGTCACTATACACATCACCTTATGTTGTCACCATTTAATGTTTCTAGTCTAGTACTATGTTAACAAACTGGTTAATTTTTTCCTCACTATAATTTGTGTTAAAATAATGTCTATTCAAAAAATGAAAAAAATTTATCATGGAAAGTGATAAACCAAGTTAAAATGACACACCATTTGTACCAAGATATAACCGAATAAATGTCAAACAATTAGGACAAAAGTAAACTTTTTTTAGTGACAAAGAACAAATGAACTTAATGCAGGAAGTAATTCTAACGGCAACAAAGCCCTTTAACTGAAAATGTAATCATTAATGGTTACCTAAAATCATATGTACCTAGCATTGTATTGTTAATTGTTTTTTGTAGTTTCTGTCAGACAATGCTATTCAAACAGATCACCGTATCTCTGCTTCCGTTGACATTTCATTGAGAACATGTTATTTTTTTAGTTAAACATTTTATTTTCCCCGTCATCGATAGCAGTAGGTCGGATGCCATGTTAATTTTAGATAAGAGCAAATACAACGTCATATATTTAATAACACCAAGCGACAACAAAAAAGAAAACACTCATATCATGGTGCTGCCACACTACAATAGCATAGTGCTGCCACACTGCAATATCATAGTGCTGCCACACTGCAATATCATAGTGCTGCCACACTGCAATATCATAGTGCTGCCACACTGCAAAATATGCTGCCACACTGCGATATCATGGTGCTGCCACACTACAATATCATAGTGCTGCCACACTGCAATAGCATAGTGCTGCCACACTGCAATAGCAAAGTGCTGTCACACTGCAAGATCATAATGCTGCCACACTGCAATATCATGGTGCTGGCACACTGCAATATCATAGTGCTGCCTCTCTGCGATATCATGGTGCTGCCACACTGCGATTTCATAGTGCTGCAAAATTGAGATATCATGGTGCTGCCACATTGCAATATCAGAGTGCTGACACACTGCAATATCATGGTGTTTCCACACTGCGATATCATGGTACTGCCACACTGCAATTTCATAGTGGTGCCACACTGCACTGTCAGGGTGCTGCCACACTGCAATATCATGGTGTTGCCACACTGCGATATCATGGTACTGCCACACCGTAATTTCAAAGTGCTGCCACACTGCACTGTCAGAGTGCTGTCACACCACGATATCAAAATGCTGCCAAACTGCAATTTCATAGTGCTGCCACACTGAAATATAGTGCTGCCACACTGCGATATCATGGTGCTGCAACACTGCAATATCATTGTGCTGCCACATTGCAATATCATAGAGCTGCCACACTGAAATATAGTGCTGCCACACTGCGATATCATGGTGCTGCACACTGCAATATCATAGTGCTGCCACACTGCATATATATAAAACAGCCCGCTCTGGTGCAAGACACTCTTACCACACTGCAATATCATAGTGTTGCCACACTGAAATATCATGGTGCTGCCACACTGCAATATCATAATGCTGCCACACTGCAATATCATAGTGCTGCCACACTGTGATATCATGGTGCTGCCACACTGCAATATCATAGTGCTGCCACACTGCAATATCATGGTGCTGCTACACTGTGATATCATGGTGCTGCCACACTGCAATATCATGGTGTTGCAACAATGCAATATCATAGTGTTGCCACACTGAAATATCATGGTGCTGCCACACTGCAATATCATAGTGTTTCCACACTGCAATATCATGGTGCTGCCACACTGCAATATCATGGTGCTGCCACACTTCGATATCATAGTGCAGCCACACTGCGATATCATGGTGCTGCCACACTGCAATATCATAATGTTGCCACACTGCAATATCATAGTGCTGCCACACTGCAATATCATGGTGCTGCCACACTGCGATATCATGATGCTGCCACACTGCAATATCATAGTGCTGCCACACTGCGATATCATGGTGCTGCCACACTGCAATATCATAGTGTTGCCACACTGCAATATCATAGTGCTGCCACAATGCAATATCACAGTGCTGTCACACTGCGATATTATGGCACTGCCACACTGCAATATCATTAGTGCTGCCACACTGTGATATCATGGTGCTGCCACACTGCAATATCATAGTGCTGCCACACTGCAATATCATAGTGCTCCAATCAATATCAGTGCTGCCACACTGCATATATCCCCTTGTGCTGCCACATTGCAATATCTTAGTGCTGCCACACTGCGATATCATAGTGCTGCCCTGGGGTCAGTTTAAGACGCTGATATAAAGCAGCCCGCTCTGGTGCAAGACACTCTTACCACTCAGTAGTCATTTTTTTTTTTAATTTAAGCTTGTGGTCAGACATTAATCATATTTTGCCATCAATAATAACCTGGGCAAAAATTATCCCTTGAAAAATGAGGATACCAGTGGGGCGTGCAATCAGGTGCTTAATTGCTTTTATTTTCAACGCGTAATTTAAGTAATTTAAGTTCGTTCTTCGACACACTTGTTTGCTGACACTGCACTGTATACACTTGACACATTGAGACAAATGACCCTCCCCTGATCCTAGTCGTCACTCACTTTACGACGTCACGTTTTACTGGCCTTACGTGACCGTACTTGTTGCCCATGTAACGTAAACGTCACGATAGAAGACATCATAGATCACGAGAAGGCTGGAATCTTAAAATGAACTTTTTAGAATTTGAATATGTGATATAAAGGTGCGTAAACACACCTGACCGAAATGTTAAAAAATGATATCATATCACGTCTGACAAATCCCTGTATACTCCTGGCTCGAATTCCACCAACATTACTCAGCGCTAAATAATATACTTAAATTATTAAACAAAGTAGATACACATTCCACCATTACTATTTTATGAAATATTTAAGAACACGACTTAGTTGAAACTAATTATTACCTTAATAACTAACAATGATTGACAATGATTGATAAGAAATGAAACATTTTACTAAGTTTATTAGAGAAACAAGATTAATGAAATTCGCCTTTAAGTACTTAAGTTTTACTTAGCCCAAAGAATTGACATTTCAGACACAATTTCATTAAAGTAATTTTACCGGCACTGGAATAACACCCTTTGCAGTATGTTCCAGTATTGCATGGCCAAGTATCGAAATAGTAAGACTAGTATGGAATCATGCCATGTTTTACGTCATGGTATCGCAGTGTGGCAACGTAGCATTTGTTTTGTAGATAAAGGCTCCATTTGTTTGAAGAAAAACAAACAAACAAAAACAACATTTTAATGAAAATGTCACCAGCAGTACACAAATTTCAGCTTCTGGAACCTCGATTGTTTTTTACAAGTGAAACATATATATATTTATATATGCATCATCTTTGTTGGCAAAAATGACATCACTATTTGTTATTACTTCTCTGCTTTAGTTTAAGATGCATTATTTACTGTTACTTTATTTAGACCTACAAAAATACGTATGGAAACTTAACCTTAACCTGCAATGTGACCTTCATTTCAAGGCCAGGCGTAAACTGATTTACTTAACAAAAACTTCAATATTTAATATCAATTATCGTTACTTGCATACGTACTGCATATTGATATATTGACCTTCAATATGACGTCATATGTATAAAATCTTTTAAAACATACTAAGATAAGGTTTGCTTTCGGAGCCTTTACTACGATAAATGAAACTTACACTAGAAACATATCCAATACACATGTACTCATAACATATTCATTTTCAGGTTTTGTGTCGTCACAGATGAATTATTGAATGTGTGATTATTTTAACTGTTTCCTCTACGGCTAACTTAACTGCGAGACACCAGGTCCTATATGTAAATAACCTCCCATACACTGACCTTTTATGCCATTCTTTTAATGTTTCAATATTAATGTCTTCTCTCTAAGTTGTTATTCACCGATGACAAATTAAGAACGTATGATCGAATATTTGACATACAAGATACGATATTGCATATTTGAAATTGCGCGTGCCCCTTAATATACAGTGATTTGTCATTACGCTCATCTCACGGTTTGTTTATAGGTCGATAAACTTATCTCGTATCATGACGAAAAGCTTATTTTAATTTTAAATTCAAATTTGTTGCCGATCGGAAGCTCTGAAAATCAAAATTTATCAGCGATTTATATCAGTAGAACATATTTTGCCAGTAAAAAAAAGGTCGTAATATCTGACATAATGAAATTCACAAAATTAGGATGACTTTTAACCTAGTTTTAAGCACCCCGGTTGGTCGTTTTGCCGACTGACCGTTTCAAGGCGGTAACTTTTTAGTATAATGTCCAGTCTTCATGCATTTTTGTCCAGTTACGTGCACCTCCTTCTAGAGTTACTTAATGTTTAAGATATGTGGGATTTTTCAAACAAAGTTTTTTGTTCCACCTTATTCGGATAGAGAATATTTTTCTCAAGACAATATACGCTTGCGCTCGCCTCGGTCTTCTATTGTCATTATAAATAAATAGACAATGCACTGCTGGGGAGACTACTGATAACGATAATAAGGGCTATCTAATTTCTTGTTTCAGTTTTTACCGATGCGCAGATCAGCGAAACATCGACCAACTCGAAATCCCCGGTTGTTCCGAACATCGCAGCAAATGACGCCACACAACCTCGTTTCAGTGAGTCACAGAGACAGGTAATTTCATGAATTTGTCTCACTCTGCGGAACTGTTCAGCAATTATTCATATGGATCCATAATCATTAATGAACTTCACATTTACGGAACACGAGTAACAAATATTATTATTATTATACAGACGATAGATTGTATGAAATTTTATGTACATCAAAGCCAATGATTTTACAATGAAAGTAATGTAATTATCCAAATAAGACAAATAAAAATGGTATTGAATTATATTTCACAATTATTATGACGTTATATATCAGGGAATGTTCATGTAAAACAATAGAATGGTCGGCCGTAAATTTCAGTTCGTATTTGAATAAAACGGTCATACATTTGCATAGACACAGTAACAAACTTATTTTTACATATAAACCTACTTGTTTAAAGATCTGCATGTATGGGATTCAGGAGACATTGTCTACTTTCATAATGATAATAAACGCCTTGGTAACATTCCACAGTCCGGTCCTCCCCGCCTGCAAAGTACACAAACGGACACCTGGACACCGCTGGGGCAGACAGGAACCGGAATTACATTAACACAGCAGGCAGCGCCGGAATCACCATCTCCGCAGCCGGCAGTGCAGGCGCAAGTTGCCGGTCAACAATCTGGACAAAAAGGTATGTAAACTTTAAACAGGTTCTAAAATGGATATTCACTAAATAATGAAATCAAACAAATAAGTACGAGACTCATTTCTGACAGCGAATTGGAGTCTGCTGTAAACACACTTTACGCCATTGTTTTATTATTTGTGTATTATGCCATCCTCAGCGACAACAGTTTGCTGAAACTGAAAACAAAACACGCATATGCGTAACAACATATTTCTGGTGTTAAAAATTAACTTCTGGCATCCTATTATGCATAATACATAATCTCGGAATCTCGGGGGGGGGGGGGGGGGGGGGGGTGGATGGAGAGGGTTAATAAAACTGTGCAGATGCACCTGCGTATCGCCTTTATATATGAAAGTGATCAAAAAAAAAAAGATAAAAGAAATGAATGAAAAAGGTTCCAGGTTTTTCTTTAATATTTATGTGAAAGATGATCTTGAAATTACACTCTTGTTTTGTTTTCTGACTACGTCACACACATCTATAGTGCTATAGTACCTACATTCTGAGGGGCCGTTTCTCTACATTTAAAACCGAATAACCTCTCAATTTTGTATGAATGACCAAACGATTGAACATAATTCTACAATACAGATATGCTGAGATTCAGCCAAAGTAGTGAAAACTCTGTTTTGAGTAAAATATAAATATTAACGGGACACAATAAATGTATGTAGTATAAAAGCACAGAAGAACTATTTTCCCTAGGATATTGCGTAACTCACTTTACCACGCGGAGGAGTGTAGTTTCTTTCGAATGCAAAGGTGGTTCATGCTTGAATTTGGATGGTGGATGTGCAGGTTTTGGTTAGTTAGTGGTCTTTCAATGGTCCATATAGAAAGCTTGAATTACGATAAATATCTGTGTAACCTCCTTATAATCACATCTAGGTATCTCAGATACACCAGGGATATCCCCAGGGGTTATTTGTAAAGCGGCTTGCTGCCGTCTTTAGTGGCTAGAAACGCTTACCAGGCATAGCTGACCATGCTAATTTGCATATTTTCCATGACAAGTTTAATTGTACCTCTCCGCGCTTAGTTCGGATCCACGCAACGCGATTCTGCACTTACGAATACGAATGGAATATGTTACACATATTTATTCATAACCGAAACCGTTATTCATTTGCTGTTGTTTGTAAACGTGTTATTTTACTCTGTAAACATCCATTTTAAGCGTGAACAATATATCTATGACACTTATAAATCAGAACAGCAAACCATTTTACATACTTGAAGATCTACTCCTGTCAAAAGAAAAACAAGTAGTAGCGCTTCGAATGTCTGTAATTAACCTAAAGTAGTTCACACGTAATTTTGCATGAAAGCGAATTAGGTTTCTCCCAGAGCATTTCTTAACTTTGAAATAGAAACAAACATTCAAGTATCTAAAACATCAAGTACCTTGTCAACTTCTACTCTTAAGTAACAGTAATATAAATCGGGTCCTACAGTTCATACAGTCAGGTTCATGACCCTAATTCCGGAACAGAGTGCGAATTCGATTGTCTTACTACCAATTATAGTTGCAGGAGAGTGTGAGGAGTTTTTGCGTCGCGTGGCTTTTGCCTCTATTGTATCAGTAATTAAGAATCACAGTGTTTTTTTTCCCTGTTAATCCGGCTGCCGTCTCTCAGCGCATTGAGCGCTTTGATTGCCCTATAGAATGGCTGATAGAGGTGTATATCAGCTATCGGAAGTTACTAAAGATACAATAGGGATCCACTGAGTTGCATTTTTAAATAGAGACTGTGCCGTCACTCGGTAGTACAAATCAAAGCACTGATAGTGCTAAGAGAACAGTATTGTCTCATTTCTTTTGTTTATCACAGTAAATTTAATGAACGGATGTCAAATTTTCGCACAATGCCAATAACCCCGCTTTGACGCTGCTTTAACAGGGTCATTAGATGAACGCATCATTTGTTTCAACAGACTGATAACAATTAGCACATTGCCACTCTTACTCCCCCTATATTTCTATAGCCTTCAATGAACAATCGTTAATTATTTCAATATAAGTTTAAAATTAGGAAAAAACTAAGTTACCCTGCACATCTGCAGCTTGTCAAACCCTCTTCCACTTGAGCACACACAACTTCAGTGCCTTCAGCGCTTTGATTTTCACAAAATTGAATCTTAAGCCCCATGAATTCGCTCTCCAATGATATGTGCAATACTGGATGATTAAGGCAAGATGTGCTTTTCAATTACAGTATTGATTCTGCCGCCTAACTTTGACATCGGGGCCGCTGTAAGGACTCTGAAAATGTTGCACGAGCAGCAGAAGCAGCCACAACCAACGACAGCCACGCAGACGCCACCCACCCCGACCCCGCCAACCCCACAACCAGGTTTGATACTTATTTGATATGTCAGTAGGCTCTCAGTTGTAACGTTGGCAGTCTCGGTGATTACTAGCACAGCCCCGGTACTAGCTGAATATTCTTCAAGTAAATCCTCCTGATTATAGCGAGCACCGTAATACCAGAACCTCTGCTATGTCCGAAGACATGGCCTTAATGGCGATGATATAAAATCAATTGATGGTGGTCACAATGGTGTTTCACTGATTGCGCATGTTAGATGGGGTCCACAAATAGACAACATCTATCTGAGTAGGAACATTATCAAGCAGACAATAGTCATATGAACTGCACGGACATCATAACAGTTCTTCAGAAAACAGTTTTAAATATTACATTGCATGTGGTAATCCACTTTAAAATGATTTGATTTCTTTTCTTTTAGATCCATTCGACCCGTTTGGAGCTAGCGGATCTCTCGACCCTTTCGGAGGTAAAGTTAAACTGAACTACATTGGCTTGAATGTTTATAATCAAGATAGTATTTTGAAGAAATGCCTCTTCTTCTACACGAACAGCCTCATTCTCATACTTTGTTTCTCTCTATCAAGCTACTTTCTTTACTTGACCATTTATCTCTATTTCTAATAACTTAATTATACGGAGTCCCTATTCTGTATTTTCAGTTTTTTTTCCTGGCATGGTCATTTTGTAAAAACGAACTAATAATGAGTAATTACCAATATCTTAGAATAGCCTATAACAATTTTTTGTTTCATAATTATATTTAATGCATAATTCAATGGAATATTAAAGCTGAATGTTTATTACGGGTGGCCGTTTGAGGTCAAATGCATAATTCAATGGAATATTAAAGCTGAATGTTTATTACGGGTGGCCGTTTGAGGTCAAATGCATAATTCAATGGAATATTAAAGCTGAATGTTTATTACGGGTGGCCGTTTGAGGTCAAATGCATAATTCAATGGAATATTAAAGCTGAATGTTTATTACGGGTGGCCGTTTGAGGTCAAATGCATAATTCGTGGAATATTAAAGCTGAATACAGGTTTATACAGGAGGCCGCTGATGTAGGTTCAGCTGTGTATGTGTCACACATTACCTTTCAAGTATGGCACTTTAGGGCCTCCGTAAATTAACACACTTTAATTTATAAACATTAGTGTAATACTTTATTCATATTAACATACTAAATTGTAACTCTCTTGTCGACGTCCTAGGAAAAACAGTCGACTAGAAGCGGGCACGTATTCTACACGTCTTGTTACGTCTAACACATACGAATTCTCATTACAATTCATGCATTCTTCACGCCAAGAGGTTTCACAATTATTACACATAATATTTATAGCACTGGTTGCTGATTTGCATACCATGTTGATTTTCTAACAATGAATGACATGCATCCCACATTACACGTCAGATGACTTTGTTGTCATACACGAGTTGTTCAGTTATTTTGTTTGGAAAGGTTTCCATAGCAACAATTATACTTGACCGTCCTTAAAATGTTATATCATTTTAGCAACATATACCCTGCATTGGTTTTAAAGTATACTCATAATTAATATGTAATAACTCGTCTACATTGGTTGTATTGGTTCGTGCCACTTGAGTGATCACGCATGCTTTAGTATAACATGATTTTATATACTAATATAAAGCTTGATCTGCCAGAAGGACGTTGTAATATTTTGCAAGGACACGTAGCTAATTGTAAAAAGCATGTGTTTCATACAACTAACAATCTATTTACCATTCCATGCTGGCATGGCGTCACCCGTTTTGTCAGGAAGATAACTCTCCTTCTACTTATGCTATTGAAATGAAATTTCATTTTTGGATAGAACTTGGCAAGAGGAGGTGTCATGCACAAGGTCATTAACTATGCCATCAGTATTTTTGGAGTTATCACCCTTTTTCAAATTTTATTGTCGCATTTTTTTCCGGAAATACGAGATACAATGTATATACAATGTATCTAAACGAATGGTCGCACCCTTCTCATTTTCTACCCTTTCGGAATTGTACAAAACAATCACTTTACTCATTTAATCGTTAATTTTTGTCTAACATCTGAAATCTTTTTTATCACATTTAAACTGCCCTACAAATCTGCAAGGAAACATATCAACCTATTTGTGAGGGAGCGAAGATTGTCGAAGTTTAAAGAACGGATGTTAATGGGGACTAAAACTTAATGGTATATGGGATACGATATACGATATTATATTTAATTCCCGTTCTTAAAGAAACCCCTCCCACCCACCACCGAAAAAAGCATGCTTAAGATTTTATGTACCAAAATACAACAACAACAACAACAACAACAACAACAACAAAAGAAAAAAAAAAGAGAGAGAGAGAGAGCAACTTGAAATTATTTATCATTGATCTAGTTTGTAAACCTTATTATAGACATTACATAATATCTTACGTAAGAAACTTTACTTTCCCATCCGTCAAGTATGATACACACGTCAGAATATCAGTGAAAAAGCCCTTCGTCTTGAATTATTGATTAACAATTATTTATTGATCGATAATTGGCTATTGATTTATGTCACTTATTGGTCCTAATTGGTAGAACATACTTTCGTAAGAAATAAGATCACAAGACAACATGTCCACGTGACATATTTTAGCTATGATGTGATGTTTTATATTACATTATTATTCTGACAGACCTAGAGCTATAAGTGTGAAGTATGGAAGGTCATATCATTCATTTGTCAAGTCATCTTGATGCAATATTCATTAGTGGTTACAAATTCATTATTCAGTTCTATCAATCTAACGCAGTCTTCGTTGCGGTTTTTCAGACTTGCTATATGGCAGGATATCCTGTTTTATTCAGTGTATCAATGGCTACACCACCACGATTATGTCACTTATGAAATGCAATAAAAATTAATTTATTCAGATTCATCCTTTGATTGTTTCTTGTTATGACGTAATATCATATGAATGACAAGTAACATTTCATGTTTAAGGTTTTAACTCTAAAACACCACTTTATTGTACCATGTCTGCGAATAACTTCCAAAAATAAAACGAATATGCTAGTAGCGCATGCGTCCTGAGTAAAAGACAATTTTAAACATGTGTAAAGACTGGTTCGTATACTACAACAAGAAGGTCCATACAATCATTATGTCAGGAAATGCAGTGAAAGTCATTATCAATATGTACCTGATTCGCACAAGAAACCATAGATATCTTTCGAAAAAAAAAAAGTTTGAAAAGCATACGTGACTAATTTTCCTGCTGATTTGCATGCAGAGGGTAAGTTGCACGTTTTCCTTATCCCTTTTCATCTATTAACAGCAACTGAAATGGCATTTTTACACTAACACATTAACTATGCATGTTTAACAAGTGTCATTTATACGGACATATTTATCTCAATTAATTCTCGTCTTTAATCTCGTCTTTACTCTAAAACTTTTCATTCTTTTCTTTTTGGTCATAAACTGATTATTTGCATACATGCTTAGATTTTGCATTGTAATTGTCCGTTCATATTGATTATATGCTTAAAGTTTTTATTAGGAAATAAAAATATTGACGATGTATCATGTATAATAACCCGTATCTGGTGGATCTATACGAGTACAAGATCCATTATTTTCATTTATTTTCAAAACTGTTTTAATCATTTGATCAAAGAAAGATGTGGTGATCATTTTATAGATATACATGTACATGTATATTTTAGAAACATTCAGATATACCGTGGTGAATAAATCATTTGTTTGTCATTAAGGGCAATAAACAAAATCTTTATCAAACTCATTAAGGATACCGTGGTCATACGACTGCGAATTCAAAGGTTGTGGTATCGAACACCGTCGGGGAAACATTTTAATGGTCTTACCAAGCTCAAAGTACTAGTCCGTCCCAGAAACCCATACTTAAAGGGGTTGCATGTAATATGAATTGTAAGAAGCTGTTTCCTTATCCACGTTTTAGCTAATTAAACATTTTTTTTTATTTTTCAGGCTTGTTAGGCGGAGGTGGTTTAACCGGCGGTGACATGTTTGGCGGTGTTGGGGGCGGATTGTTTGGAGGCGGAGGCGGGGGTTTATTCGGTGGTCCGAGTGGAGGCGGGCAAGGAGGAGGAGCCGGGGGACTTGGGGGCGGTAACCTTCTGCAAACAATGATGATGATGCAACTTCTAGGGGGCGGAGCAGATGCACCGGATCCACCTCCGAGAGGTCAAGGCCGAGGTCCAGGTCGGAGGGGAATGGCGCAACAACCCAGTCCTAACCCCATGATGCAGATGCTTATGATGGAGATGCAGAGGCAGACTATGCAGAATGAGGTGCAAAATAGACGTATAATGGGCCCGGGTGGCCCTATGAATGACCTCCCACAACGCTCAGGCTGGGACTCTAGGTCCGGGGAGTCTCCCGTGGTCAGGGGCCCCCCTCCAGCAAGCTTTCGTAGGCGGCAGCAGCAGACTTCGGGTGGTTTTGATGGCCCCCCGCCACCCCCGAGAGGTCGCCCACACAGCCGGCCACCACGACAAGTGTCCGGGGGCAATATGATGGCTGCTTCGTCGATGCACCCTGAAATTCTAGATAGAAGAAACACGGCTGCCTTTACTCCGGCTCCAAATAACCAAGGTCAAGCCGCAGAACCAGTCGAAGTAGAAGGTCAAGGTCAAACCCAAGGAAAAGGACAGGGCTCACAAAATACAAATCAGAAAAGAAAGCCACCACCGCCATCTATAAAAAATGACCCTTCTTTTTCTGTTTCACAATCAGGGCCTGATTTTGGTCCACCTTTGGCCTTCAAACCATCGAGTTTCCCACAAAGTCCCACACGCATGCCACCAGTGTCAGATCCTTCAATGTTCATCACAACAACTCCGACTTGGGATAATAGATTAAGTCCGGGAAACAGATTTGGTCAATCTAATAGGTTTGATTCCGGGCAAAACAGTAGAACATTTAGCCAAAATTCATTTCAAGGCCCAGTTTCTCCATCACAAAGACGCTTTGGTCCTCCCGATATGACACAAACTGGCGGCAGGGGTAGAAGTCGACAGTTAAGCTCGCCGACACAAGGAGCAGATCTGAGTCAAATTATAGCGGCACTGAATCCATCGGCTCAAACACAGCCAACAATGCCAACACAAGGACGTGGTATGGAGCCACAAATGAACATGCGACAGTTGATGAACAACCCTCGCATGGCCAGAAGGTTACGGACCATGTCCAGACCTCTGCCGTCTTCTGCAGAGCCCGTGGCGACTTCCGGTCACGCAGCGGACCTCGCCGCGGATCAAGCTGACTTAGCCGCTGATCGCATGGATAATATGCAGTCTATGAACCCATTGCAGGGGTTAATGGGTGGAATGGGGATTTCAAATAGAATGGGTCTACTCGGTGGCATGAGTGGGCTTGAAGGTATGGGAGGACTTGGTGCTAGTATGAGTGGACTTGGCGGTATGAGTGGTCTTGGCGGTTTGAGTGGTCTTGGCGGTTTGAGTGGTCTTGGAAATGCACGGAGTATGATGGGTGGGATGTCACCGTCCAATTTATTACTAATGTCCACATTGCTTGGAAGAGGTAGGGGAGGCACAAGTGGGATGGGTGGGGCTAATTTGATGAGTATGCTAGGGTAGTTTTCCTCAGATAGCTTTTAATATGCATGTAACATTTGCACTCGCCTTAACGAAAATGATTTTCATTTTTGTTTCGTTTATGCTACAATTGCGATGAAAAGAGGGATAACACTGGAAGAACCGGGAGATATTCTACGTTTTCTGGCGCCGGCTTTGGTTTTGGTTAACGTTTTTAGGTATGATCCGTTTTCTTAACACATCTTTGTTATCAGCTATTCCACAGAAAGAAAGTGAACACATAGAAAATCCGTATATGGGTGTTGGAAACAATACCTTCCTAGATATACTTAACATGTAGTGTGGTGAATGCTCCGTTTTCTTAACAAATGATATCATAGATTATAAAGGAGCCCACATTTGGATGACACTTTCAATGCTCTTAAGGTCAAGGTTATTATAAGTTACATATTGAGAATGTATGGCGGTTATCAGAAGGTATTTTACAAACTTTAATGATAATATATATAAAGCTTCACAAATGAATAGTGTACCATATGGGGAGTACATGCACCAGTCAAACTTATACATGAAATGTGAAGGTCACATTGAGTTGCAAGTGGTTCTCATACAACTTCTGTGGGGTTTATAAAAAAAGACCTATTCAGTGTAAGTACACGTATGCTTTATATGTTTTACCAGCTACCGATGCAATGGAAAATCAGTCAAAACAATTAATTCCTAGTAATCAAGTTTGACAGAAATGTTTGCAATCAATGGATCTTTGTATTTCGGTGCTTATGAATTTAGAGATAATTGGATTGATCATATTTTCCCGAATAGCTGACACTTATGGACAAATCTTGGATAAACACGTGACTCCTTGTTAGTATCTTGGTAGTACCATTAATTGTTCATCACTGAAATGGTTTCTGAGTAAATTGACAACAAATAAAAGGAAAAGCCCACGAAAACCTATATTGTTTTCAACACTGTCATGAATATCAAACAGTTCATCAGATACCATAGACTGTCTCCTATGAAGCAGCACGGCATGGAGAATATTTCTTACAGCGGTGATAATTGTTACATATGGACATAACATGTAAAATTGTAAGCATTTATACTTGTTAACTGGCTGTGTGCTTCAGGGAATGAAAAAATATAATCAATAAAATTGTTTTATAGGACCTAGAATTGCGTGTTTTATCTCTTTCACACACACACACACACACACACACACACACACACACACTACAATCTAAGCGAGGTATCCCATGTTTGACTCATACCTTACTTTTATGGTTTGTACCTTGGTAAGTTGCCGTAGCGAGGTACATTATTCCTTGTTTTACCTCGGTATGTAATTAAACATTAAACCTTACCATTATTCCAGCCCAAAAACCAAACATAAATGCTTCAAATAAACAGGAACCCTTACCAAAACCTTACCCTGACACAAACTCCGAAAAATACAAACCGATGTACACGTTTTTACCTCACAAGGCTACACACACACACACACACACACACACACACACATCTTCTTACGATGTTTATGTTCCTTCTAGAGCAAATAGTAGGGAGATTCTCAGCTAGAACGTGGCTTATTTAGGAATTTAGTGGCCATCAAAACAGAACAGCCAGGGTTATATACCGATATGTTTATCACTGTCGTAATATGAAAATGCCAATTGCGAACTCGAAAATCTAAGATGACAATCTAATGAAAATATCATATATCTAGATGTGACAGATTTAAAAACAAAGGTAATCAAAAATATTCAAATGGATATTACTGATTTCAGAATATACATATAATCGACATATGACGAATGACATATTGAAGGTAAGGGTCATGACATATCAGGTCCCCTGAAGTTCATGACATGCTCCAGTAGATTATCAAGTTACGACCGTTAACATTGACACCAGGTCAATTTGACGTAGCTGCTAAATGACAGCTCAGATGTTCTCGTCACTGAATTGTGAAATAGTGGTTTTATTTGTTTTCTTTTACTACCTTTCCAACCAAAATATCGATATTTCAAAGATATTATAATAGTCGATCAAGAAAGATATTGTCGATATATCGATATCGATCGTTTCTATCGACGACAGCTCAATTCGGAAGGCAATCATAAGGCAGCATGTTCTTATTCCACCAAGAATATCAATCCTGTATTAACTTTTCTAGGAGAACAATTACACGTTCAAGTTAGATGAAATACACTACTGGAAATTGTAAATCAGAATTGAAAATAAGAAACACATGACTGGAATGTAGAATGTCAGACTTCTACACTATATAGAAAATATTCAAGATTTATGAAATTTACAATATAAAAACGGAGCATCCGTAATAGATACCCACAGTACTTTCATCACGGATGTTTAGTCTTTTTTATGTCGTAAAAATCATAAATTGAATTGTATTTCATTAGAATGAATAAACTCTCCATCAATGGCCATCTATCAGACCAAGGGAGCCACATGTGTGCGCTTCGCCTGTATCCGTGTCACTTTATCATCTTTATATCTTGAATACGATTAACATATATACCAATACTAATGCCACAGACAAAAGTATGACAGCAAGCTTCGTCCATGACTAAAATTTCTCACCCTCGGGTGAAATATTCCTTCCCTACATAAACACCCATAATGGATTCTTATAATTTCAGGGATAAAAACTGGTTCTAGGAAACAAAGTGAAGATTTATTGATTGGGGCATTTCGTTATAAATGAACACACTTGTATTTTAGAGGGACTTTGATGCAAATGCTTTGTTGAGAAATTAATAAGAGGTTACTTAGGAGGTCCTAGCCCCTGAATTCGCGGAATTTCTCAGTGACGTCGGTTCCCGAACTCTGCTGCCCACTTGTGCATCCCCCAAGTTATGAACATATGAACCCGGACATATGGAATATGTGAACGCATTTTCAACAAGAATTCTGAAAGTATTGCTTAGGAAGTACTAAGTCCCCTACCGGCAAATAGAAAACTAAGAATCCCAGCCCCCTTTCACGCTGCAAATAAATCAATTATTTGATCAATACTTTTGATGATAGTCAAAATAACAATAAATATCAAAAAGTCCAGAAAACTGCTATTTTAGAGAAATTTTCCATGTCCAAAACCCGTAATTTCGTAAAATTCAGCGGACCGGAATAAAATTCCAACTTGATCTGTAACTCATGGTGGTAGACTCACACGCCAAATATTAGATCAATATTTGCAAACGTTTAGAAAAAATGTCCGGAAACTGCTATTTTTAAAAATATTTTCTTAGTCCAAGGCCTGTAATTTCGTCAAAAAACAGTGGACCGGAACGAAACTCGAACTTGATCTTTAACTCATGGCGGTATAACTATATGCAATACTCAAGTTCCAAACTTTTTAAACTAAATATCGTCTTATCTCAGCATTAAGTATGAAATGATTAGGTAGTTGTGATGATGTATACTACTAACTACCCTGTCCCGGAAAAAAGGGATATATTTCAAAATCATAAAAAATATAGTCTCATTAATAACTTTCAATTTTTCAAATTATACTGAATTTGAAAATTACTGTTAATTTGTCAAAACGTATTAAGCCGCACAGAAACACCAGGTATTGTACTTTCTCAGAAACATCTAGTGTAAAACACAATGCGTTGTACAAACTCATAAATATCAGATGTTGTTCCCACTCAAAAATATCAGGTGTTGTACTCATTCATAAAAATGAGGTATTGTACCCATTTATAAACATCAGGGGTTGTACCTACTCATAAACATAAGGTATTGTACATTATAACTTATAAACATCAAGTGTTGGACCAGGTTAAGGTGTTGTACCTACTCATAAACATAAGGTATTGTACTATTAAAAAATAAGTATGCTATAACCATATGTTTCATTAACATCATGATGTGGTGTCGACTCATAAACATCAAGTGTTGTATCCATTCATAAACATCAGGTGGTGTATCCATTCATAAACATCAGGTGGTGTATCCATTCATAAACATCCGGTGTTGTATCCATTCATAAACACCAGGTGTTGTATCCATTCATAAACATCAGGTGTTGTATCCATTCATAAACATCAGGTGGTGTATCCATTCATAAACATCAGGTGGTGTATCCATTCATAAACATCAGGTGGTGTATCCATTCATAAACATCAGGTGGTGTATCCATTCATAAACATCAGGTGTTGTATCCATTCATAAACATCAGGTGTTGTATCCATTCATAAACATCAGGTGTTGTATCCATTCATAAGCATCCGGTGTTTTATCCATTCATAAACATCAGGTGTTGTATCCATTCATAAACATCAGGTGTTGTATCCATTCATTAACATCAGGTGTTGTATCCATTCATAAACATCAGGTGTTGTATCCATTCATAAACATCCGGTGTTGTATCCACTCATAAACACCCGGTGCTGTACCTATTTATAATCATCAGGTGTTGTATCCATTCATAAACATCGGTGTTGTATCCATCATAAACATCCGGTGTGTACCATTTATAAACATCAGGTGTTGTATCCATTCATAAACATTGGTGTTGTTCCAAACTTATACTAACATCCAGTGTTGTATCCATTCTGAACATCCGTGTTGTATCCATTCATAACACCGGTGTTGTATCCATCATAACACCGGTGTTGTATCCATTCATAAACATCAGGTGTTGTATCATCATAAACATCAGGTGTTGTATCCATCATAACATCGGTGTTGTATCCATTCTAAACATCCAGTGTTGTATCCTTCATAAACATCCGGTGTTGTAATCTCATTCATAAACATCAGGTGTTGTATCCATTCATAAACATCCGGTGTTGTATCCACTCATAAACACCCGTTGCTGTACCCATTTATAATCATCAGGTGTTGTATCCATTCATAAACATCAGGTGTTGTATCCATTCATAACATCGGTGTTGTATCCTCATTACTCAGTGTGTAACCACTATCAATCCGGTGTTGTATCCATCATAAACATCCGGTGTTGTATTCATAACACCAGTGTTGTATCCATCATAAACATCAGGTGTTGTACCATCATAAACATCAGGTGTTGTAACCATCATAAACATCAGGTGTTGTATCCATTCTAAACATCGGTTGTATCCATTCATAAACACCGGTGTTGTATCCATTCATAAACATCGTGTTGTATCCATTCATAAACATCAGTGTTGTATCCATTCTAAACATCAGGTGTTGTATCCATCTAACATGGTGTTGTAATCATCATAACATCAGGTGTTGTATCCATCATAAACATCCGGTGTTGTTCCATTCAAAACATCGGTGTCTATATCCATTCATAACATCGTTGTGTATCCATCATAAACATCAGTGTTGTATCCCATTTATAACATCCGGTGTTGTATCCATCTAACACCGTGTTGTACCATCATTAACCAGTGTTGTACCATTCATAAACATCCGGTGTTGTATCCATCTAAACATCAGGTGTTGTATCCACTTAAGCATCAGGTGTGTATCCACTCATAACATCCGGTGTTGTATCACTTCATAAACTCAGGTGTTGTATCCACTCTGAACATCGGTGTTGTATCCACCATAACATCAGGTTTGTACCACTCTAACAGTGTTTACCCTCATTAACATCAGGTGTTGTATCCACACTTTACAATCATCAGGTGTTGTATCCACTCATGAACATCAGGTGTTATCCACTCTGAACACGATGTTTATCCATCATTAAACCAGTGTTGTACCACTCATAACATCAGGTGTGTATCACTCATAACATCAGGTGTTGTATCACTCTAACACGTTTTATCCATCAACATCAGGTGTTGTATCCATCATAACAAACAGGTTTATCCATTGACACAGGTGTGTATCCATCTAAACACCGGTGTTGTATCCACTCATAAACATCAGGTGTTGTATCCACTCATACATCAGGGGTTGATCCACTAAATCAGGTGTATCCATCATTAACAGTTTACCATCATGACTGTGTTGTATCCACTATAACACAGGTTTATCCACTAAACATCAGGTGTTGTATCCACTCTGAAGCACCCGGTGTTGTACTCACTCATTAACATCATGTGTTGTACACACTTACAATCATCAGGTGTTGTATCCCACTCTGAAGCATCTGGTGTTGTATCCACTCTGAAGCACCCAGTGTTGTATCCACTCTGAAGCACCCGGTGT
>CM037788.1:14853871-14875159 GCA_021229015.1 Solen grandis | reverse complement strand
ACAAAACTTTTTACCGTCCCGGTGGCCGAGTGGTTAGAGCGTCCTCCTCGGGAGGGGGAGGTCGTGGGTTCGATCCCTGCCGCAACTACCAAAGCGTAAAAAATGGTAACTGTTATAGCTCCCTTGCTTGGGGCTCAGCATATAAGGGTACTTGCAGGACTGGTTGACCCGGTGTCAGGATAATGTGACTGGGTGTGGTATCATGCTACATGTCTTCGGCGTGATATTGCAATGTGACAGCACAATATCTGTCTCAGTAGACAACGTCTCCAAATGACTGAAATACTGTAGGCGGGACGTTAAACCCAACAAACAAACAAAACTTTTTTGTTGGGTAATGATGGATAACGCTTAGTATCGACGGAATATCAATCCGTGATTTAAAATATTTGTTGAGTGTGATATTGTGTAACGTTGATATGCGTTATTTAGCAAGTAGGTCAATGGATGTTCAGGTGTATTGAAAATAATAAACACTAAGTTAAACGTAGGTAGACATAATTTGAGTAACCGTGTAAATATTGGTATGTACCATGTCAAATGTAAATGGTGGCTTTTGTTTTTGATTGGACATATTTGCATACTGAGGAAACACAAAGAAAACAATGGCATTTACGTTTGATTTCAATGCAGTATGCCGAAAATTACAAACGAAGTATGCCGTATATCCATTTGTCAGTAATTACTAGTCATCCGTACATTAAAACAAGATTTTGTAGTTGATTGGAATCAAAACCTAGAAGTAATTACATCTATATAATAAGTAGATAATGTCGAATTAATACTGACCAGACACGCAAAATCGAGCTGAAATTTAACAATTGGCCAATACAGTTTTTGAGTTTCATATTCGGAATTGATATTACTCAACTGCTCATTAAATGTGTAAAAAATGTTTGAAATGCATGGATTATCCTCTAAATCTTACAGAATGATATTTTGTTTAAATGGAAGATAAAAAAATATTGTCAACGTTAGACGCCATCTTGACAACACGCTACAAAAGAGTAAAATCGTTACATGAAGCACGCTGAAATCGGGAATATATGACGTTTCAACACTTTCTGAACAACTTGCCCCTGATCATCTGCCCCGTGTTCTCGAACATAAAAATGGTACTTAAGTTTCATACTCAAACTTTAGTTATGTCCATTAGTTTCAATAGGGATTTGAGTACGATACTCAAATTTGATCCTGAAATAGTACTTAGGTACTTTTGAAAACACGGGGCCTGGTCTGTATCGATTAATATGTTTGTGCATTTTATTTTTATTTTTAAGAGAACTCTCGAGGAGAATGTATCTTTTTTATTTGAATGTTGTTGTTGTTTTTTTCTTGCTGCTGCATGCATGTTAAGATTGTAGCAATACATTTGGGTGATTTTTTCCAATTTTTAATAATATCTTAGAACGAAATGTCAAATTTAATGACATTGACCTCCTAAGTACATGTACCGGAACAGGACAAGAAAGCATACAAAAACCATAATAATTTATAATGAATCATATGGAAGAAGTATATATGCTTCGGGTTTAGCATGAACTTAACGAATTTGATACACATGTACTAGCTTGCCTAGTTTAGGAGGAGGCATACTTTTTTGATAAGCTTAATTTTTGTACGATAAGTTTAAATATTTAAATTGTGCTCCTGGAATGAGCTACCAGGTCTGGGTCTGCTCTGTTTGCCGATACGCCACATTAGACAATATGGGGTAAATGGTTGATTACAATACTCTGTTTAACTTAAAACACAGGCATTGCATTGTATTCAGTTTTTAAAACAAAAAAAGCTTAAAATAGTATCTATCTTTAAAAGCCTCTTAAAAGGATACAGAAAGTTAAACTCTCTCCTAAGTTTTAATAGAGCACTGTAGTTTTAATACTGTGTTTTAAATAAACATATGACCGGTACCTGTATCCGAGTGGCTAGTGCGTTTGCCGAGGAATTTGAATGTCGTGGGTTCGAGCCCCCATCGCGACATCCTAAAGTCATGAAATTGTTCTGGTATAGCACCCTTGCTTGGCGCTAAGCATGTAAAGGTAGTTCCAGAACTATCTCCGAAAAAAAAAAAGGGTTGGTAGGTCGGTTAAACTTTTTCTTTATTTTCAACTTTTTATCATTTTTACCTTATATTTTTAAAAGAAGTGATGAAAAACATCGTTTTGCACTTTAATAGCCCGAATGCTACGAAAAAAGTTTAGGGTCGGTATAAATCAATCGGTCGAATTAGTGGAACCTTTTTTAATATGCCTAACATATTTTCATCATTTATGACAGAAAATCCTTAGCACATTTTCCAAAAGTCCTAAATCCTGCATTATTCTGTTCAACCCTTTGTAGCATGTATCGATCCACAGTTCAAAGAGTGTATATGCATGGGAATCCTTTGGTCATTTGATGAAGAAATACTGAACGAGCTTAAAGATCGAGCAAAAGGTTCGGGGATTTTTTTCCGATCACCCCTCGTATATTATAGACAGTCTGCAATAAAGCAATCGATTTCATCCAAAAGTGAAAACAGTAACAAATATTCTGAACATTTCTCCGTGTAATACGAACAATTAAAAGCAATGCTTGAAGTTAATTTCGCAAAAAATGCCGTATATATCGAAACTGGTCACGTATAAATGTGTGTTTTGTTTGTTGGGTTTAACGTCCACCGACAGTTATTTCAGTCATTTGAGACGATGTCTACTTGAGACAGATATAGTTCTTCCTCACTACAGCATCACGCCGTAGACATGATACCACACCCAGTCACATTATCCTGACACGGGTCAACCAGTCCTGCAACTACCCTTTTATGCTGAGCGCCAAGCAAAGGAGCTTTAACGAGTACCATTTTTTATTATTTTGGTATGTCGCGGCCGGGGATCGAACCCACGACATCCTGCTCCGAGGCGGACGCTCTAACCACTCGGCACCGGGGACGGTGTCACGTATAAACAGAGATGAACAACCTAACATTGTTATAGTAAAACTGTGATTTTAAGTATTAAGAGTAAACATTTTGGCTGAAAGTTTGATATTGTATACATTTGTATATGGCTGAAGTTATTTAAAAGTACACAGTAAAAAGGTATATTTCTTTAAACGGTCAATACATATCTTCGTATGTGTATATGTTATGACATAGAACAGCTATTTTCATCAAACTTTATAAAGCGTATCTTATGCTTTTTTTTAAAGTAGAAATTTTTCATTTTTTTACTTTTCCTATTTAATAAAAAACGTTACATGTAGTAAAAAAATGCAACCGCCATCCATTCTCATTGCACGTTCACCTTGCATGGGCTATTCAGTGATCAAAAGTTCCTTCAACGGGGTAAATAATGCATTATTTTAACTGAATACCGCGAGGATCTCAACTGGATATACCTATTGAAATAAAGTTAACTTCCTTTTACAATTACACGTGTAGAGTATGCGTGAATACGCTTTTATAAAGACTATGATAGGTCAGTCAAACTTCCAAAACTACATTGCTAAATTATAATGTGTGTCAACATTCACGTCGACAAGGAAGCATCCTAGTGAATATATCAGAAGTCGTAGGCATAAGTAGGGTTAGAAAAACCTTGATATGAATCTGCGGGAAATCCCGGGCTCAAGTTGTTCCAGGCTGGCACCCGGAAATAAATATGGTGCATGTACTATAGTATGACTTTTATTTTAGGACTCAAACTAAACCCCTTAGATTCCAAAGGGATTTGAGTACGGGATCGTACTTAAGTGTTTTCAAGATAACGAGGGCTGATAACCGAAGTCGACATGTTGTGGGAGGCGCCCGCCAAAACGTCTGATGAAGAGGGAGGTATCAAACTGCAGGTCCATTCTGTGTTTCTGACCTGAATATGCATATGAATGAGTGCACATGCATACATGCGCACATACACATATAGCTCGTATACAAGTATACACACAAGATATTTTTTATGGAAATACATTTGAAATCTCTTACAGAACGTAACTCTCGTTTCCGAGCTGGGTACACGTTCATGAACATATAAATACGCAGATTTATACCAGCAAGCTTAATCACTCGTAGTCTTACAGAATATACTAGTACCCCATATAATATTTAATGCATCATATCAATCAATTAAATCCTGTCGGAACTACCACATACAATGTAAAACACGTATTAACACCTTATAACACCCGTCATTCTAAAGATGCAGTTAAATGAAGATCACTTTTCATTGAGGACTCTAAACACGATGTGATTACAATTGATTAAATTGGGATGAGGGTGATAATCAAATGATGATATTGATACTGATGATGACGACGAAGACTTTGATGATGACGTTTTTTGAAGATGGTGATTATAATGCCCATATTAATGATGGTGTTGTTCATTGAAAAAGCTGTTTACTGCGCATCATTGCCCCTTTAGTCAATGCACCCAGCAAACCGAGGTTTCTGTAGCCGAGTGGTTATAGTCTCTGACTTAATACTATCACTTTGTTCTTGGTCGTTGTGCGTCCAAGTCCCGACTGGGCTTGTAAGAAACCCTTTCTACAAGCTTGTGGTTCTAGTGCAGGTCCTTCTATATGCACTCAGAGCCTTCCTTGACCTATATCTAGCTGGACATCGTGATAACCAGACTACTTTTGAAGAGTAGAGCAGCAATAACAACGTACAACATCAACCCTGTATGGATTTGCCGACGACCACGGCAAATAAACGTTTTAAACCATCATCAACCGAAGAGGCAAGCGCAATTCAAGACCACCAGGAACGTGCAGTTATTATCAATGATTGGATGAACAATAACAAGTTAAAAATGAACAATTCAAAGACAGAAGTTTATTCTTTTCGGAAGTCGTTCACAGCTAAATAAGTGTAACACCGAAGAAATCTATATATGTGGTGATGTTATTGAATCACAAAAAAAATGGTGCTTTTTTGGAACCCTAAATTTAAAGAAGTGAAAATTTAATTATTTAAGATTAAGAGCATTCGTAAGCATCTGTCACATGAAGCCGCGGAAACACTTGTTTTATCTTTAGTAATATCCCACTTAGATATTGCAACATAATTCTTTATGGGATATCTCAAAATGAATTATCTAACTTCAACGTATTCAAAATATATGTGCTAAACTCGTGTTAAACCGTTCCAAGTACGACAGTTCAAAACAAGCATTATTTGATCTTCTGGCTTCCGATTAAATCACGAATCAGTTTCAAGATATTAACATACATGTATAACTGTTCGGCGGTAGGAAACGAGGACGCACCATCGTAATTAACCGAGCTTTTGTCTTCTCAAGTGTCAAAGCGATCCTCAAGATCATCAGAATCCTCTGACGGTTGTTATGTTGTTTCTTTTAATAAGAAAAAGACTTTCTCAGACAGAAGTTTCCAAAACTGTGGAATGAATTACCTCTTAGTCTTAGTCAACGCACTAACAGACAATGTGAATCTGTAGAAATCTTCAAAACACAACTGAAGTCATTTTACTTCAAGGACTATTTTGCACTGCTTTAAATGACGCTAACGGCATCGCTGACTGTTCCTTATTGTTTTATATATGTCTGTATATCTCATCAGCTTTTATCATTTTCATTGTACAACGCCATTGAATATGTATTTTATATATAGAAATAGGCGTTTCATCAAATTTGCAAGCTTCAAGTTTCATGTGACATACATACGTGTATTATTTTCCCTGTCTATGAAGCGTTACATAAAACACTATTAAGGAACGATGTGAGGTATCTACCCGCAAACAAAACATCGACAGCTTTGCTTGAGGAAAAGGTATCACCCAAATAGGATTGCGTTCGGAGCACAACAGGTAAATTGTCAATATACGTTTTACTAATGATGATGATGATGAGGTTTATCATATCGATAAAAAATTTAATGCATGATAAAAATAGCATTAGTAGTTATCGTCTTATAAATTGTAAGGTAGACTTTGTGTGGTTTACAAACTTAAGTTATTTGACTGTAGCTCTATCTATGATTCTAACAAGATAAACAATTTAAAGTATGCTATATGAACGTTCGAGGCGTGCGGCGTGTATTATTAGGAAATACAGTTTTGTTCTGAACACTATATCGCAGAAAAATAATAACGGTAATAATTGCAGATGCGCAGGTATCGAATCACGAATGTCGTAGGTCTGTGAGTGATTAATTGCAAATCATCTGAACGCATCACCGTGCATTATTCTGCGATAAAGCACGAAAAACGAAACTCTTCTTCCATTCTACACATTTGCATTTTTTTTTATCCCTTTTAAAAACTTCGAAGTCTACGAAACGTTCAAAAGTTTCGATATGCGTGATATATCGCAGAATAATGCACTATTTTGCGTTCAGATGCTTTCTTTAGAGTCGTGATTAGATAACTGCACTACTGAACTTAACACCGCGCATTATTCTGCGAAAATCGAAGCTCTTTTTCTCCTATGTGATTTGTCAATATCAGTTACGTAATCGTGGTGTATTTTTCTATATACCAGTGTATTTTTTACCTTTTGTGTGACTGTCAAATCCTAAAAAATGGCCGACTGAATTGTTAGAAACGTGACACATTAATTTTTTACAGTATGTATATAATTATTTAAAAAAAGTTGAAGAGCCCCACCATACTAAATGCTACAAACAGTAAAACTTAAATGTACTTTTTCTTATTGACAAACAGTCATCCTTTATTTTACTATTTTTAACAAATTTATATGTCTTATTTCAGAAATAAGCTTATGCACGAAGAGGGGAGAGAGAGAGGGGAGAGAGACCCATTTGTTAATTTTAATGTTTTATCGACAAGTGAATAAATAATTTCAAATACCTGTAGTGTATGACCGAGTTATAGCGATACGTGTTTGGCTCTCTGCAGCCAGTATTTCTAGTTTGTTTGTAAGACGTCTAATATGCGTACTAAGGATGATTTGTAATCAATTTAATGTAGTGAGAAAAGATCAGTTTTAGCATATATCTGCTAGCCACTTATCTATGTCGAAACTTTTCTGAAAAATTGTCGCATATTCAGTTTTTTATCTGGCAAGAAGAAAACTTTCGTGTTATCTCTAAGGTATCTTAAAAGGACAAAAACTGCCCGTTAGTGCCCAGTTCTGCCAGCCATATGTTCACTAAAGATAACTGAATATCTCACCTTTTTTTTCAAATTATTCAGTTAAATTATGTGGATAACAAGAATTTTTTCACATGTTATCTGGAAAAAACCAAGATATCCAGTTCACACAAGTGAATATGTGGTTGGCAGTAGTGGCCACTAACAGACAGTTTTGTCTTGTTAAGATACCTAAATTTTCTACTTGCCAGATAATAACTAAATATGTGACATTTTTCAGAAAAGTTTCGACATAGCTAAGTGGATAAGTGGCGGGCAGAAATATACCGCCACAAAAATACTACATAAAATAATTTTCTATAGTATACGACAGTTTAAACGCTCTGACAACATCTTATATTTAATATCTACAAAATATTTACGTTAAGATCTGATATAACGATGTCCATTCAAGCGCAGTGAGGCAATTATATACATCTCGAGCTTGAGAAATATTTCAAATTATGTGTTCGGTGAATTTGACCTTGCTTTACACTTACCGATTAACACACGCTGCAAAAGCCAGATAAGTACATGTGAATCATATTTGTAAATACGTGATTTTAAAAACAGGGAATCAAAATGTTGATAAGACGTGTAATGAACCCCCAATTTTAACCGACACCGTAGTACGAAGACAATTAAAAATCTTCCTTTTTTTGTTTTCTCGTTGTTTTAAAATTGAAGAATCAATCATCTTTCTGCTCAAATATTCAACAATAGTTGCACTTTTATATATTTATTTAATATATGACATATATACAAGTTTGCTATTCATATAAACATACAATTAGTAAGCTACCCTAGCCCTCTAAAACTTACATATATTTCAGGGGAATTTTTTTCTTTTGTAATTAATTCAAGTGGCGAATGTAGAGTTATGGTGATATTTGCACCATGATGAGGGGTTGCCTTCGCAAAACGACTATAGTGTGTGTTCACTTATCCATTTACCTCACGACTCTTTATGTTTAAATTTATGCTTTGATGAGCATTAATTTAGTGAACTTTATATGGTATATGAAGAAATGGGTGTTTCTCTGCTTTTCAGACTGTGTAGAATTTGAGGTAGGGTATTTCCTAACCAAACATGACCTGCATGGTGCGGACAAACATAGGTGAACAAAGAAGCATGCATACATGAAGCATCCATTCGTTTCATTTAAATGATATTAAAAACGAAATACTCCATACTTGAAATGCCTTTTAATGAAAATGACTCCTTCTTCTTTAAAGACCTCCGCTCATGTTTGATGTTTTTACTTGAACATCTTTGTGTGCAGGTTTCAACTACTGTTTTCCCACTTTGGTATGGGATTTTCATACATGAGACACATAGATATACAAACGCCCCCCCCCCCCCTCTCTCTCTCTTGTATGTGATTACCCTAACCTATATTTGCTAGGTTTAAAATTTTGTCAACGCTTCAACGATTTTTTGTTTATATAGGTTTTACTAAATTATAGGGTGAGTTGACAGTGTATAGGGTGGGTTGCTATTTTATTATAAACCTGCTGCGACAGGGGCCTTTAATTCTGATTAACAATCTTGTTATATGATTAGATATTACCTTAATACTGTCGATTGAGAGGGGACAGTTTATCATGTCAAACTGGTATACATGTATTTAGAATCCTTGCGAAATTTATATGTACATACATATATTTGTACATATGAATTTTGCAAGTAATTAATAGGAAATCTCGTGAATTTTATACATAATTTGGACTTTCTTCGTGTTTTTTTTTTTTATAGCATTCGTTTGTTAAATTAATTCACTAATTGATTCATTATGAAGTATGTGTGTGTTCGTGGAGTGGGATGTTGAAATGTTAATATAAAAAAAAAAGCTTTTAAAGATCACTTGTCCTACTTACCTTTATTTACACGAGGATGATCTAAATGTCTATATGCGCGCGTACATCAGCCTTGTCAAGAAATTTGATTAAATCTAAAGTAAACTGATGTCTTTCATGTCGAAACAAAAGATTTGCTGTTTGTAGCTTTGTCATTTTTTAGAATTTCTAGCGTGATCCTGTATTTAAAGTATATCATGTTCAGGTTTCCGGAGCCTGGCCGTTGTTTTTAGCACTTGCAAAAACTTCGGATGTTTAGACATAAATACTGCACCCGAAATAACTCTTAGATTGTTTAAATCAGAGACATGCGCAGATCACGGGTCCCAGATTGTACGGACTTTATATGTAAAACAGGTGTAAATAAAGACACACTTAGATTTAAGTACCAACAGTCGATACAATATAGACAGTGATTGGTAATTGTGAAATGTTTCCAGATCTTGTGTTTAACCGTCCCATTGACATAATCTAAGGATTTTTCGAGCTATATGTAGGGCTGATTTAACTGTGCAGTATCATTTCATAGACAAGTGACATGATAAATGACCCCAGTCACATTATCACATGAAACCGGGCCAACCAGTCCTGGAACTACTTTCATGACCTGAGCACCAAGCATAAGAGGAAAATACCAGTACCAAATTTACCGACATTGTTCAGATAATAAATATTCCTTTGTTGTGGGTATGGGTAGAACATCCATGATGTGGTCACCTGCTCATCGGACATACTCTGGGATCCGTGGTACCGCTGTTCATTTTCATGTCGCAAACAGATGATATATATTTTTCTTGCACCTCTCAAACCTTTCAATTGTCTATATCAACCAGTTTGCGTAACACAGTATTTAATATGAGCGGATAGCTTGAACTCTTTCTTTTAAGTAGCGTAGTATTTCACTAGTGTTTTAGAGCACGTTAAGTGTCTGGACAGAGGGTAACAGAGAAGATTTTGTAGCACCTTGAACACAAGGGAAGATCCTGTCCGGTGTACTATATTGTAGTTACTAACATGATATGCACTTAAAGGTTAAAATAAATGAACATGTGGCCCGGATCGGGAAGTGATCGCCTATACTTATGCGGACAGAGGCAGTATTCAGTATACATTTTAACTTTAAAATAAATCTTGAATCATTACAACTTTCTATAACTTGCAAGATTGTTTTTGAATTTTTATGGAAATTATTAAAATCTGTATTTTTTACCGTAGACTTAACCAGAACTTAAAGGAAAGGCACTCTAGGATAAATTTCATTATGCGGTGCGGGAAGGTCACGGGTTTGAATCCAGCTAGGTGATATATTTTAACATTAAAAACTTACAATATTATTTCAATATGCCTTTTAAAATTAAAAGATGAAATAAAAAAAACAAAAACGGCACAATATTAATTTGCCTAACTATCACTCTATATTTTATTGTTTGTACATGTCAATGTGCAAAATGAAACTTCGAGAGCTACGAGTGTATGGATTTACCTTTAAAATGGTTTGCAACGTTAACTGATTGCTACCATAAAGATTTTAACATGTTAACAATACGCGCACAGGAAGAAAAATGATTACATTATACTGTTTTTGAATAGAAAATTAATCACAATATCAACTAAACACCAAGGGATTTGAAAAAATAGGTCGACTTGAACTGAGTACATGGGTTTATGAAATAGAATTTTGAAGGACCAAAGAGATACAGGGTTTTATCTTTATGTTTTTTAGTGTGAATGGATCTAAGGTGAAATTTCAGTTTAGGACTATTGACAAAAGTAGTTAAATCAGCACAAAGAGCAAATAATGACATTGGATGCATAAATTGGCTGAAAAAAAGGTTAGATACCCTGACGAAGATTCTCCACATCCTTATATGAAATAAATAGAAAGAGACGTTATGTATACATTTACAAAATGGGGTTAAAGGTTAAAAAGCTATTTTGTTCACACTGGCTTGGGTTTGCTTCTTATCGTCACCTCCTCTCCAATATCTAGGTGAAGTGTATATAGGTTAGGTCATGTCATGTGACGTGACGTCACGGATGAAAGCAATTTTTAAACTACACTCCCCTTACTGCTATATACCTTGTATAATAAAATTTTAAAGCAATTTCGTAAAAATGTATCCAAGCGATAAAACATAAGTTATTAAGAATAAATATTTGTTAAGGCTCACAAAGTAATAAATAAGTAAAATGTGCTAAATTATTGCTCTATGTTGTGATTGGTATCGCTGCTATAGAAATGTATTTCATTTTAGATTCATTAAGAAGTTTCTTTATGTATAAAAAGTAATGAAATATTGAATAAATGCTTTTAGCTTTCATGCCACAATCTATGGTTTAGGTAGAGGAGTGTACATTAACGAACTTGAAACGGTTTGGTAAACAGTTCTGACCTATGTTTGGCTAATATTAATTTGTTTACCATGCTTTGTTTATCTCGGCCGTCTTTCTCTATCACTCTCAGATTTTGAACAAACATAAGGGAAAAAAGTCGGTATCACCGCGTTTACACGAGAACCCGATTTTCCTGTATAAGTACTCCGACTATAGATTTGTGAGAAACTCGATTCAGAACTAGAATAACTAAATGTATGGAATTATATTTTGACCAATGAGATTGCAATATTTTTCAAAATTTTCGATCGGTTTATCTCGTTAAACCACATGGTTTAATGGGTAACCTAGAATATACGACCAATCTTTGTGCGCATGCGTGTAGAGATGGACTTGGATAGTAACGTCAAAACATAATTCCATATATTAAGTAGGTTGATGTTATCGAGGGTTTAACAAGCTAAACCGCAGAGCTTGAGCGGTTTAATTTGTTAAACCCTCGATAACAAACATTAACCTATACGTATTTTCAGTAGCTTTACGCGAAAATACGTTTCGCATGGTTGATTATGCATCAAAATCGTTTAAGAAGAAGACAGATTTTACTAATATACATTTGCAATATTGATTGGGCATATATTTAAGAAAATTTACTTTCCTTGCAAGTTTGAAATCGGAGTACTTACAACATTTGTTAAGTATATTAAAACCAAAGCAACAGCCCCACCAACTATACATGGCACACTTCACTGATTTATATACTTAGGGGCGTTTTTCATTTAACCTGTTTCCCTCATTTAAATATTTTATGTTCATTTCATAACATGAAGTGCTTGTTAGATAACTATATATGTCAGCTAAGTCAGTTTCTTAAATGTTTCGTAAAAAACGAATAGTGTATTTTAATTGTGTCTCTACCTTATTTAAGTTTTTAAAATGACATAGCGCAAAGTATTGTTGGTTGAATTCAAGCCTAGCTTTACTAACCTTCAACTAAAGGGAGATATCAATTATCAATATCAAATGTTACCATGCCACCAGAATATTACGTTCACGGCTTTAGGTTGCATTGCAAACTTAAAATACGGATTTTTTTTTCTAATGTTTTTTTAGTTATATATTTCACATTCGATTTTTGCTTATCATGGCACGTGTTTACAGTATTATCAACACAATTTAGTGACTGTCCCCGGTGGTCGAATGGTTAGAGCGTCCGCCTCGGGAGCGGGAGGTCATGGGTTCGATCCCCGGTCGCGACATATCAAAGTCGTAAAAAATTGGTACTGTTATAGCTCCCTTGCTTGGTGTTAGCATATAAGGGTAGTTGTAGGATAATGTGACTGGGTGTGGTACCATGCCACATGTTTACGGCGTGATACTGCAGTGTGGCAGCACTATATCTGTCTTAAGTAGACATCGTCTCCAAATGACTGAAATGCTGTCGGTGCGACGTTAAACCAACAAAGTAAATTTAGTACACACGTACTCTTTTACTGGTCACTAAACAAATGCAAATCTGACAAATGTAACTTTGTTGAACAATTTTGTAAACATAACACTTGTATATTGAGTGACTTTGAAACAGTGAGATGTATAAGGGAATGGGAATGTGGACTTTGACTGCCCACTTGTGCCTAGCTCCTAATTACTATTTCCTGGATCCACCGCAATGGCCAGCCTAACACCATTATCGGGGCAAACTAGAAGAGATTCATTAATAAGACAGCCCTCTGACAAATCCCTGAAAATAAAGAAAAATATAATATAAACCAAAAACTTGAAACTCATCCGTTATGGCAGTGGTCTAATTTAAACTTGATTCTTTTGAGTCGATTGGGAGACACGTTCTTACAACTTTGATTAATCCTTCTTGACTGTTCCTGGGTTGGACCAGTGTTTGGCTCGGGAAGGTCAAGAAAGATTATTATCCCCATCGGGATTTGAACCTTCAGCATTTGATCCGCAGTCATGTCACTTCTGAACTCAGCCCTCTGCCACGCATTCTGTGTGTGTGTGTGTTTGTGTGTGTGTTCAGTAGCAAGAAAAAAAGAGAGAGAAATGCATTAAGGATTTCGTTGATTTTAAATAAAACTTTCTGAATATATTTATTAGTTTAAACTTTATTTATTTTACATCGATTACGAAACAAGTTCTCACAACTTATATTAATCACTCTCAGTGGCTCTGATGGCGGCGTATGTGGTCATTATTGTGGGAGGAAACCGGAGAGCCCGGAGAAAACCCATGTGTCTGTGTTGAACCGGTGTTTTTTGTTACGATTACGGATGTTTGGGTGTTGTTGCGTGTGTTTCTCTTTCACACTTTCTTTCTCTTTCTTTCGTTTGGGGAACTCGCTTTGCTTGTGAAGGTACCGGTTGGTTCAACTTTTTTTAAGGGAGTAATCTGGAAAAAGTCCAACAAAGAGTACAGTTGATCGTAGGAAGTTTTAATGAACTGATTCAGGAACAGACAGTGAGTGCTATCAATTAATTACATGTTGAAGTATAAAATATCGAAACCGAAAGTAGAAAGGATAAAATGAATTGAATGTTTCCATGTGTTTTTTAAATCAGTCAAGTCAATAAAATGAAAAGCAATTATTTCCGAACATATATGATCTTGTAAACTTATCTTGCTGTGTCGATCAATTTTCTACATTTTACATTTTATAACAGCTAAATATGGTTTCCCGTTCGATTACTTAATCTTACGGGCGTGTCGAAATAACGCAACAGACGAAATCCAAAATGAACGTAATTTATCGAAATGGTATATGTGTGGATGATCAACACAGAATTTTAACATATTAATCATAATCACTTTCTCATCTCAAAACAATCAGAGTTATACAATATTATAAAAGTCTCAACTATAATGTATTATGATATAACAAAAGGTTTTTCAAATACACATTCCTATAAATATAATTTATAATGAACATAACAAAATAGAATAATGCAATTTCTCAAATGCATAGGAAATGCTAACACGAAAGCAATTCTCCTAGCTGCATGATTTAAACATAAAGAAATTATTTTTTCATAAAAAATTATTTTTTTAAATTTCTTTTATATTTCGCTACATTTGTGTATCTCAAAAAAAAAAAAAATATTTAGATGTAAATTGTTTTCAAAACTTTGTACGGCACGTGCCCATGACAAATTAGTCTATTGAAATTTTAAAATGTCTGACCCCTTTAAGGGCTTCATTGTTTTTTCCTTTGGTCACTAGGGGCATGATAATTTTTTTTAATTTCCGCTTTGTCACTGTTATGGCTTTCCAGTAACCCGCCCACAAAGGCTGATTGGCATATCTTTTTAAATTCTGAAAATTGTTTTTAATATTTGTTAATTTTGATATTAAAAAAGGGATTCTTTTTTAAAAACCACCGTCCTTGCAGAATCTGTCAGGAAATCTTAACGTATTTGATGTAAAATTCGTGCTTTAAAATTATACAGAAACGTATTTTACTAACTGTTTGGATATACGGGTTTTTTGAAAAAATTTTTTGAACAACACAGAGACTTGTTTTTTATACACCCTACAAAGTGTAACTACGGAAGAAAAGTTATTAGGGCCACCTGATCTCTCATCATAACTTTCCTATTTTCACCGGGTTACCACCGGACGGGCGCCCACGTCCCCTCACGAACTAACCAGGAATCAAAACCCCCGGGACGCTTTTTATGAGAAGCGATGGGGCGTTCCCCCACTAGCTATTTTTTCTTAGTATTTTTATGACAAAAGGGTGTGCATTTTTTTTATCAAAAAAAATTTTTCCCCTTTTCCTTTGGCAAAGTTCACAGGTCCAAACATAATATTATCTGACTCTACGCTTTTTTAAAAACCAAAAACCCTAATGATGTTTTCCCTTTTAAACAGATGAGTACATTTTATGGAAGGTATCTCTATACAGCGGGACCATAACGTTTACGTTCCCCCAAACACGTTTTCGGAAACGTTACCATAATGTCAAATAAAACCTTCTTTCAGAGTCCAACAAAGTCAAGGTCAAGGCGGGAGAAAGGGGAAAGGGCATTGTTCTGGGCCAATCTTTTCGTTTATCTTGATGATCATCGCCCCATTAACGGGAACGCCGTTGGGCTGGGGTGCGGCAGCTGGAGGGATGGGAATACTGGCAAAAAGGAAGATCTTCTATTTGAAGTTTTTCCCCGGGGGCCCTTTTCCTCAACAGCTGAAGTGTTGAACCCCCGCTCATCGGTCGATATCCCCTCGTCACGGCCTCTCTTTAAGGGCAAAGCCTCTGGTTAAATCTCAATGTTACATAAACCTTTGTTTGATTTAAAAAAGATGTAGCAAAAAACGATATTTTTTCCCCAATTCTTTGCTACTTAATTTGATGATTGCATATATCTACAAAGAGTAAGGTGCAAAAAAACTTTTTTTTTAAAATTTTTTTTTTCACAAAAATAAAGAAAACTCTAGGCAAGGCGATTTTTTTTTTTTTTACGAAAACTACTCATTGGGGTTGAAACTTTGTCAACTTATACAATACATCAAACCTGTTTTAAGTTTAAAACCGCAAATACGGGTTTTGACCGCTTAGTACAGGTGGCCCCCTGTCTAAAAATTTATAAATGTTCAAAAACGTATACAAATCCTTTGTCACCACCTCAGGCCGGATGGGACCCCCGTGCCGTGCTCTACAACCTAATCACAAACGTTTTTTTGTTTGTCGCCCCTGGGTACCCATACTCGTGCTAGCGATAAAAAACCGGGCTAAAAGGGGCGCCCTCCTCCATCAACAAAAAGGGCGCCCCCAAAGCACAAGAACCCTGGGGGCCCCTGTTTAAACCTCATAGGGTTTAATAATGACTAAAGGGTTATACATTTGTAAGTAGCATCTTCCTTTCTTTTTCTTTACATCAAACCGGATCAAAACGCAGAAAGGGTATCTTGGAGCCATTGCAATAAGAAATTTTTTTTTCATATCTTTTGGGTTTGTAAAAGAAATTTTTGGGTTTCTAAACCCTTTTTTTGCCCTTTAAAAAGAAATAAAAACAAAATGACTAGGGTCCTTTGGTACCCAAACATAACTACGATTCCAATTTTTTTGGGGTTTTCATTTTTCGTTTTTAAACCGAATTTTAAATCATAATAATCCCAGGCGCAGAGTACTTGCCCAAACCCTTTAGAACTGTCGAAATTAATTATTATAGGTTTCAAAGAGCTTTTCCCAATTGATGAAAAAACTAAACTTAATAATTTTCCCGAAAACTGAGGGAGTTGCCTCTCCTTTTGATTTTTAAATTTTTTTAAAAGGGGGTTTTTTAACCCATTTTGTTCCATCGTTTCATTAATCAATTTTTAATAAGTTTAACCTTTGGGGCAACTTTGATCACGTTTGTAAAATGATCTTGTTTTGGGCTCTGATCGCGGATTTGGGGCATTTTATAGAAATCCAGTCCCCAAATTCCCTAGAACCAAATCTTGATTGCAATTGGGTAAGCACTAATAAAGAAGTTTAAGGGTTTTTATTTCTCAAAATCAAGAAGGTCAATGACCCAATTTCCCATATAAAATTTACAGTTAACACATAAAATACATAAAATAGACAAAAAAAAAACAAAAAAAAAAAAATTGTAGAAATTGATATTATATCTTTGAAATGGCCCCCATTTTCAATTATATGTAAGGCCCTTTCTGATATAATTTGTAGACACAAATATATTTGCTTTATTTACTATTAATTTTGAAAAGTTTTTAAAAATCCCCTGATCCAAAATCTTTACAACAATCGATAACAACATTCCACATCCACATACCTACCGAAAAACAAATATAGGCATGACACGGAAAGTAAAATACAAAAAACATGTACTTTGTATACAAATATACACACTTACAAATTTTAATTATTTTTTTATTACATGTAACAACAAAAATTAAAATAAAAATTCCAAAGGATCATTGATTTTTAAAACTTCCCGGGCATTAAAACATGAACTCCCTTTCACCTGTATTATTATCAAGAACTGCGAATTCAAAAATCATATTGTAATCCAGCCTTAATAAATAAACTACATTAAACTTTAGGGTTAACCGTCCCTTTAATATGATTTTTTTAAAGGTACAAGCAATGTCTTAACATAAAGTTGAGTATAAACAGAAACTATTACCAAAAAAAGTAAAAATTTACAAAACATTTGACGTATAAAATTACTGAGTATCATTAAGTATAAAGAAATTTCTTTCCCCTTCTTTTTAAAACCCCTTTTAGAAATAAAAATACCAAAACTTTTTTAAAAACTGTGTCCCCTTCGGCAAAATTAAAACCGGGGCAAAACCCCTTTGATACCTTTTCACGGCAATTATCGCCGGGCAATACTGTTATTTTTCTTCGTAGGTTGGGCCCCAAAGGACCCCGGAAGGTTTAAAATCCTTTCGGTTGCAATTTCGGCATTTTTTTTTTTTAATAAAACAGAACTTTTTTCCTAGAATTTTTTGGGGGCATGAATGAAAATAAAAAAGGGATAACGCAAACAAAAAAATTCAGAAAAGAATTTTCATATAATGCTTTGGGAAAAAAAAACAAAATATATAGCCTAAAAAACCCGGGTTTTTTTTGACAACCGGGTACATTTTTTTGATGTAAAATTGAAACCTCAGACACGATATTTATTGTGTTATAAACAAAAGACGTTTTCCCTTTTTTTTTACCTTTATAAGAATCATTTGTAGGATTTATACCATCCTCTTTTTAAGCAAGTTTTCGTACCGGTTTTCAAACAAGGTTTTTGGAATTTAAAATGACAATGCAAAATTGGGAGTGGTTTTTAAAAATTGGGCCCTTTTGTGCCGTTAAAGATAAAATTTGAATAAAATATTTTCCTTTTTTCTTTTCTTGTTTTTTCTCCTGTAAGCATTTTAAGAGAGGGAAAGTAAAAAAACAGAAAAAAAAGAAAAAAAAAAGAAATAAAAAAAAAATATAAATATTTTGGGTTTTTTAACAAGCCCGGGGTTTTTAACGTTTTCACATATGCCTTGACATCAAAAATTTTTTTCCTTTCCCGAAACTGTTTCCCCGACAATATAAAACGAGACTTGCTTCGAAAGGTAATTTTTTTAAAGAAAAAATACAATATAGGGGAAAAAATTTGCTTTAATTAGATGTATGTGATGCACAGTGACCATTTTATTTTCGCCCTTTGGGGTGGCGAAATATCTCTTACCCGTATATGTTTTTTATGCTACAACCAATCAGCAGGGGCCATATGTATCTATATGTACCTCCTTTCCCTTGCTTGATTTTATTCAATTATAGATAATTGAAATCAGTTTTCCCCAAAATTAAAAAATATTTTTAATTTTAAAAAAAAAACCCCTTTAAAAAAAAGTTAAAAAAAATTAATTCCCCAATTTGACTAAAACTCCCAAATTTACAGTTCTATATTTTATGAAAAGGAACAGAACTATTTTAAGGGAAATGTCTATCGTTTCTAATACTTAAATGTTATGTATTTGTATTTAAAAGTCAAACCTTTTTTAATAAATGGGTTTTAAAACCCAAACCCCTTCATGCGAAACAAAAAAATTCAAATTTCACTTTAAATATATCCAGCTGACTGATTGTTCGTAATTTTCCCCCCCTATTCAAAACGACCTGTTCAAATTTAAACAAGGCATTCATACCTTTTATCAGACCACGGACTCGAAACGTTTTCCCTTATAACTCTTTCGCTTCTTTTTTCCCTACATTAACATATGCAATGACATTAGCAAAGTTTTTTTTCCCTCTTTTCTCTATCTCGTCTATCTATTTACCGCCTCAATCACATAGAGATGCACAGCTAATTATGGATAGAATCGCTGATCAAACCGAAAACATGGGGGAAAGGGTTTTCCGTCGTCCGTCAAGTTTTTTTCTGATCTGTTCAATTCCAGATGATATAAGTATTTTTTAAAACTGTTTAAAAACTCAGCCCGTTTCATTTAGCTAAGAGTTTAGCTCAAACCCCATAAGATTAATTTTAAACCGTTCCCCTTTTTTTTAAAATTTCCAAAAATCCCCGGGGTTTGTGCAAAATCGTTTTTTTTTATCTTTTGTTTTTTTTTTTCCACAAACAAAAAATGTCCCCAAGTTCACTTTAACAAGTTACCCACTACCGGCACAACGTTGCCAACAACGCTAGCAACAACAACAATCCGAACGCCCCCACTTTGTTTCCAAACCCCAGGTTTCTCTTTTTTAAATCAAATTAGCCCCAAATCAGATTTCGACAACCCGGGGAAACATGACATTTTTACTGACATCTTCCTTAAAAATAGTAAATTGGCCCAACCCCCTTATTATTGCAAAGTCATTTAAATTTAAATTTTAAGAGAACAAAAAACTCAAAAGGGCTTATATAAAAAGTCCACCCAAAATTTTTTTCCCCCCAAAAATTTTTTTCGTACTTCAATTTCAAGAATTTTCTGCGAAAAGAAAAATAATGCGAATTTTGTAAAAAACATTCAGAAATTCCCCCGGCCACTTTTATCACAAATAGACACCCCCCCGTCCCACTTAAAAATCCTTACCTACTGGAAAACGCAAATCTTTCCACACTTGTATATTTCGTGATGTATCGTTGTTCTAAACATGTTTAACTTGTAATGTAATATTTTTTTTTTTTTAAAAGAGGTTTAAAGATTTCTTTTTCAGAAAGAAAAAAACATGCGAAAAAGATTGATTATGCCCCCTTGGTAAAAAACTCCCAAAGCTGGGAAATATTCAAATTTTATACACCGTAAGACGTTTTCCCTATAAAAATTTATTTTTAGTCTGGGCCCTTTTTCGTCAGTTTTTTATAACAATATACTTTTTTGTGTGACCGATCGAAAAAAATAAAAAATTACATATACAGGTAACAAGTATTGCCTTTTTTTCCGGTCCTGATAAACCCAGGGATTATAGCACCACCCCTTTAACCGGGGGGGAAAAGGGGCGGGGGGGAAGGGGGGGTTTAAAAAAATTTTTAAAATTGGGTTTTTTTTGTTTTCTGGGTTGGCGGGTAAGTAAATTTTTGGATATTTCCAATTTAAATTTTCGAATGGGGTTTGGTTTTCATTTTTATTTTGGGGTGAAAATTTGCAGTAAAACAAAAACTTTATCTGTCTCAGGTAGACCAAAAATTTCCCCCCATGGAGAAATTCTGTCGATGTTACTTTAAACTAAATCCCCCCACAAACAGGTTTCCCCATGATTATCCCCCTTTCAAATTTAACATAAATGATTTGGACTTCCAAAAATTACCTAACCTTTTTAAAAGATGGGCTGACACACAATAAAAAAATTTCTTCCCTTTAAAAAGTAATGGATACCTATGAATCGACAATCCAAAATGATAAAATTTTGAAGGGATTAAAAGTTTCCTCGGGTTTTGGGCGTATTCCCCCTTTTTTTTTCCCGGGACCCCTCCCCCTCGGAAGGGGCCCGGGTGGCAAAAAACCCCTTCCCTTTTTCCTTTTGAGGCCTCCAAAATTTCCATCAGAAATTGCCATTGGGTTTTTTTTGGTATAGTAACCCCTTTTTCCCTTATTAAAAAGGGCTAACCCAAAAGTTTTAACAGCGGTTTCATAAAACTTTTGATGATTTTAATAATTAAAAATCTTTTTTTTATTATTATTTATGCGATATTCGATTTTTTGTTTTCGTTGTTTAAAAAGGGGTTTTGGGCCCAATTAACCCTTTTAATGACTGTCCCTTTTAGACAGTCTTTTTTGGGGGCCCCCGTGGCCGAGGGGTAAAGTCATTTTAGAAAGCTTTCCCAAATTCTTTAGGTCGGTTTGGGCTACCCGAATGCATGAAATTTTCTGGACGTCGCATATGACGAAATACTGTCGAACCCAAGGTAAACCAAAAGCCAAATCCCGTTAAAAAAGTCCCCGTATTCACATGAAGATAAAAGTTTTTTACCAAGCTTTGGTTTTAAATCGCGTAGATAATTTTTTAAGATTAAAAATGCCGATAAGTATTATAGTTAAAATGAAAAACATTTTGAA
>CM037788.1:14803771-14853771 GCA_021229015.1 Solen grandis | reverse complement strand
TACTCCGCACGTTGAACATATACAGACCCGCTCCCCAATACATGTACGACAGACATGTTGGTGACCGCAAGCAAGGGGCGCCGTGTATCTTTATCAAACTTGTTCTTGCACATTTCACAATATACTGGAATAAAGACAAAGAACCGCCGTCTGAATGACTGGTTACAGTCGTTTTAATTCTCGTCGTATGAATGTATTAGAATTATAAAATAGAAACAAAATGAAGTTATGTTTCTTAAGTCTTTACCATTTAACATTTTTCGACGAATTATACAAACAGCATAGCATCCGCAAAAAATGCAGTTATTTCTAAATACTGTAAAGCAATATTTGTGTTGTGTTTCTACTGAAGTAGTCAATGGGACCATAATTTATATATTAATATCTAAACCGCCCATGTGTTCATTCAAAGCTTTTTACTCACCTGTAGTCACGCCGCAAGATGAGCACGTACAGTTCAACTTTCCGCTACATGAACGACATACACGTTGGTGACCGCAAACAAGGGACTCTATATCTTTTTCATCAAAGTCGCCATTGCACATATCACAAGAAACTAAAACAGAGACATTATATATGTATGCCCTTCCGAACATTAAACTGGATATTGATTGTATTTTTAATTTTCAAAAATTGTTATGTTGTTTTGCAAACCAATTAAAGTGTTTACAGTCAGTAATTTAAAAATTTAAAACCGCTCATGATTACTTTTATAGGTTTGCAACTTTGCACTCACCTGTGATCACTCCGCACAATGAACACCAACAATCCCACTTCCCTCTACACACACGACATACTCGTTGGTGACCACAAACAAGGGGTAATGTATCATCCTTATCAAAATCGTTTTTGCACACGTCACAGGAAACTGAAATATATATAATCGTCATTTAAATGTTTGGGCAATTGCATGCTGCTTTATTATCGATTAATTAAAATTTTACCGTTCGCCGCTTAAATACACAACGCACAAAACCTAATATTCCAAAAAATATATTTTTCGTTTGTATTGTTGATTTTTTTAATTTGATTTATTAATCTTGACAATAATAGCTATATTAATCGTCAACCCTACGAATACTTTCATCTCTAGATAAAATATCACCTGTAATAACGCCACAAGATAAACATGTACGGTCCCACTTTCTGCTACACCCACGGCATGGACGATAATGACCGCAAACAAGGAGCATCCTATCCCCTTCAGCAACATATTTCTTGCAACTGTCACAGCAAACTGTAGGGAGGAATTTTTATTGACAGTTCATTAATAATCCTTTTTAGCCGTAGTTATGTAATACAACCGATGGTTAAAAACACCCGAAAGTTACAATGTAAAAATAAAAAGGGCCAATGTTTCCCTGAAGCTGCTCAACACGCTGCATTTCATGTTACTGCAAGTTACTGTATTATAACATAGTTGTACTGAATACATAGTCAATAAAGAAATACAACGAGACAATTTCAATGCCACACAGTACATAATTCCTGTGGTCAGAACCTAAAGGCCATAACCTTAAATGTCACTTCACCGTTACTTGATTATGATCAAGGTCATCCGATGTCAAAATTTAATTCCACACACAATATTTTACTTCCGATTCAAAGTTGTAGGCCACAGCTACTCAACGTCTATTTAAAAGCAAGTCAATTTCAAACGTGACCAACTTTCGCCACGATACAATGATGTGAACAGACTTCATAAAAGACAGCTGGGCAATGGCAAACTCCAACTTAGCAAGCTCAAGACCATGTCATTTCTGGCAATAAAATTTCTAATACCAGAGTACATGAAACGGTATATCTGTTTTAAGAGCCTAGACTGTATATAAGTTAAATGATAACTGTTAAATAACTGCAGACGCTAGAGTGGCAAAAAACAAATTTTTCCATGTTTTTTGTAAATCAAGGGCCATAACTCTTGGAAGAATCGGCCAGTTCCATTTATTACAATGGTTCATAATCTATAACTTTGCTATGAAATTATATGGCCATTTAAATCGCCTTGCCATTTAAACACAATTGTTTAAGGAATGAATATGCTAGAATGAAACAAATTAACATCTGACTTTATTCACGTTAACTCCGCGACGTTATTTGAGCTGAGCTGGAGTACTTTACTTAAGTGCGTTTAAATGTAAGTTATTTTGCAATGGTGTTTTGTATTTAAATAATATATCAGCATGTAATACAGAGACATTCACATTTTATTTGATACAGCTGTTTATACTTTTGCTAAAATATTTTAGTTATTAGATGTGTCCACGAATGTATTGATAATTCCTCGTACACATTGTTATTAGGTTTGAAAAAAATTGGATAAGAAATGAAAATTTGCGCATAAGTAGTGCAAAAGATCTAACTGTGGAAGACGGATGAACGCTCGACGGACGGGCTCCGGACACTTAAAAACCCTGATAGTTTATTCTGAGCACATGTGTTCAGTAAAGCTAAATATCTCGACTGAAATTACAAATCGTGGGCTTGGAGCAAATTCCCTATTGATACATGTATAGTTATAACAGTTTTCCAATAAGCCCTCGTTATACGCACTGGATAATGAAATTTTTTGAACATGCAAGCAAAAAAAAAATGTTCGATATGTAAAACTGAAAACAAAATGATCAGATTTGAAGTTTCATAATACAATAATGATTGCAAGTAGAATTGAAGTAGTCAGCAGCACATTTCCTACGAACACTGTTGGACCAGTGCTGTCCCAGTAAATCATGGAATGGACCATTTGTAGAAAAAAGGGATATCAACGAGAAGTTAACATTAGTTAATATAACCGTTTTGAAATGATGTGTAACTTACATAAACATATCTTGAAAACAACTAAACAACTGTACATTTAACAACATTACCACACAATTCACGGCGCATGCCGTTAACGTCATCATAGTGACGGCTACATCTAGCTTTTTTTATTATATAACATCCTTGGGTAACACATTCCGCGTGCCGTGTTACCCGTTATTGTATACATCATGGTATCACTGTTCACTGAGGGTCCTATTAAAGCTTCGGATGACATACCGTATGGCCTACGGAAAATCTGACCGCTGACCACGTAGTTCTGCTTTCAGCTTAGTAAAATCCAGAACGCAAGGTCCGGTGAATATAGTCAAGCCGCTGAAACCTGAGTGCGACGATTTCTATCTGAATTATTTTTTTATGACAAAGAGCATTATCCTGATTCTCTAGATCATCCTCGAGGTGTGGGCGATGTTTCCTTATAGCAAGGAACAGGTCGCGACGCACTCCCCGATCACATCCATAAATTTATCGTGCAGGCCTGTACTATAATATGTTTTAACATTCGACTAAAGTAAATGATTTAAATTATAATGATAAAATATTTGGGACTATCTCAGGAGAAAATATTTAAACACTTAAGAAGTTGAAGTGATAAGTTATAGTAAGACAGTAGAAGAGTTTTAACTGATCTGCTTGGACAGCATCCCGGTTACTAGTATGACTAATAAGTATGGACAAAATCAATGTGATCTGCTACTAGGTAGCCGAGAAATAAGGTGGAATTGTGTCTATATTATAACCCCCTCCCTATTTACCGTGTACCGTGTGTATATGTGTTATGTGTTATTTTGATATACATATATACCATTGGACCCTGATTTGATGTACATTAAATATAATACAGGATGTCTCAGAATATCTGATACCATAACAAGTGGATGTTAAAATTTTACTCTTTTAAACTATTTGTAGTTAGTGTTCCAATAAGTTAATTTGCTATTATAATAGAAGAATCATTTATGCCATATAACACCGTTTCATCAGCATCTTCACGTATTATTTTGCGTCGCTCTGTGTCAATGAGGCTCTTCACTGTTGAAATATTTCTCTCATCTCTGTACGCCTTGTGCCTGCGCTGTACAGGTCTTGACCATCCTCGCGAAAAATGCCCATGTCATTAAAACACCAACTGAATAGAAAGTATTGTTCCTCTCCGTATTTGAAAGATGTTCATAAGAATCGGTCGGAGTCATTCCAGCTTAATGATTTAAGTCAATAGCAATATGCGCACCATGTCTTCATCTGACGTCGTCATTTTGCATGCATGCCTACCGTATCCGTTAGTTTTCATTTAAAAAAGCATAACTATCAACCCATAGACGTTTAATCTTCGACAATTAATGACATGATGTCATTATTATCCTGTAAATCTATATACGTGACGTTTCCGCGAAATAATTATTTTTATAATTAAATATACTGCTAGAAAACTATACATGCGTGCGAAACAAAGGAAACATAGCATCCACCATATAAACAAATGTGTGTTGTATTTTAATAAATTATTTTACAAAGACATGAATGTCCACCTAAAAAAGTTTTACACATTAGCAAATACCGTATAGCGGGTTCTTTCTGCGGGTTATTTATTTCTGCTGCTGTTCTACGGACTAACACAAATCCGTAGGAATAAAATTCGTGGTAATTAACTTGCAGTACGCAGGATACTCTTTAGATAACTTCAAATCATTAGAAACTGATCATGAAATACTCCCTGACGGTTTTTCTATTACCAACAAGGGTCAGTTATCGCTGATATTGAAACAAAACAACCTACATTGTAGTTTTCGCTCAATTGTTGAATGGTTTGTAATTTCAGGAAGTGAAAAAAAAGGACAAAAAGTAATATATATGTCAGTTTGACAACATTTCATTATAATCTTATCTTATCGATGGCATGCAGCGTGTCAACTTCCAGGTTCACCTGGGGACGGGGAGATTTTCTCCGCTTCGGGTCATAATTACATACAAAACAAGGCAAACGTGCTTATTTTCGCACGTATACAAATGGCTTGCATTTGCAAATCTATATACATACAATAAAGTCAAGTAATAGACTGAATCACGTCTGTTTCTTACGTACGTATATTAAAGCAGCTTTTAAATTGTGTACGGTATAGTTTACGTTAAAGAACGTGTGATGTAATATATATTGATCTTCCTTTGGTGTAATGCTTAGAGATTTTAATATGCTTGCTTTAAATAGCAAGGTAAGCAAGCGCAGATATAAATTCTTCCTGGGTAAGAAATCGCAGAAAGATAATCCGTAGAAAAGAAATATCAAATTTTATGGCAAAAACCGCATAATATTATACCGCAGAAATAACCCGCTATACAGTATGATCGAACAACATTACTGGAAAGTTTCACATACATTTTCATGTATGACCTCATTTCATTTGACACGGGATTTTGTCTACGATTTACAGGACAGCCCTTGAATGTTAGCACAATGTCGGGGTAACCGTGTGACGGCCAATGTATAGAATACAAACAAAGTAATATATGTGGAGTAACAAATATGGGCAGCATATAACTTAAATGCATATGAGCATCTTGTGCTCAGAATGACATGTAAAGATATATATGTATATATATATATATGTGTAAATATGTTTGATTACTTTTTTAGTTGGTTTCCCCTTAATTCGTGTTTTTGTTTGGATGTCGAGATTAAAACAGTGATACATTTGTTCATAATCTGTATATTTAATACAGTCGAAGCCGGCGTCTTACCTTTTTCAGATGAGGTTTTATCATCCTTTTGCACATGGATGTTCTGTTGTTCTGATGGATCCACTGCGTACACGCTGATAGGTTTTCCAGCCATAATCTTAGGAACACACAAGGCCAATTCCGCTCCTTTATTACACAAAAAGAATACAGAATACACACACACAACACACACACACGCAAAGTTGAAACTGTTTTGTATGTGAAATGTCAGGATAAAAAATCTACCTGAGACCAGATATAGTGATATTGACTGAGCAAGACAAGAAGCTGGTTGCCATTGAGCTAACAGTTCATTCTAAGGATGGGTGCGAGGTAGCTCATGAAAGGAAAGCAGCTAAATATGCTGACCTTATGGACTGTTGCCGAGAAAGAGAGAGCCTGGAGTAGCTACCTGTTCCCCAATTGAGGTTGGATGCAGCGGTTTTCCTACCAAGTCAGTGTGGAGGACAATCGCTGCCTTGGGTTTTACCGGTCAGACTAGGAAAAAGGCAATCCAGGCAGTGAATTTGGCCGCAAATATGGCGTCAAGTTGGCTTTGGTTTCGCAAAGATGCCAAGAGCAGGTGCTAGTCATCAACCTACAGCGCACGATACACGTTGCAGCCCCACCATACTAGAGTGTCTTGGGTTACCCAGGGGCAAGACACTCCAAAGTATATCGATACCCAACTGATTAAATTGATGACTTGAGCAGTTATCTCTATTTACACACGCTACTGAAATGTCTTCCATTGGTACTCAAATCTAATCAAATATAGATTATCCTTTAACCGAGAAGGCAAGGAATGTGCAACAGGAAAAAATTTAAGTATTCTATAACATTGTAATAATAGCTTTGTCAAAAATATAAACAATTAATTTTAAAAAAGATCATGTTTTCGCCTCCAAATATTTAATGCCCACATTTTTTTTATTCGAGATAGGTTTACGACATGCATGGTCAAGTTTACAATTGAGGTTAGTAACAATAATAAGGCCGCTTTTTTTCTTAAATGCTATTGCAATTACAATGTTGCGTTTTCATTTCTTATGATCTGTATGTTTTGATTAAAATGTCATCTAATTTGACCATATCAAATTTCAAATCATTCAAAAAAATTAAAGGCAATGTTTTTTTTAATACCTTATGGAACTTTATTAGAAAGATAGGTTAAATACCGTATATTATCCGAACTACGACAATTCATTCGAAGTGAAATCCTCTACCAAAATGCTAAAACCGGTAACATTGTGATTCCTAAGCTTACCTTTAGCTTCACTGAACGTCACAAGGGCTTCGCCTTTACACATTGTAACTTCCTGTACTCTCTCCTTAGTATATTGCTCAAAAAACATCTCAATGAAAGCTTCATCATTAAATGGGTCCAAAACTCGGACTGTATTCTTTAAGTTTAATTGTGTGCCAACAGTATGTACCGAAGACAACACACTCCGATTTGGTTCTGTTTGTAAATTTTGATCTGCACCATCTGTTAAAGATATAGAAGTATACACATGATCCACACATGCATCTAAATACGAACTACATAAATAACAATCGAGATATTAAGCAATGTAGGCCAACAATTACATAAATATATGGAAAACTGCAGTCTGAACTTATATCTAACCATTATAGATCACATTTTTTACTTCGAGTCCAGTTGTTTTGTTGTTTCGTTTTATAATTAAAGACGGTATTGCAATTAACTTAGAAATTTACAATTCCCAAGGTCGTTTTTAACCATAAAGCGACACTCAACATTAGCTACGCAGTGGCAAAAAATAAAACCGAACGCATGTTGGAAGCTTCCCTCAAATTTAAAATTCGGTTGACAGGACCGAGGCTCGCATCCGGCGAAAGGCTAAGTGATACTATCTTTGAATTTAGGCAATTAAATCGTGAATGGTGTATACATTTTTATTCCTTCTATTTGAATTATGCCGATATTGTGAAATTTAGAAATTAGTGTTTCATCCCAAAGGTTAGACGTAGAAGCCGGATGTTAGTATAAACCAGAAAAAAAAAAAAAAAAAAAAAAAACATATAAAGATAGAAAATGCCAGTTATGCAATACTATGGAAGTCGAATTTCACTTTTTATTTAAATGTCCAATATATGTTTATTTACGGCAGAAATAGATCACGTGATTAATGGCAGTGGGTGTGGACACGCTTTGCTATTGCTCTGCGAACATTTTGCTATCTAATATATTTTAAGTTAAAAAATTTAGTGACAGAGGCCAGTCGGGGGTGTGTTTCCAGTGAGTGATTTACTTAGCCAAGTAAACAGTACATCATATGATAACGAAAACGGTGACGATAGTGTTTTTGTTCCAATCACGTAAACTAATTCTGTTGTTAATACTTCTAACCTTACTTCAAATAACTTAAATACTCGTACATGCATTGACAAAAGCAACCCATCTAACATGGCGTCAGAAAGTAGTATTGATATAGGGGCTGTGCCAGTTTCTCAAATATCATTAGGAGATTTCATGCCTTTGCCTGAAAAACATTGAGAGTAGATGAGTAATATGGACAAACAATTGGGTGTACTTGGGAAACTGAAAGAGAAGGCAGACTGACTTGATACAGAGTTAAAGAAATTAAAGTTATCGCTGGAGGAAAAGAACAACGTGTCGGAAAGAGTCACATTTGTTGAACAGAAGGTGGAGAGTACTGATTTTTCGCAAGGTTTGGTAAACGATAAGGTAGATACATTAAAGAAGGAGAGGGACCAACTGAATGAGGAGGTTACATATATTCAAGCATAATCTATGAGAATTAACTTTTTATTTTCAAATATTCTTTAGGCCCCGGCTAGGGTAAACGTGGATGCTGAATGCTGGATGGACAGTGGGGGATTTTATGAGCAATAGCGAAGGAAACAGTCGATCAATTGGTGATGGCGAGACTACATAGAATCGGATTAAAGCAGCAGCTTATGTGTAGAAAGATTGTAGCGAAGTTTTTGCATTTCGCAATTTTAAATACAAAGAGTTTGTGAGAAAACAGTGGAAGACACTAGAGGTAAGTCCATTCTATGTGAGTGAACAATTCCACAGGAAAGTGGTCAAGCAAAGGAAGAAATTAGTTCCGAAGTTACGAGAGGCGAGACAGGCGGTCAAACGTGTATGGACCGCGTATGACACGCTGTATGTTGACGGGAGAGCAGTGACAGTCTAGGGGGTAGCGGGGGTAAGATATATGTATTTTCTGGAAACGTTAATTGGCTTTCTAGAGCTAAAATGGAAAGCGATGACTTTGAAAATATTATTACTGATAATGACATAGTGTTTTTATATGAGTCTTGGACATCGTCTAAAAGTAAAACTGAATTGTCGGGTTATGTTTGTCACAATTTCTATAGTAACTTTCAACATAGGAGAAGATGCAGTGGGGGCGTGGTCTTATAATATAACGACTCTATAAAAGATGGTATTGAAATTATTTAAACTCACCATAACTCGGTAATTTGGTTAAAACTTGATCATGTATTCTCCGGCATATGAGGTTGATAACGTTGTTGTTTTATTTGTTGGAAAATGATAAATATCTATTCGAGGATTTAGGTGACGTTTATATATGCGGGGATTTTAACAGCAGTGTAAGTTTTTATGAGAAATGATAATATTAATTAATTTATTGATGATCTAGAGTATATACCAGATGTGAACAGCAGCAGGGCCTCTGTAACAGGTTTTGATATGTGTAAATCCACGGGTATGAGAATTGTTAACGGCAGAATTGACGACGATCAAGGTTATTTTACATTTATTTCTCGCCATTGTGCGTCGATGGTGGATTGTTTGTTATGCAAGGAATGTGTTTTTTTCCAAATCACGTTTTTTAATATGAGCTCTATGAACGAATGGAGGGACCACGCACCTATTTGCTTTTCACTCAGTTGTAATAATGTGTTAGTAAGCGAGGATGATAATTTGGCTGTTAACTATAAATGGTCACAGTTACACATATATTTATTAAGGGACAATCGTATTGGTTATTTACCAGAAATGAACAACTTAACAACTGGTATTGAACGTTCTCAAACATGTATTAATGAGGTTGTATCCACTTTTTTGAATATCATTAAAGGTATTGCAGATAACTACTTTTTTAAACAATTAGACATACGCAGTCCACATGTTTTGTGGATATACCATCTTGCAACAATGCAGAGTGGTACGATAACGAATGTGTTAAATCAAGAAGCAGCCATAAGTCATTTCGAGTTTTTAATCATTGTAAAACCGATGAAAGTAGAGCCTAATGTGAACAAAAATGTCTTACAAAAGCTTCATACAGAAAAAGGAAAACTCATTTAAACGCAGAAGACTAGAAAAAAAAAAGAAAAAAAAAAAGATATTGTTAACTAAGGTTTTTTTTTAAATACTTTAGAATGAAGAAAAAGAAATTATAGAATTTTATTTCACTAGAATATTTTTTTCAATTATTTTTCAAACAGATTATCAAGAAACGAAAGACTATGTTTAAACTGTGATTTACATGATATAGATTGAAGATACTTATCAACTTATCACTTTGTTTGTATATGTCCAAAGTATAGAATTCTTAGGGGAAAGTTAATTGATCGCTGTTATCATGTTAGTCCATCAGTTTTCAAATTTTATGAATTGTTGAAAAATCATAATAAAATGCTTTATATAATTTTGCATGTTTCACAAAGGAAGCCTTTAAAATTAGAGATAATGCAAATTTCGTTATTCAGTAGCAAATACTACTGTAATACTATATGAAAATATGTGGTGCTTCACGTTATATATGTAAAACTTTACTTCTCTCTCCATACTGCTTATGAACTTTATACATTGTAGATTTTAAAGCGGTAAGACGATATGCCTTAATCGCGTGCTATAAATCGATACATATGAATTGTTTGTAGACAACGTATTGTATACAAGTCTGAAATAAAATATTCTGTTCTGTTCTTTTCTGTTTTATATTTTAAAAAGTATAACTGAAAAAAAAACATATTTTAAAATTTTCCGAAATTCTTCAGTCAGAAAATAAATCAATTAATAAAAATATCATTACACGTGTATAAATCGTTTGAACACAGAAATTAAATATATTATAAATAGATTTTCTTATATTCTCCTCGCGCATGTTTAATTGAATATGTTTGTTTATGTATGTGCATTTTTATGTTAATAATGGTGCACACATATGTATTGATATATTTATATATATGCATATGTGAGAGGGGCCTCCGTAGCCGAGAGGGTAAAGTCGCTGACTTTTACATTTACTCAGCCCCTCACCGCGTTGGTTCGAATCCCGGCAGGGTCATTCGGATTTTCATGCGAGGAAGCCTTCCAGCTGGCTTCCGGTAGGTCGGTGGTTCTACCCGGATGCCTCTGTGCATTTGGGGTCTTCCCCCACCTGTAATTAGCTGGACGTCGCTATATGACTGAAATACTGTCGAAGCGACGGTAAACTCAAATAGTCAAGTTATTCATATGCATATATGTATGTTTGTATAGATATGCATATATGGAAATATATATCATATGATCAATAAGATAAATATCACGTAACTTATTGTATACTTAGTGTTTACTTGTAAATGTATATTTGTATGCTATAGACGAAAGTTAATTTTAAATATGTAATCGCAAATATTGTATATGCATGGGCTTAATGCTTATTTTGTAGTTTGCAATTAACTCTACACTCTATAAACAAAAGTAGAAATAAGAGGGGAAATCCAGATTTTTTTCATATAGGAACAAACAATGTGCTAATGTAATTGTTAGTGAAAAGCATGCAGCACAACAGTAACTATTATTGTTGCTATTATTATTTGTCTATTTCTAACGGTAAAGATATGTGTGTACCTACATGGGACCTGGCAGAAATAGTTGTGTTTGTTAATCCGGAATAGTTCTAGTGATTGTAAAGTTATTCTTTTGTGATGCAGACAACTTCAGTCCTAGCTAATTAATAGTTGTTTTAGTTTTAGGATTGTGACGTGAACAAAAAGAAAACAAACAAAAACAAAACATTATTTAAATTATGTTAGTTGGTGAGTATTCATGTTTGATTTAATTCGCCAACAATTACATGCTTCCCCTACACGATTATGTTTTATCAATAGTTACCCCCGTTTAAACATTATTTTTCTTACCTCTTGATTCCGGGGTAGCAGACATGTTTCTGTTTGGAATATGTTCCTCTTGAGACATGGTGTCTCATGCTCAAGAGACTGGTTCCTGAAACCTAAAGGAAATCGCAATCGAATCCATTAATATTTAATATAACTTACTGAAGCATAAAATGTAAGTTATCGTAATCTCCCTTCACTTATGATCAGTTTTACTATTTTACTATAAAAACCAAGGATTATATATATGTGTGTATATCATCTAAATGAATCAGGATTTTTTCCACTGATAGAGCATTGACGTTTCTCTTGCCTTATTGAATAATGTCAGCAATACATCAATAAAAGGTCTGTAAATTGCATCGGGTCTAAATCAAAATGATTGTCTGATATAACATAGTTCAAGCTTTATATTTTACAAAGACACATAGTAGCAAAAACAGTCCCTTTGCAAGCAAGTAAGGTATTACCATCAGACATAAGTTATGTCAGATATTTGGAGATTAAAATGCAGAATGCTGCATATATCATGTTTTTTTGTTGTTTTTTTAAATTCTTAAAAGAATATTACTTCCCGTATTAATTTTAAAGTTGCGTACCAAATGTAATGTTCTAGTTAGATTAATAAACGGATGGAAGAGTCTTCTGGAATTTTCCTAAAAGTTACACTAAACTTATTAATGTGGTATTGGTATAGATCAATTACTTGTCGCTCAGGTCCCGGTGTCAGGTCATTGAGTGTAGTATCATGTCACGTGTATATTCTGTGCTATCTAAGTGCGGCAGTACTATAAATTGTCTCATATTGACAAAGATCCATAGGACTGTTGGTGGAACGTTCAACCTAAATACCAGCAAAACAATCTAGATGTTGTCAAAATACATTGCATATACCACCTGTATACTGATGCACTAGATATCGCTACGACACATGGTATATTATATCACATTTACTAAAAAAGAAAAAGAAACAAAAAACTGATGCACTAGACACTTCTTATATACATTATTGCATGACCGTGGCTGTTTTTCTTTGAAGTCGACCATGAGGTAATTTTCTGAGACTACGGATAACTGTGAAAATAACTGCTATTATTAGAAATGTGTAGTTTGGTATCTACGAAAAGTGTGGAGAATTAGCTGTGTAAAACTTAACACTGTAAAAATAACTACTATTTTTAGAACTGAAACTGTAAAAATAACTACTCTTTTTAGAACTGAAACTGTGAAAATAACTACTATTTTTAATTGTTTGGTATGTGGGATATTAACCGTTTAAACAGACATGAGGTGAATGTAGTGCATGCAGTTCGAGTGAAGAAAAGAAATACGTGCACATTTGTCATACAGTTTGATCGTTTGGGTTAAACAGTATTCAGTCATATTTAGAAAAAATATAATAATAATCAGCTATTTATTTCAATAAAACACTTTTTCTATTTACCATGTACAAAATATGTATTTTTGTGGCAATATCAAATCTTACATAAGTTTAGGATTATTTCTAAGAATCTACTCGTATTAAGACATTTCTGCAGATAACAGAAGCCTAATACCGCTAGCTACGGTTTTCTGTAGAAATGTCATAATAGCCTTATCATATACATTGATGTCTATAAAGATCCATATCAGTACCACTTTGACAATTTTGGAAGATAGTGCCAGGGTAGTCAAAAATATAGGAACATTAATCTTACTAGACTTGTACATTTTGTGCAAAAATATTAATAAAAAAAATATATCAATTTTACCAGAAATGAACATTTTGATCAAAAATATCAAAATTACTGTAGTGATAATTAATAGAATTATTAAGAAACATGTCATCGCAGCATTCTTAATTTTAGTCTATAATTGTCTTAAATAATGTTTACGTGACGTTAAAACCAGTTCAACAAACAAACAACATTCTGCATTTTATAGTCATCAATTAATGCCCGTGAGATTAAGATATTATCAAGTGTGTCTCCCCTCTGCGACACCTATAAGATTGTGTTAATCAAATGCTTGTGATAGAACTATATTAACCATTCCCCTGAAATGATCCTGGGACTGTTCACCTTGATTGTCTACCCTGGTTTGACCCCGGTTTGAGATACTTCGCGAGCCCACAAAATGATTGGCCGATGACGTCACCCGACAAAGTCTCTTGTGTGTGTGTGTGTGTTTGTGTTTTACCAGGAGGAGTTCCTCACGGATTATTTTATTAAAAATATTTAAAAAAAAAACACAGAAAAAAAGACTTAGATCATATACGTTTTGACAGGCAATTAAACAAACACATTCTGTTTTCAGTTGGGTATTGTGAGATACCTTTACTTGAGGGAAAAGACAGTTGTTCACTGTTTAATAAATAAGGTTTGCCTATTTCTTTTAAAGGCATTTCTTTCTCGTCTCACCATTAAAAAGTAATGCAAAGTTCTTTTTTTTTTTTTTTTTCGTTTTTTAACTGTTATTCACTTTATAAATTTCAGCTTAAACATAAACTTTGGAGGTGATTTAAGTTAAGTTTTGCAATTTAATCAAAAGCAATAAATATATGAAGAAAAGTAAATCAAGGAAACTCATGCTTGAACTTTTCTGCTCAGTAAAACAAATGTTAATGTTTCATGTCAGTTTAAGACAAGTACCAGCGAAACCTTAACATAAATCACACAAACTAAATGTTATGCAGTAAAGATCATTAGTGAGAAAATCCTTGACCGTTTTTGTATTCTCATCTACCGTTACAGTTAATATGGTACTGAATGATGGCATGTTTACTTATTCATTCATGCATTTCAAAATCATACTTGACATTGAGCTCGAGACTGTGTTCGTGTAAAATAATGTAATGTTTTCAGAAAATTAAAATGTGTTTGAATAATGTCCATCTTCTCAGAGGGTAAAGTAAAACAGGTAATGTTATTTCTCCTTGTTTGAAACAAAGACTATATACATTGTCTTTAATGGTTACTTAAGATTTTAGCTGATTATATTTGTCAAATAATATGAACTTAAGCAAAATAACAAGGGATGTAAATATATAATCAATACGCAATTTTACTGCTTAATTTAATGAATACTTTAGTATTTAAACATTACTCTAGAAACCACTGTATACATGTCCACTTGAGATGAAATTTATTGTCAAGATATCTTGAACAGTTATTGTGATATTCAAAAAAAAAATATTGAAAGGTAGTGTTAAAAGATCCGGTAAGTGCATAGTGTACACCTGAAATTATGTAAATCAACATATGACCGTATGATGATACACTTTAGGCTCCAGATGTACAATTTTGAACGGGGATACAATACAATTACGTATACAAAGCATGTACCGTTTAACGTACATTGAAATTACACCTACAAAAGAACTGCTAGTTTATATCGAGGTTATATAATACACACGTACAGATCTTCCTCGTTTGAATGAAAGGACTTGATAATGAGTTCTGAATTGTAAGTACGAATGAATAGGAATTTGCACAGGTATCTTACGTGAATTAGGGTATACAAAATACATATTCATAAAACGGGATTGGGTTGTTTACCATTAAGCGTTCGATCGTAATTAGTTTCACTAAGTTAGATAAACATGATCTCCATAAAATGATATATTAAGGTTACACAATTCGCATAGCTTTATTGATTTCAAAATTGAAAAGAAAACACATGTCCATATTTCAACATTATGATAAATATTCGTATGTATGTAAAGTTATATCAATCTTAGTTAGACACCTTTGAAGTTCTGCATGCCACGCCATTTTTCTTGGCGGATGTGAGGGCAGATGGGCGAAGTATAAGGACAATCATACAAGGGTGAATCCATTTGTCTCTACATTTTTAAAGTTTATGAACTAACATTTTGAGAAAGACTGGCTGATGCTTGTGTAGGTTGTAAACAGAATTATATAGATGCGATATATAAATAAATAAATTCGGTATAAAAATAAAAAAAAATGTTGATAAAATTCCGCGTAGCGACATCAGTTTATTCAACTACGTCAAATACGTCGTGTGCTTTTATTAGTTTTTTCTTTTTGCGTCATTTTCATGAATTTACGGCAAAACCATGCATTAGCAATAATACGGTATAGTAAAAACGTACGAAATGACGGGCGCGGCGAAAATGGAAAATCGCGTAATTGTCAAGTTTTGCCATAATCTCGGCATTACACTAAGTCAGACACTTGACTTAGACTTGACATGAGACAAGCCAACCCAAGGAAAGCAGTTTCACGATATGTCGCTTTAAATCGGCACAGTAGATTTACCATGGGCTAGAAGATCTGCAAGAGGAGACAGGGCGAGTCCGGGAGATGATTATCAACGCAAAGTTAATTAACGACGTCGATTCGTGCCACAACATGGATAGAAACGATTCCGTTTGCGCGTTGGACAAGACGAGGCCTGGACTTCTGATTAGCCACTTTTTAATTCATGAGGACAACTCGACTGCGCGTACAATCGCAGATGTGTGCCTCGAGCTATCTCTGAAGAAGCTAGAAACAGTATCCCATCCTCCGTATTCCCCGGACCTTGCTCCAATGGACTTCGACATATTCTCGTATACTTTATCTCATTATTATTTATGTGAAATACACAACTGCAATAATAATAATTATTATCATAATAATATCAATAGTAGTCAGATAATTAATAATAAAACAATTATACATTTCGACTGAAAGCTGAAGGGCGAGTCGCGGGGTAGACGGTTTGAATCAGTGACTTAATTGATCAACAGTACACAATATATAATTACGGATCTTGGCGGGACGTTGTTCGTTAACGTGTACTAGCACTTGGTTCACTGCCACAAGCGATATATGGAAGCTTGTAGTGATAATTTTAGAAAACAGCAAATAACGCCAGGGTTTCTTTCTATTATTTTTGCCGTTTCTAGTTTTGCACACAAAAAAAAAATGACTGCCCCGGGATATTTTTTTAAATGCTTGAAGACATATTCACGAGATTTTCAGTGTTGTTTGATTATATGTTCAAAAATGACATATCAAATTTTCAGGCTGATATTCCAAAAGGTTTTTGTACTACATAAAAAGTCCACGTATTTATGGATAACCCCTCGTATTCTTAGGGTATGTGTGATTGACGGTCCTGGGATATTGTAAGTCCCGGGACCGGACAAAACGGTCCCATCGATTGAAAATATTTGAATAATATGAAATAGTCTATAAAATGTACCACATATTTGTTCTTTCTTACATCATTCATTTGTTGTACATTCTTTTATAGGCTATAAATATATCATCTGATTCCAACAGATTCGCTTGTTCATTTTGTTGCGTAAAATCAAACTTGTTTGATGATGAAAAAACAAATTCACAAATCAAGGTTCAATAAAGTAACGGATAGTTTGGACTAATTCAATATTAGTACAACCGTGTTAACAGTATACCATGCTTACGCATTTTTTTTCTCATTTTTTTTCATTATTTTAACCAAAAGTGGACACCAATAAACACATAAAGCAGATGTGTTGTCGCTAAACCAAGAACATGGAAACGGCATAAAAACAGCAGTACTATTAAGTGGGTCAAAATGAATCCACTTTTGAAATTGATTTTGTAATTCGTTCACCGTTTTACAGCATGAGACACACAGAGAGAGAATCGCAATATTTTTTCCTGCTACAGCTACTACTGCTAATAGAAGTGATATTAATGATGACTTACTGTAAATCACCAAGGTCTTTCTGTCCGATACGTCTTGAATACTGATCAATCGTCGTAAGATATAAGTCAATACTTCATTTCCTTAGTTTTACAAGACAAGATGATCCTTATAAAGATGTTTAAATGTATTTTTGCAGACGTCGAGGAACACTGACGAATGCGATAAGTAAAGCGAATATAATTGTTTACACATGTTTACATATAAATATCACGTTGTCAAGATTGCAGTCATGCGTTGCGCATTCATTGGACGGGTATATTTAGATACACATTTTTCGGGTGCAAAAATGCTCTTATTCGGATCATTTGCATGCAGGATCAATACTTTAGATATATACCGTATCCAACGCGGAGAAAACATCATTTTTATAGCTCAGTGCAATGCGTCTTGGAAATAATTTTGGTTAGTGATTGCAAATAGCGATGAATTTCTATTCATAGATAATACCCCTTAAATTGGTATAAAACCAAACAAACATAAGGCCTTGTAAAAATAGTTATAACCTGGACTTATTTCTAAGCTGATGTAGAATATATGTATATTGATCCAACAGGTAAAGTTCACCTGTGAATGAAATGAAAAACACTTTGCTGATATTGAAAAACGCAGTTTGGCACGCAGTTTAAAGTGTATACTAGATGTAAATTATACCCGCGGTCGTATAATGAAAATTTCCACACACTGCACCTGAAAAATGGAAGTTCGATTTACTTAAAATGAACGTTACGTAAGGAAGTTTATTAATTAAACTATCACGTTTTTACTTGAAAACTTGATAATGAGTTTGACTCTTGCCTATGAATCAAACTTTCTAGTAGTAAACATCCTAATACCTCTTTCACGTTCGTATGCAGGACCATTATAGAAAAGAAAATACTCAATGTCAGTCAATAAAGATACAACTGACTCATTCATAAACTAATTTATTATACGTCCATTTGGAAACCAGTTCTTACAACTTATTTTAATGCTTGTCGACGGTTCCAGGGTTGGATCAGCACTTTGCTCTTGGGCATGTCATGAAATACCCTAATCCCAACGGGGTTTGAACTCACAACCTTCGAATCCGCAGTCAACCATTTCCCAAACGAATCAAATTGCTCTGTAGCAAATAACATATAGTATAATAAGAAACGAAACGTCATGTACACTAGCATCATAGGGCTGAAATCTTTCTAACTGGAAAAAAAAATCCGACTAACTGCAGAACGAGTTGTTATATATTTTTTTTCCTTCAAGCGTAACAACATATAATTATACTCTTTATATAATAAAAACAGTTGTATGAACAAAATTGTATATAAATTCTTATCTAATAAAATAACTGTTTCATTGTGACTTCAGTACTGGCAGTAACAGTACGTGATTAATTCCAACAACACTCATAATGGATGGTTTCCCACTGGACATTTTTACATTACATGCTGTAATCATGTAATAAACATATGATGTACAGAGTTAAAATCCAATTTTTACCATAAGAAATGGTTTCTTCGTTACAAAAAAAAAAAATACAACAAAAGAAAAAAAACAAAAAAAAAACAAAACAATACAATGCAACATGAAATAAATTAATTGCACTCCTCAAAAATGTGTGCTCCAAAACCTGGTGTTAATAAGCCATTTTTGTTTGCACCGCAAGAGAAGCGTTTTTAAGATAGCCGTCTCTCAATCGTCAAAATAGCACTTCGCGATGGTTCGAATCCGATCGGATAGAAATCAAAATGTTATGGAAGAAAAAAATGAATGAATTAGATGAAATGACATATGATGCATTCTTTTAAATTACGTTGTCATTTTCCATACACAATCTGTCAGATGTCATAAAACTAAAAAGTCATAGATAGTTTATATTTCTGTTGTAAATAGCATGCATTTTATTATTTGCTCCTTTATATTCCGTATAGTATATCTGTATACGAGTTAATTGCATAGCAATCGCTAAATTTGATCTCCTGTTCTCGTTTACTTGTGATAAATAGTATGCAGATAAATGCTGGACATCTGCTTGCATATAATAATGCATGTGTGGCGTGCATACATGTGCCTGTGTGGCGAATCCGTGATTGTATTGTGCCTGTGTCGGGATGTGACGTGCTTGTGTGGCGTACATGCAATTGTTTCTTGCCTGTGGGGCGTACATGCAATTATGTCGTGCCTGTGAGGCGTACATCCTGTTATGTCGATGTTATGTTTTGCTGAAGTATGCATGCAAAACACAATGAATCTAAATGCAAAGTTACGCAATTAGAACATTACATTGACCTTAAGTTCAGCCCTAAACTGTATATGATGCATCATGTTGCCCGAACCATTCGTTTTCTGATTAATATCACACAAGCAGGAACACAGAGTGTTTCTATTTTATCTTTAAAGCTATTAATTTAACATGTAGATTTCAAACAATGCAAACAGACATGTTCAAATGAAAATAAAACAAACGAATTGTCAATTTAGGTTTTAATTAACGCTGCTTCCGATTTCAACATCGCTGACTGGTATTCGGAACAGAATAAAACATAGATTAAATTTCGATTTGTACATTGTACATCGCCTCAATACATAATGGAAAAAAATAGTTTTGTGCATTAAGTAATATTACATATAAAACTACCGGCATGAAAAGGAAGAACATATAAAATAGTAAAACATTTTGCCTGAGAAGATTTACTAGTTTTAAATGATGTAATATTGGTTTGTATATTTCAGTATAAGGCGACAGTGGAACATAGACATGAGTTTTGTGGTGACCTCGTGTATAATTCCCCACGTTGAATACTGAACAGAACCAATTGGTCTAGCATGGAGGAAAAGGCGGGAAGCGGCCACAGTTTATTAGGAAGCATTAATTCAAATCAGCTTGAAAAAAAACTTCCCTTCTGAATATTTTTTTTTTGCTGTTTTCAAAAGTCATTAGAACGTTTTACACAACGACGCATCAATTAACAATATGTTCATAATGGCAAATCTATCTTGCGTCAGAGGTGCGTTACCTGTGGTCTAATATGATATATCTGAGAAGTATATTGATGGTAGTTCTTATTAGAATGACAAGAATGATTTTTTTTTTCATGATTATATATGATCAACATATTATGAATTATAATAAATATGTTCATTTTTTTGTCCCAGGTAATATGAAAATTGAACCTGATAAATACTAGAATAAAATATTTCACATAGAGTATTCTCAATCAAATACATGCATAATGCTTACTCTTAAAAAGACCAAAAAGGAGTGTGCATAAGATGTAGAGATAATCAATGTGGAGCTTAATGTTAAATGCTAATACCTTGATTTTGGTGATGTATGGATGTATGTATGTATGGATGAATGGATAGATGGATGGATAGATAACAGGAGCAGAAGTGATAATAACAGTAATGAAGAGACAGCTGAATTGAAATATCGAGCTTTCTGAAATCACGCCCTCAAATGACCCTGGAAGTGAAATGTGTAAGCATTGCAGTTGTAGTAGCATTTGTATAAGTAATTGTAGCGGATGGTGTTGTAAAGGTAATGTCTTTTATGATGAAATGTCTTTCATGTGTATTATTATATAACACCTATACATCTTCTCACAACATCCTAAACAATTATTCAACGATAAAATAGGTGCAAGCTTATAAAGTGCAACGGATGTTATGTACGTAACTTTGGTTTCGATGACAAAAACTAGAATCCATATTTCAAGTACATACTGAGATGAAACACCATAGAAAGCTCATTCACAACGCTCGGGTAAGGGGAGATAAAGTTTACATACACTTTTCATTTAGCGATTGATCAACATATACAGTTATCCCACTTCTGATACAATGTTTTCTTTTTACATATATGTAAAGAATAAGCGCGGGAGTGGTGTAAATTTATGACCATGCGAATAACGAATACCGATTATTTTATAATCTACTAGTTATGTATACTAACTTCGGGTCCATGTGTTATAATGCTCCGTCTCTGCATTATCCCGTCTTAGAAATGTGACCTGATACAACACCGAGTCACATTATTCTGACCAAGCCAACTAGTCCTGGAAATGCCCGAATATGTCATTCCCTTTTTATAACATTTCATTTTTTTTAATATCTTTAATTGGTTAATTGACTAAAATTTACCATTCCAAATTTCCCCAGCTAGATTCGAAACCGCAACCTAACTTTGCACCGCGCTGCAATAACTTGCATATTTATAGGCAACTACATATGATGGAATTGCAGTCGTAAATGTTTTAAACATCTCCTAATTATTTGCCCCCTACTCGCTAGCACATGTTTTTTTTTATTTCCGTTTATTGAACATTTTATTTCCAGCATAAATCGTTCGCACATTTCAATTCAGTTTCGACTTACATAATGAAACCGTACTTAAATATACAAAAGAATTAACATCACTGGATGAAAAAACATCAGACCTATATCTCTGTAGTTAGAGGAAATAAAAAAGTGAATATAATTATTATCCAGAAATGCTGTTCGAGGAAGAAGGCTTGCTATTATACAACATAGTTTTCAAAAATGCCATCCAAAGAAAATAAATCCCTGTGCGAGACTACATCCGGAAAGCTGATCCCGTCTCACTACAGACCGCCTCTAAGTTTTTTTACGGCCTATTACGTTCTTTCACGTCTTGTTGCGTTCTTTCCGTTTTGCTACGGCCTTCTGCACCGTGACTGCCGTGGCGAAGTTTTTTACAATTTAAAAATCTGGCCAAGCATCCACGGTGTTTCCTTACGTTCTCTCACGACCATCTTGTTTTGTCCACGGTAGTCTGAAACGTTGTCGCCGTGGCCGCCGGGAACATAGTATAAACGCAGCATAATCCCGCCAATTTTCACGTCTTTTGTGAATAACATAGCTAATTTCTGGCATTTAAAGCATTAAATGAAAAGAAAAATTGCTTGTTTTGATGAAATATCGATGTATAATTTCATTCGTAAAAATAAAAAGATGCATTTCCACTATTTATGTTCAAACTGTGAAATTATTAATCGATCTTACACCAAAACAAACAATTATCCTCTATATATTTACCTAAAAAAATAAACATTCAAATGATATAAAAACCTGGCATGATAACATGGCTGTACAAAATGTTCTGGTTTTGAATCCTGTGTGACTAAACGAAACTAAATAGACTTTATTTACCAATATATATGTATTACAACTACTATCCCATTTTAAAACTTTTCATTCTGCAAACACAGAGCAACCAACTCAAAGAATACAGTCACGTATTACTTTCACCTCAGCGTATTTTCTGAAAAGAAAATAATAAAAAAACAATGTTATACAATGAATATAAAGTTAAAATCATGTTACCTTAATATTGTATTCTAATTGTACTCAATATTTTACAAAAATAGCTCATTAAGATCATGTGTTTTATCATTATAGCAATGCTGAAAAATTACTTTAATCTTATTTTTTAACCTTGCTTTGATCAATATTAGAGGTGAAACTTTTACGATTTAGACATTTACAGACATGTGACATTAATGAGTTCTAACAATGAATGGCGTCTTTTTTGTTCGACGGATGGTGAATCGCTCTTGTTTAGAGGTTTACATGTTATATGATACTCAAATGAAAGGCAAGGACCAAAACATGTGTATTTAATCAAAAATGATAAAAAAAATCCACATTTATTTTCATTTTGTAATTGTAGTCCACTGAAAGTAAATATGGAACACATGTTGAGCAATTAACACAAGAGGTTATTGTTTCACTATCGGGTAGAGTTTTATTCAGAAAAATAAATTTTGAAGATTCTGAAGTAGTCATTATCCAACGGATATAAGAATAAGACTGTAACCGCCTATTGTCAAATGCACATGACGTCGGCCAAAATGCAGACTTATTTATAATACTTGTTTATATGTATAGAATATATTCATAATTTGTATATATATGAACATTTAACATATACGAGAAGATACACTATAAACGACGCAATTAATACTTAATTGCATTTGGTGGATCTCCAATCACAATTCAAACCCCTCCATACTTGAGACACACATAAACATACTGTTAGGTATCATGGAAAATAAGTAGTTTCAGTCAGAATCACACTTGTTCAGAATACAATTAAGAGTCAATAATCATCTGTAGGCAAAAAAAAAAAAAAAAAAAAAAAAAAAAAAAATCAACTGATTTGATTTTTTTTTCAATTTACTTTCTGTGACTACTGCATAATCTTAAACTAATTTATGATAAATCAGATAAATATAAAATATAAATATAAACACCTAAGTATCATACTTAAAACTATAACAGCAAACAAGCCATCGTCCAAAGATGTAGTTACTTTTTCAGCTATTATTTTAATTAGATTCTGGTTCCAACTGATCGTGTTTCCGTCATTTTGGAACTGTCTTAAAATAACATAGGCTTGGCCTTTTTTCAGGGGTCAGTTTAATGTACTTCAATACGAAGTTATCATACGAGAGTCATATCACGTAGACCATGTTAGAGGTGTTGTATTTAAATTCAATTGTATGCGGAAAATGATAGGTTCTCTAATTGTTATCGTTAATATTGTTCATTCTATTATCATTTTACCACATTTGGTTAAGTTTTAAGGTTTTTAGAAAAGCTGCGTAGGCCTTAAATGTATATAACAAAAGTTTCTTTAAGTACGGCCTATATATCAGACCATCTCTGAATACTTACTGTTTCTCTACATGCACGCGTTTTAATAGGGAAACACGGTAAACGGGCTCAAATTAGTATATATACTGGAATGTTCGAGAGAAAGGGGATCAGTTATAAAGATGCATTATGGGAGAGCGTTGAATGCTGAATCAACATACATTAAGGAGTATGTCCGTATTTAGTTGGCACGCATGTAGGGCGTGGTCCAACACATAGACGACAGGAACCCCACAGGTGGTCACCGCTATATGAGTGTGTTCGCCACATATTCGTTACATGAACAACAGGGCAGGTCCTTGCGTATGGTTGACGGTCCGGACATTGGGCTGAGTTACGTAATCGTTACGTGAACAACGGGGATCCGGATACACTACGGTCGACGGTACTTAGGACGACGCAAATCACTTGGGAGTTCACCTAGCCACTGGTATATACAGCCATAACCGGAAGTGTCTATTAGTTACTTGTATTCCTGATGTAACAGTTTTGTGATTTGTGCACATAAATAGTATTTTGACTGAACGTCATTAACAGAGAATTTCAAGAAGCTTAAATTAGCTGTCTAAATCCGGGATATTGTGTTTTGTGAATTGTGCATTGATAGGAGTAGCATTTTCTTATTTTGTAAATATTGTTTTGGATTTTAGTAAATTAATTTTTTGTAAATAAAAACGCCTTAGTCATTTATTCTACCTTGGTGAGCTGTCAACTCTTTGTCATTTTGTCACAGGAACCTGCTTCCATTAGGAAATTGTAGTGAGGCCGCTCTACGATATCACACCGTATATAGGGGACATGGTACTGTACGAAGAATGTTATTATCATCATCAACCGGCAACTTGTCTTAAAGACTTCACTACAAAGCTGCCAGAGATCAAACCTAAGGCCTGGCATTACTGAGTCAAGCGCCCAAACAACTAGCCCTAAGAAAAACAAAAGAAAAAACAAACCTAAAAAAAAAACCGCATTGAAAGATGAACGGATAATCTCATACTTATGATATTGAACACAGTGATGCCACAATGATTGTTGATATTCAAATACTATATATCTACAGTATGTAGAATTTATATCATGTGACACATGTCTCGCCCACTCTGAAACCTATTGATTACCAAAATTTATATTGGTAATGTTAATGTCACGTCAGTGCACATAACCATCATATATATGATTGGTGTTTTCTCCTGAAGATTTTAAAACGGCATATTAAGATTCGTTTCACAATTAATGAAGGTTGTAATCATAAAGGTAACGACAAAACATGAGAACATATTATTTACACAGAAAAGTGGAATACAAAAATTCTAATATATTGTCATATTTACATGATTTCAAGGATTTTAAAAGCACTATAACTGTAACAGTCGGATATATCGATTGCCGCTTATTAGTATATCTAAATACTTTATAGACTTGCATACCAAATCAGTGTTAATTGATGCAATGGTGTCTACAAAATGGTGATGGAATTGGCCTTATGTTGATCACTCTGATGTTTACATGAATTGTATCGCTTCCCCACTTAAAACAATTATCATGATACGAGAAAAGAAAAGTTAGTACCGCTCAAATATAGTTCTTTAATGTCTGACAATTTCATGCAATATTTGAGTAATGATTATCTTAAAGAACATTTGTAAATAAAAAAAATGTCCATCGGTTTATAGCAAAACTATTCCTGCTTGCATTTCTGGTAATCCTATTTGTTTATTTTTAACTCAACTTTCAAAATTCCACAATGAGTCTAAAGCGGTTTATCTAATGTCAAGTCAAAGCTAGGCTTTTGTTGACCGGACAACATGCATGTTAACTATCCAGCACACCAAACACACTTACACGTATTCCGATTTCTCTCTCTCTCTCTCTCTCTCTCTCTCTCTCTCTATATATATATATATATATATATATATATATATATATATATATATATATATATATATATATAAAGAGAGAGAGAGAGCGGAACTACTACGAAAACTTTTCTAATGCACTCCGATGATATATGGATGTAACTTAAAATAACATAAATAATAGTTATAACAATCTGAAAATGTTTGAAAATTTGAAAATCTTTGATATATCAAAACAATATTTTAGTTGTAAGAATTACTGATATACATATATGTGTACTGAAACATGCACGGATGTATAACAATTTTGTATGAAGGACACGTCCGGCTGCATTTCATCAAACCATATTTTTTTTCTCCCGTGTCCCGAAATGTGAATGTTATCTTATTTTCTGTGTAAAATTGTTCACATTTATTCAAAATAACGCCATCATAACTGTCTTAAAATGGGAACTGTGTTTTTTAAAGTTCACTAGAACATATACTTTATTACACTAACATACAATCTACACAAATGTTAATACAAGTATATGGTAAGAGTGTACTTTTTTTATGGAATTCTAGAATAAGAGAGGGCAAACAGGTCCAGTGAGAAATCCAACAGACGATCGTTAGTTTCACTAATTTCTGCAAACATTTAAAAAAAGTTTTATTAGTATATCTATTACATTAAATATGAAAGAAAGAACTTGGGTCACCATGCTTATAAACTTTCTATATGTGTTTCTAGACGCTTGCTGCCATACCGTGTTCATCGAACAAATGAATAGACCATTTCATCAGAGGATCGGCAATGTCCGGTATATTTCGCTGATTCAGATTAACCAGTCATTGACTGGGGGGATATCTCAAAATTAATGCATGTTTATTTTCCATTGTTGTTGTTTATTTGATTTAACGTCTCGACGACAGTATTTCAGTCATTTGGAGACGATGTCTACTTGAGACAGATATAGTGCTGCCACACTGCAGTATCACGCCGTAGACATATGGCATGATACCACACCAAATCACATTATCCTGACACAGGGCCAACCAGTCCTGCAACAACCCTTATATGCTGAGCGCCAAGCAATATTTTCCATTGAACCATGTGTGAACTTTACACCAGCATGTAGATTAGGTGTTCGCGAAGTACTCGTTGTTTTACGTAAGTTTACGTCTCATTTCTGAATGAATTGGTCTATAAAGCGTATTGCTTGCAGTTTCTGTTTCATTTAATTATTTTAAATCTGCTTCAACAAATAAAGTATATAAATAAATAAAGAACGTCTGGTGATATATATATTATATATATGTGTGCGTGTGTGTGTGTGTTGTGTGTGTGTGTGTGTGTGTGTGTGTGGAGAGAGAGATAGGATAAATGATATTAACGATACTATTAAATTGCGTATTTTAAAACATACAAGCGGAAACTTTTCTACCTATTTACTAATGATAAAATTGTTAACTTACGATATATCAGATATATCACACAGGCCCTTCTGTTGCGTGCGCCTTTAATGCAATCCGATACTCATATAATATCAATAGTTCCACCTGAACAGTTTTAAAAGATTTTTATGACAAAAATATAAATGATACTAACATCGCAATAATCACGGTCTGTGCCAACGTCTAAACAAAAATGAGAATGTCATGAACTGGGCTTTTATTTATAAGTTTACATGTTGTCAAGACTACAGCCGGGCCTTGCCCCTTCATTGGACAGGTATTTTTAGAGATACATTATTCGGGTGCAGAATTGACGTGAACAACGTTCGTAGTATTGTCTATTGATGATTGCTTTTTTTACATATTCATGCAAACAAAAATCTTATCTATTTAAGATTTGTCTCGAGACGGTTTGATTCTCGGGAAATACACTTTATACATTTAGAAAATAAACACAAATCATGTATATGAAAACTGTCCTTGATAATAAGTCCTTTGGTTTAGGTCGGTTATCTTGTTATGCAAAGCAAGTGCAGTGAATGGTCTATGTGCATTTTATGTATGTAATAGAATTGAGAGTGAAAGATTACGTATTAAGTTTACAGTTTGGCTGTTTATTAAATAAGAATTGAACCTTGGAAAAGTGCAACAGTCTTGCTGATCTAAAATAGGTTAAACCTCTAACGCAAAACAACAACTACTACTCAAAATACATCGAAATTTGCACCCGGATTTGTACAAAGGTAGACAGGACTTGAATATCCCTTAATCTTGGTTTAATTACATATTTTATACTTATAAGATATATTTGTTTCAGTTTGGAACTCGATTAGTCACTGCATGTAATCTCATATCATTATTGACTAACTGAAACTTCCCATTACTTATTCTAATGTGCTGACAAAGAGGTGTCCTTGTCTGTTTCAATATATAGAGCTTAAGCATAAAATCCTGTAGCATGCATTAGTGCGGTTTTGATAAACAGGCTGTTAAAATGTAATGAACGGACGGGACCGAAATCAATTTGAATAATATTTTCATTCAAGAAAATTATTTTAAATATTATCATAAATGGTTATTTTGGCTTTCGTCCCATCATTTTTATTTCTCTTTTTTTCCCAAGCATATCGATATACAAACGTAAGATTACAACGGTTTTCTTTTGTTATGTATAAAGATAAGTTTTGAATACAAGATTGTATTAATTATGGTATTAAAACACACCCGGCAGCGCATAGCAGTGTTAACCCTGAAATTAATCAATGTTGAAATATATACACTAAGATATGTTCAAAAGTCTCAGGACTCGAAGATACACTCTCTATCACGAGGATACCGTATAATGATTTCATCAAAACTTTGCCTGTAAGACATTGAAACTACAGTTACAAAATTTATGCATACCCGGTTGATATATGGTATGCTCAATAAAGAAAACATGCAATTGCATGCCTACATGTAACAAGAGGCCCATGATGGCCCTAAATCGCTCACCTGAGATAAATAGGTTGACCCAAGGAACATCTGTATCAATTTATTTTAAAATCTGGCCAGTAGTTTTGAAGAAGATGATTTTTAAAGTTTTCATTTTTTTTCTTTTTGTTGCCATGGCAACCAGAGTTCTACATGGATCAAGTTTATTTTAGCAACTTTTGTGAAGGTTGACCCAAGGATCATCCCTGCCAAGTTTAATCAAATTCTGTCCAGTGGTTTCAGAGGAGATGTTGTTTAAAGGTTTCTCTATATACATATAAGGCAAATAAGCCCCGCCCCTGGCGGCCATGTTTTTTTACGGATCAGAATAATTTTGACAACTTTGGTAGAGGTTGACCCAAGGAACATCTGTACCAAATTATTTTGAAATCTGGCCAGTTTTTTTTGAAAGAGATGATTTTTAAAGTTTTCAAATTATTTTTCTTTTTGTAGCCATGGCAACCAGAGTTCTTCATGGATGAACTTCATTTTAGCAACTTTCGTGAGGTTACCCAAGGATCATCCTGCCAAGTTTCATTAAATTTTGTCCAGCGGTTTCAGAGGAGATGTCGTTTAAAGCAAATTGTTGACGACGGCACGACGGACGGACGACGGACAGACACGCCGACGAAGGGCGATCACAAAAGCTAAACTTGAGCACTTTGTGCTCAGGTGAGCTAAAAATGCGAGATCTACCACAACAGTGATTTATGCCGATATAAAAATACATCGCTTCAGGTGGTCGATTGTTAAAAGCGTCCGGTCGTATTCTGATATACCAACATGTCTGTCCCTCGGTATCTTAAAATTCCGCCGTTGTCTTGTGGTAACTTAGATTAGTGTGGATCCGAAGGACGTGGGTTTGAACCACGTAAGGAACATTAATCTTTCATGCTTTTCTCTTTTGCAAAGTTTTGTCCAATGCAGGAAATAATCCAAAAATAATAAAACTAGAAAACTTAATTGTCAAATGACAGGATACTATAACATTGCGTGGTATTATGACATTTTTTGAGTATGTCGCAGTAAGGCAGCACTATACCAATAAAGCTATATATTTGACCTTGGACATTGCTTTGACGATTATTTTTAGATATTTTCGGGTACAGACAAGGCCATTGTCATGCATATAATCTATGATAGATAAATGTATACACCGAACACATTATCAACGTGAATATTTTGTAATGCTTTAACCAGCGTGGTGTGTAAAAGGATAAAGAAACGTTTACAAACGAAGAGGTAGCTTATCGACTTTTTCTTCTGAGTATAAATATAGATTTTTATTTTTTCTAGGACAGGTAAATGATAGTATTATGCACGGGATTATTAACTATAGAGTGGTTTGTATACGTTGAATCGACTGATACTAAAACCCCGAACATGTGCATTCGATCATTTTACCGTCCAATTATTAGTTGTGTAAATACGATTATAATTAAATATGGATGAACGTTTATAATTTGCTCAATGACATAAACATTATACATGTACGCTCAGTGTTTTCTGTCCATCCCCGTCCATCGTTTTTTGTTCGCTCTTTCTTTATTGTAGTTTTAGACAAGTAAATACAATGTGCTGTTAGGCGAATATACATCCATTTTATGATCTGCATTATATATATATATTAAAACTATGAAAGTCAAAATTGACGTCCTAGTTTACATTAATTTTGCATGTGCATATGTTTTGCTACACACGGGATCAGGTATTCCTGTGCACATGGAAAGGTTTAAGGTGTAAGTTGGCAGTTTAGTTACTAATAATGAGAACACCTGTACATGAGCTTAACTATACAAGTTCGTTATCAACTTCGGTTAAACATTTAAGTATTTGTATAAATTCATTTAACCCATTGTAACGGCTTAACGCCACAATAGCCCATGTTTTGAATCGTTGTTGTTTTTATTTCTGTTCTTGGGTTTACCGTTGTTGCGACATCAGTCATTTTATTATTGGTAGAGGGAGACACTGAACACACAGACGGACACTGGTAGAACGATGGAAAACTGTCTCATCCATGTTATCTAAATGAGAAGGACTATTATCGAAACAACAACGTATGGGGTTTACCGTCATCCGATTTGCAATAATATTCTTCATAAGCTCGATTATCATCAATTATTTAACATATAATATAATCTTAGATTGGTGGTATGGTCCAAGTTACCGAATAGTTAGAGCGTCCGCCTACTATGTGCAATCCCGGGTCGCGACATACTCAAGTCGTTAACAATGACGCTGGTATTATTCCCTGGTCGGTGCCCAGAACATACAGTACTGACTGAGGAACAGACAATGATATTATGTCACTTCTATTCCTCCTTATATCGCAGTGAAGCAGAACTGAATCTGTCTCGTTTAGACTAAAGTAGAACTACATACAGGAATAATGTCATTGGTTAATAAAACGTGAGAAATAAAAAATATACACACACACAATTTGCCAATCTATTAAGACGCGTGATTATTTATATGTTGCGCTATCTTTAGAAATATTCTGACAGTGATGAATGGATAAAGCCAAATGTCATATGCTACTTTTTTCAAAGCGTTTGTCGTAAACATTATATCAACCCAGGTAAACATTGAACAGCCAGCTCCAATGTATATGGAATAAGTTTCATGTAAATTGTTCACCGATCTTAAAACCAAGAACAGGGTGAATAAATACTTGAGAATGTGCAAAGAACCAAATAAAGACATGCGGCAAGTGTGCACTGCACAGAGTGAATAACGATAATTTTTATTACACTGAAACTCTTTATCTCTTTATCTCCCTATCTCTATCCTTTTCTCTCTGTATTTTCCCTCTATCACTATCGCTCTCTCTCTCCATATATCTCCCTATCTCTATCCTTTTCTCTCTTTATTTTCTCTCTATCACTATATACCTCTCTCTCTCCCTATATTTCTCCCTATCTCTCTCGCTCTCAACCACGCTCATAAAATAAGGTAAAAATGGCAAGATGATCAAATATACAACAAAAAGCATCCTCCCCACTAAAAGCAACAACAAAAATATGAAAAAATTGCCCCCACCTCTCTCTCTCTCTCCTACCATTTTAAAGATTTACATAAACGTAGTAATGTATTCAAACCATAGATATTTTATTCTAACCTGGTAAATAGGTCTAAGATTTGATTCAACAGGAAGCAAATATAAACTAGAACCGCAAAGCGGCATCTCGGTTTTCGTTTTAAACCTGAAACTTGATCAGTTAGAACACTTTGTTTCATCTAAGACACAATTATCCAGGAGAAATGCAAAAACATATGACTTCACATTCTTGAGTTATAAGCAATAAAGCAATTGCAAAGCGCCGTTTTGTGGGTATTTATTTGTAAATTATACCTCATAACATATTTTACGAACACATCTTGTTTTAAGTATATGTATTACATTATAAAGAAAACAAGAATATCGTCGCTGTGACTGTATACGTGTCATAGTTCATATATTTATGATAATGATGATTTACGTATTAAATCATACATTATTATGCATCATTATTCCATTTTTTTGTATTAGCTTCTATATTCAATACCTTTGAAATAAGCAAACGGAAAGCCGCTTCGTTTGTATCTTAAACAAACGACTTCTAGTTTTCTTTGTGTTTTCTTGTTTGCAAGTTGCGTTATCGTCTTTAGTGTGCCAGTATTTTCCTGCCACAGAGTAACTGTGTTGAGCTTAAGGTATAATCCTAAATGCACCCACTTAGGTGAACGAGATTGCGACAAGGCGAAAACGAGTGAAATAAATGATATGACATGATATGCAGGCAAAGAGTTGGCATCTCAGGGCACCAACGTGACATATGTATCTGTGAATTTTCATAAAAAAGAAAAATACGTGTCACAAACTGTTATATCGTAATAAGTTTCTTATCACAAAGTCACTGACACTGCCATGACCCATTTAAGTTCAAAATAAACCCACAGGTTCATAACTAAACACCAGCATGGTTAACATACCTTAAAGTTCCTCAATTTAGATACAAATGCCCGCTATACAACTTCATTTAACATTATTATAAGAAAATCAGATTGAAACACCACATCTCAACGTTACAATAGATATGTGAAGTTTAATATGGGTTAAAAACTTTTGGAGTTATGAGTGCCACACTGTTTTGGGGATGAATGTAAGACAGGATGGACGGATATACAGGCGAACATACAATGGCGAATCTATATGTCTCCTCATTTTAAAAGCAAATGCTTACAAAGTGGAAGACTGGCTGTATGGGTTGTATGTATACATAGGACAATGGATTCCTTGATATGCATCACAAAAAAATGTAGTGATTAGTCGATAAGGCTATGACAGATAGATAGATATATTAATAGATACACTTATCACGATGCGAACTTTTAAATAGTTTTCATTCCCAAAATATACCAATATAATTTGTAAGAATTGTCGCATATCAGCAATCGTATCGTTTAAAAGATATAAAATATAACCACTTATACACATGTACGAATAATATATGCAAACACTTCATTGGAATGATATATGAACATTTATACCAAACGTATTTCCTTATATTTACGTTTCCGATTAAATAAATGTCATTAAGTTAAGTATGTTAGCGCTACACTAATATTCAATCGTTTGGTGAAAATATAAGAAGTTGCATACTAGCACTTATAGCGAGGTGGGTATCAGATCCACATATTAAGGTTTCATTTAAGCACCGATGTTTGTCAGAAATAGTCTTAGGTCACGTTTTATATAAATATCAACGTAAGTTAGCAGTGTACTCGCACTATATCAACGCACTTATCATTTATCTATAGCAAAGTTGGGTTAACAAAACCATGCGGTCCATTCATAAAATGCAAACGTGTTGGCGCAAAACCAAATCTGATTTTTTTTATTTAGCTCGTCATTTATAGATTTTATTAAGGATATTACTATACATTCTACATCTTGTTACAACAAGTAGTGCTCCTACTAGTAGTATTGATAAAGTAATGTTTTACCTACGATAACTCACGAAGGACTTCCTGTCGTGTACGTCTCGAATATAAATTAATATTTAATTTCATTTTTTTTTTTTTTTTTTTTTTTACACCGCGAATTGAACACATACATGCATAAATAGTAATGTGTTTTGTGCTTTTTTTTCTTTTCTTTTCAAAACAGTAAACTTTGCAAAAAGTCACAGCATGTGCAAACGTGCAGGAAAACGGGTGATATGCGATAAGCTTTTCTTGATACGTTTACACGTATAGCCATGTACTGGTCTGCGGATAAGTGTACACCAATCAGACTATAAAGACTCTAACCAAGCGTTGCACATTCATTGTACGGGTATATTTAAATACACACTGTACGGGTGCAGAAATGTTTTTAAATCAAGGTCGTATTTATGCAAACTGAAATTGTCTTGTTTTATTTTTTACATCTTGTGTATGTAAGCCATATTTAATTTTCATATTCGATTGTCATTGCATTCACATGATTTGCATGCATATATGGTCCCATCATGTACCCTTTCCATTCTATGCTCTACCCTCCTCGCCGTGGTCCATCTGAAACGTAAACGACTTGACATCCGAAGGTTGTGTGTTCGATCCCCGTTTTGGGCAAGGAATTTTCATGACCTTCCTAGGCGCAAAACAATGTTCCAACCCAAGGGCCTTTGATAAGGATAAGTACTAAAAACGTGTTTTCTTATCCACGTAAGATATATAAGTTTGAACTTATGTATATATTTAGCTTGTACACATATTTAAGGAATATTCATCCTTTATTATTTGCTTCTCTATTTTTGCAAGATTCAAATAATCAGGTGAAGATCAGGATTTGAGCCAAAGAGCCCCTCTTTATAAGGTGGGTGAGTTATCGGAATACTTACAGAATTATGTCACTAGTAAATATCACAGTATGAAAATATGTGCCACCTAACCGGGACTCTAACCCGGAACTTTTGACTTACAGTTCGAGTGCTCTACGAACTGAGCAACCGGCCGTTTACACACAGTCCTCCCTGTCTGAGTTATTGTTACCTGATATACTACTTTGCCAAAATGAAATCAAGCCTCGAATTTCTAAACGAATACAGACTTTAAGATGAACGTGAGCTCGGAGGTCATGCAGTCACGGTCCCACAGGGTGAGAACAATGTGCAACCTGACGAGACTTGAACCCGCGGCATTTCTCTTACAGAGAGTGCAATACTCACTGAGCTACCCTTACATGTAAAAACATGTGCAACCACCAGTATTTGAGCCAAAGAACTATTTTTAACCAAATAGATGGGCTACCGGGCTGCTCACACAATACCGATACTTGTAAGCCGTTATATACTGCCCCGCTTATGTTGAGTTTCTCCCTGAATTTACAGAATAAATGCTATGTCCTTGATAACCGGAAGGCGATATACGTATACAAGAGAACTAGATCGCATTGCCCCACCTCCGGTGACCAATATAACCAAGTGAGAAGATTGTGCAGCCATACAGGAACTCGAACACGTGACTCCTTACCTGGAACTACAAGTCTTATACAGACTGAGCTTAAGGATTGCTTATAGAAATTACACAAACCACTAATAAGAGACACCCGGCTACTAATATGCCGTTACATATCCACAAGAGAATAAAGTATAGGTCTGCAATATTGGTGAGGTGTTTTTAAGTTCAGTAAGGTCAGTAAGTAGGAGCCACACAACCTGCAAGATTTGAGTCTAGGAGGGGGAGGATTGGAGCAGTTATCACAACCCCGTAATTAATTTGGTTATTTCATTTAAAGGCATTCCTGCTTTAAAATGTTATTCAATAGATTTGATATAGCTGAGTAACAAACATGATGGAGGTGATTAAGATTTACATAACAAGTTTAAGAAGTATACGTGTATGGTTATAGCCATGTACTGCTCTACAATCTCTTTAAGATTTACAATACAAATTTTAGAAAGACCAAATAAAAAAGACAACTCACGTTTGACCTTCAGTAACACAATTCTACAACACAAACCAATGAGAGATGTGTAATTGCCTGTATTTTCCTTTCCTGTTTTGTTTTCGAATACAAGCGGTCGATATTTATAAAATGTCAAGTGATCCTCTGACAGTTACACGCATAGGAATCGTATCATTTTCTTTTTAAATTCTAGTTTAGTTTATTTGTCACTGTCAATGTAAAAGCACAACACAGGTCAATGCAGGACAAACTCGCGAATGCCAGGGCACACTGCGGTGCTTTAGACTCCTTGATATACTCCGAATCACAACAAGGACGTTTATATTGATTGGTTGGATATATTTAGCAACAAGTATATCTAAGCATATTTCTTAATAGTCAAAAATACATTAACATGTCCTTGATCACCGCTACAAAATTGTGGGGTTATTGTATTATATTAGGTGTAGGCATTTTCACAATTATGTCTACTGGGTCGGTCATTGTTAGAAACGGGGAAATTGCGCTGTATTTTACCTGTGATGTACGTGGCTTATATAACACTATTAATCTGAAGTGTTCAAATATCGACCAGGGCTTTTTTGTATGTCATGCATACGTTTGTATTGTCAGCTTAACAATACCAACGTTTGATTTTAGGTAAAATGTAAATAATGGCTACTTAAGAAGGCTAAACATTATTATGGCTTTGGTGTTTAAATGAAGTAATATCATAATTCACAATTCGCAATGTACACAGAAATTGAATAAATGTGTAGCTTACATATTTGATAAATTGATAAATGTATAGGACAACCGAGTAGATACTAATTAAAAATATGCTGTGCGATCGGTCTGTTATTTTATCTGTTTTTCAGTTTTTTGAGTTTTGAAGATTTTTATATTTACACATAGTTTCCATGTGATGTCATAGGCACTGATAAGACACATTTTGGCGGCCATTTTGAATGGCTAAAGGTACTAAAGGTGAAATCTGACAATAAAATCACCGCTGTAATTTTATTTGTCAGTCTTTCTAACTGACATTTGCATCAAATTGAAAAGATTTTATGACTTATTTAAAAAATGAAAATAATATTATGATATATTTAAAGATAATAGCTTTATAACAAAAATACACTGTTTATTTTCTGAGCTAAACCAATAATTTCATTTCTTTACTGTGTTTTTATTTTTTGTGCAAACATCCATTTAAAATATATATTTTATACTAAACTATGAATTTCAAGAGCTTTACAATGGTGAATAAAATTTGAGTTTTTAGGCAAAAATCAAGAAGTTATAAGAAAATGAACTTTCTACTACTATGTAGCTCATATAAAAATCATTTGAACTTGCCATACACAATTTTCACTGATATGGAAACTATTTATTCACAAAACTGGGGATATTTATCAATTCGAATCAACCTCAGGAATATAAACTATTCGTGTTTAATATTATCATGCGTGAGCAACACACTATAATCATGGTTATGTAGTTAGTTTTTGTTTTGTTTTTTCGTTTATATAAACTATTTTTGATTCCATTTGATTGATTGTTGCATTTCTTAGATTTAAAGCAGCATAACTGATATTACATTTGTGAAAGAAAAGAATAAGGGTATCACTGGTACTGACTGATTAGCCTTCTTTTGAATAATTGACGATTCAAGCCGGTCACATTTTCTTAAACTAAATACATTTGTGGCATAAATTCTTTTTAGGTGTACACAAACCATTGAACTTCATGCAATTTAATGAACAGGGTAGATAATATCCCCATTAGTTTACGTGTAACGTTAATGCCATATTTGTAACGAGGTTGACATGGTGACATACTTGATTGCCTCATAGGTCTCATTAAGTCGTGGATTTTGTGATACGACGTTTCCTCATTTGAGAGGCACTTTTATCAAAAATGCATATGTATTTTTTTGCTGTTGTTGATTTTTTCTTATTTGTGTATGTTTTAAAGTAAACATATTCACCATTCTCTCTCCCTCACTATAACGTCCCCTTTCTCCTCTCTTTAGATAATTGACTATCCCAGGATATTGAAAATGCTGAACCTGTTTCTAAACAAATGGAAAGTGATTAAATTAAACTGACTAAAACTGTAAAACTGACGATATGCGTTAAGCGTAGACGATATAAAATATGTTTACATATACACTGTTATGACTAGAGCCATGCGTGCTCATTTATTGGACGGATATATTTAAATACACATTGTTCTTGTGCAGATATGCTCTTAATCAATGTCATATGTATGCAGGTTGAAGTTTTCTTGTCGTATTAATTTCTCTCTCCCGAATATGTATCACCGCATCATAGATATCAATACCGCTAGTCATTCTAATGTTTAAGAAAAACAAACAGGGACATATATCTAGTGCTCTGAATACTACTTTACGGTTTCCGGTTTAACTGTTTCAACTGATATAGCCATTCAGTGATATGGCCCCTTGAATAAACAAAGGCCATAGACTTTTTCACTCCGAAATGAGACGCAAATATACGTAAATCAACGAGCACTTTTCGAACACCTAATCAGCATGCTGGTGTATATCTCCACACATTGTTCAATGGGAAATAAACATACACTTGAGATTTATTTCGCATTCCCTGATTGGTAAATTAAATCAGTTAATTATACCGGGTAATGTCGACCCTCTGGTGAAATGGTATGTTATGTGTACACTGCATGTCCGTTTTGTTTCCTTGTGTACACCTGTATTTGTCCAAAGCTAAATAGTGTGCACTTCAACTTATATGTTGGTCTGCGTCTAGTGTATGTAAACTATGCTTAATCTTCACATTCGGTTAAACATTGCATGTTCATGATTTGTATATAGATTTAGGGCCGTGTCATTCCTTCTTACTTGTCGACATAAATATGGTTACATTTATGTATGTTAAAATACACAGAATATCATATTTTATATATGTAAGGTCATTGTTATTATTTGCGTTTACCCAAGCCCAAACCGTGTTACATTTCATCTAAGTGTCTTACCTATGTTGTACCAGTTTCGCCATGGTCCAGTAATAACATACCCGACTGGGAATATGAAGGTTGTGGTTTCGAATCTTGTTTGAAGGAAATATTTCATGAGGTCCAAAGGCGCAAAATGCTGGCCTAGTCTAGGACTAGTCGAGAAGTGTTGGAATAATTAGCAAGAACGTGTTTCCCAATCGACGTAACATAAATAAGTTTTTTTTAATTATATATATATACATGTAATTAGCTGGTATACATATTTAATAAATATTATTCCTCCATAACTTTGCACAACAGACTACCTTGCAATCTTTTGATTTTTTTCTTCGTCGTGCAAATGATTAATGTTTTAAATTACCTGATCTTTAAAGGACTGGCAATGGGGATCTCTTGCATTTCTATGTTTACTTTAACTTACAAAAAATAAAAATAAAAACTCCGTCATAAATGTTTGTACATCGATAGTAATTAGCACAAGAGGGGAAATATCCTCCACACTGCATAAAAGTACCCTTAAATGTTATTTACAGCAAACGACATTTAAACATTGCTTTGGCGTCAGATTATTTCCAAGTAAGTTTTTTAATTACATTATTGCTTATTTAAAAATCCATTTTATTTGATTATGACTTAAAATTATAAAAATGTGTATATGTTCATTTCGGATTTTTAAATTTCGGCGTTTTTTTTTTGACATGCCAGTAATATTAAGCAATCGGAAGGGGGAACTATTTGAATTCGAAAGTCGGTTTTATCTGCTCAAAAATGGTTATAAATAAAACTCATTAATATATGTAGAGGCTATGTTTACCTTGAAATTCCTTGTTAATAACGTGTCAAATTGATTGTATAGCTCAAACGGGATGCTGTGCTTAATTATCAAAGACGAAGCATATGAATATCAAACAAGGTGCGTTTGTTAAACACACAGCCAAACAAGGCATATGTACCACATATCAAATACCACATATCTTACAATAAAATCTAGACGGCAAAGTAAAATATTGTATCAAGTGTTTCAATTATTTGAAAGAGATGATTTTAGCCTCTAAAGATCATATCTTATTTTTATATGAGCAAACATATATAGTAAATATATAACTGTTTATTTGTCGTGCTGCGTCGTGCCCAGTGGTATTATATCTCAAACTTTTTGTAACAGGCGCATGGAAAAGAGCATGGGATGTTTTTAGTAAACACGTGTTCATGCATATATTCTAACTTAAAATTATAAGTTATACGTTTTAAGGTTTAACTTTATACATGAATACAATTTTTAATATGTGTGCTTCGAATATGTAATTAAAACAGTTTTATTTTAATGCGGAAAGAAAAGATAGTACACGGAAATATCGTGTGCAAATAACCATCGACGTTTATGATACATCATTGGAGGGAACAGATAAGTAGTTTAACTATTATATATTATTTAATTTTTTTGATAAAGAATTGAACTACATAAGCTAGTTGCATAAACAGACATTTAAATTTATACACTTGTCGGAAAATATGTAAGTGTGATCCCAAATAGTGCTTTTAAAATATATTGCTATATTGTTACAGTAAACTGTAGAAGTGCCGTTTAAACAATAGTGATAATATATTTTCTTTAATATGTTTCAAAATAAAAATAATTCCAACACACGACGTTTAGACCAGTACTTTGTGTCATGTAAGGTTTTCAAAAATACCTGTCCAAAGCTGGGATCAAACACGCACAATTCGAATCTGTAGTCAATTACCCAAACGATTTAACAACATGATTTTTTTAGACTTTTGTAAACTAATCTTCATCATGATGCTTTCTGATTATCGAATTATAATGAAAAAGGTTACTGGGTCCCGTAAACTAAAACGGTCTAAATATTAAAGGTCTTCATATGAAGTTTATCAGTTCTCTCAGATGAATATCTGCAGTTAACAAACGTGCATAGGACTACACCTAACTTTAATTTGCAATCAAAGGTATGTGCACCAGAAAATATCGAATGCACTCATTCTATTGACAGTATGGTTAGAGTAATTGCTCAATCACTTTAGCCATTCTATGATATCAAGTTTTAAAATACTTTGTTGAAAAAGGAAAGGGAAAACACCGAATTGCGTTTATACATATTTTTTTATCGTTAAACAATTTGCAGTACGAAGAATTTACAGAACGTCCATAGCCGACTTTGACTACAAACGTGGAATGTAACACCAAAGAAAATAAATCCGTTAACAAAAAAATACCGCTAGATTTCAGGATCTCATATTGAAACTCAAAGTACTGAATACGTGAATATATAATAAACCGATCTTAAAATCGGACAAGTACACACTTGTGTGAACTAAGCTAGGATGCTTACTGGTATATATGATTTATTTTCCCCGTTTTATAAAAAATCAATAACGTCTGCTTTTATAATAAGCTAGAAGCTGTTAGCTAAATATAAATATGAGTATGTTCTTTGTTTCTCTTTCTTTCTATTCTTAAATTAATGTAAACAATCCCGTGTTGATCTTTATGACGTTTAATGATGACGTCATGTAAATGACATCAGACGCTGAAATTGTCATTCATGATCGATCTCTTGAAGAGTTAAGATGTACATCTCCTTCTTCATGAAATCAGAGTTTTATCTTTGGAAAGAAGGTTTCTTTTTCATTTTATCAAAACGTTTCTTAATTTCAGTTGTTGTTCCAATTGTTTTTATATACTCAAATACTTGTTGTCTATGACATAAGAAATGTGTAAAAGGTTCTAAATCTAACTCGTTTAAAATGTTTCTATAAATTTAACCTACCTGTATGCTGAGAGAGGTTTTCTTTATCAGATTGATCTAACTAAATCTACATAAATCTCTTTAAAGATCAAACCGTTAATATTAGTTATAGATCAGAGCGCCGACATAAAATCTGTCAAACACCATATGCTTAAAAAAGTTTGACCAAAACCGGATTGATTTAGATTTGATTTGATTTAAACTTGATTTAGATTTATTTAAGAATAATGATAATCGAAAAAATAATTCATCAACCTGTTTTGATTAACAGGGAGCTCGTCATTCGGAGATATTGAAGTCAACTCAAACAAGAAACAAACGGACAAACAAAATCAACGACTGGAGTCCTCTGAATACACGTGCGTCTATCTGTCTGTCTGCCTGTCTGTTTGTCCGTCTGTCTTCCTGTCTATGTGTCTGTCCCGTCTCTCTTTCTGTCTGTCTCATGTGATAGAGACAGGCAGACAGAAAGATAGTCTCTCTGCCTTTTTCTCTCTCTGTCTGTCTTTCTCTGCATGCTTCTCTCTCTGTCCACCTTTCTCTCTTTCTGTCTGCCTTTCTGTCTGTCTCTCTCTCTCTCTTCTGTATCTGTCTGTCTACCTGCTTCTTAGTCTGTCTATGTCTGTCTTTCTCTGCCTGTCTCCCCCTCTCTCTGTATGTCTGCCTGTCTGTATGTGTGTCTCTCTGTTCTTCTCTCTCTTCTTCTCTCTCGTTGTTGTCCCTTTTGTCTGTCTGTCTGTTTGCCCATTCATCCATCAATCCGTCCGAGTGCTTACTGTCTTTCTATATCTATGTGTTTGTATGCCTGTCTGTCTATTTATCCATCCATCTGTTTATTGAGATCGGTCCAGATGGCCGAATTGTTAGAGCGTCCGCCCAGTACAGGGAGGTCATAGGTTCGAACCCTGGTCTTGACATACAAAAGTCATCAACATTGTTATTTGTACAAGATCTCCATTAGGCGCTGAACATATAATACTGGGGTCTATTTATTTAATTAGTTCTATAAGTATTCAGATCACCGTCTCATATATTCTCTGGGTTTGACCTTAAAATGATTCGGATACCTTACGATCCGCAGTCATGTGACATGTACGCTACCATACCACCTTATTGTTAATAGATCTACATACACTGTTCAGTTAAATACCGCAATATAGTACATTGTAAATGCAGCTTCTACATTTAACAAAAATCGGAACACCACCATTTCTTTTTAATTATATTTTACACAAATACAGTTTTGAAATGTAATCTTATGAATTTAAAGGAATCAGATCTCGTGTTACAGGTTTGAGCCGGACAAGGAACAGAGGGGAACTGACAAGGAACAGCGCATGAAATCGTCAGTGAGTACCCCGAGGGAGATGCAAGAGCGGCCCAGTGGCTACAAGGTGAAAGCGACCAATGGGAGGAATATAAACGTAAGAGAGAATTCAGACAAGGAGACATGTTGGGTCACAGGTCTCGTGGTTATATCACGTGACATTATGGTCGTCTGTGACAACAACAACAGTTCAGTAAAACTCATCGACACAAAACAGAACATCGTCACATCTCAGATCCGCCTCCCCTCCGTTCCCTGGGACACGGTGCTCGTGTCTCGTTACGTCACCGAGGAATCAATAACATATGACCTCATCGTTACCCTGCCTTGTGAAAGTAAACTCTGCTACGTCCGAGTGACCGGTGACCAGATCACGGACACGAACAAGGACATCTCTGTAGAAGGTTTGTGTCGGGGAATCCAGGTCACTCAGGACAGGAAACTCGTGGTGTGTTATGGCAGTTATGTCTACCCGGGGAAAGTTGAGATTCTGGACATGGACGGACAAGTCCTGAGGAGACTCGGGACAGATCATGGCGGCGCTCAACTGTTTTATGTACCAGAGTACCTCGCGGTCAGTCCTGGTTCCGGGATGTTATATGTTTCAGACTGGAGGAACAACACGCTGACCAGTATTAGTACACGTGACTGGTCAGTGATAACCAGGTTGGAGGGACTGAACTCTCCCCGCGGTGTTACAGTGGACAGGGCGGGGTCAGTGTTTGTCTGTTGTGATGATGGAACCGTCCATCTTGTGGCCGCTACAGGTGACCGGTCCACACAGATCCTGGGGAAAGAATACGGTTTGTGTAGGAATACCCAGGCCATCGGCTTCAGTCCCGAGGAAGACCGAATGTACGTGAGCGGTTTGTGGAGTGATCACGTGCAGGAATTCCTGCTGACGGAGAACTGAAGGTAAGACTTTACTTCATTTTTATACACAGTCGCCATCTTGAATGTTCTTTCTTTCTAGCATTTTTTAAACACTTATATTAAATACTTTATTCATTTATCATTTATTTTATACATTTATTTACCTCAATAATGCGAACGAAGGTCCTGTGAAAAAGTTTATTCAAGTTGTCATTTTACGACATCTGTTTCCGGTACAGGTGAAGGTCGCACGTTCCGTAATTCGGATGTTTTGATAACACGGTAGATAAGATTCGATGGAGAGTGAAAACAATGGGTGAGATGGGTAATATCACGTAACAGAGAGCAATTTTGGGATCTACGGATGTATTTGCTGTCAAGTTAACGAGTATTTGTTATATGTCCAGATGAGCTGCCCCTGATTAGCAGTAACAATCACCGTGACGCGTTTCGATTGACTAATGTTTTGACAGTCGTTAATTGGCACGAAGTCTTCCCACGAAAACTTGACTAAAATAGTATTAGATATCCCGTCATATTATTCAATCACTTTCATAACTACTTTCCAAAGACTGCTTTAAAACTGAAATCAAACGTTCAGATCTTTAAATTCAAAAGAAATTGTCTTGAATCAAAACCGCGGGGTTTTAATCGGCATATATGACCATAGATTTTAATTTTTAATGTGAAAAAAAAAAGTTTTATAAAAATAATCAGGATTATATTTCATAACAAAACTTTTTAAAAAACATTAAATTGATTCAAGAGATATTATTTTCATCTATCAAATTAAAAAAAAAGTATTGAATTTGATCAACATTGAAATGAAATACAGTGGAACCTCTCTAAACCGCATAGTGCCCGGACCAACTGAAATGTCCGGTTTTCAGAGGTGTGCGGTTTACAGGGGGTTTTACTCTTTGAGTGTTGTTCGTTATATGTATGGTATTATTCTCCACTTGTTATGTAAATGGAATTATATGTATGTAGACATATATGGCATTACTCTGCGTCATTTATGTGTGTGGTATTATTGCATTTTTTATATTTTATTCCGAAATGTTTCTATTAATGGTTTATAAAACGTATAATAATTCTAGTGGGTATATATTATTGATACTAAATTCAACATCTCTATTATTCAAAAAGGACTTAAAAACATAACTGTAACGATATACTAATAAAACGCCTTTAACTTGCACACTAAATCATTGTCTACTATGCAGATTTCTTCATTGAAACATACATGGTTAATTGTCACCAATTAGTCATCTAACATATTTTTGCCGTATTATCTACTCAGCTTAAGTTTGTCACAAAATGCATTTTACAGAATAAACATCAGAAAGAGCCGATTATTTTCCTTCTTCCTTACAGTATCCACCAATCATTTACGAGGAAGATAAAATGGTGCGTTTGTTGACGGATTTGTAAAGTCACTACTACAAATATGAAACTCTTCCGGATCTCAAAACGCTCGATTAACAATATTATTTCCTTATCCCATCTTTAATCATGCCGGTCAACGTAATTGTAATTGTTCACCGCTAATTGTATTTATCACACACAGAAGATGAAACGTCTACGCCGGTTAATCTCGCATACAGTTTTCAGAAAATAATGTCAGTATATTTTACGGACATGTTCATGTTTTGCCTCGCGTGCGGTTTAAAGAGGTGAAAATACTCACAATTTATGTAAATATCACGAAATTATCGTCCGGTATTCGGAATTCGGAGGTTCCGGTTTAGAGAGTGTTTTTTCAATATAGAATATATAGGGAAATAATCGGGAGTTTATACTTCGTGCGGTTTAGAGAGTATTCCGGTTTATAGAGAGTGCGGTTTTGAGAGGTTCCATTGTATTTATGAAAAGACCAAACTCAATAATGAGACCAACTCAATAATAAGACCACTTTCAGATGGACCCAATAGTGGTCTTATTATCGAGGTTTTACTGTATTTATTTATTTATTTATTTATTTATTTATTTATTAAAATATTTTTGGATGTGTTCACAATCACAGTTTAATTTTTCACTCAGTGGCCATCTTTCCATTTCCAGTGTTTACTATTTATTTATTAATTTATTTTGACTATATATTATCACGGAATGTATTGGATTTATTCACACACACACCTGATGTTTTCACCCTGCCGTTATTATTTTTTTTAATTCGTTTTTTTTTATTTTCTTTTTTTTTTTTATCACATAGATCTAATATCTGCCATATTGATTTTCTTTTATTTTTAATTATTTCATTCCTTAAACAATTAAATTATTAAATCATCATCTTTCACAGTTATTTATTTTGTTTCTTTATCTGCTATTCATTTATTCATGTATTTATTTAGTTATTTATATGACTTAATTATATAATTTTTATTTGTATGCTAATAAAAACAATCAATCCATATATATATATTACTATTGTTTACTACTGATACATTGTGTTGTTTGCTTTGTTTATCACTCGAAATCCGCCATTTTGAATGTTTTCCTAAATTGAAATAATTGTTTTTTCATTCATTCAATTATGTTATTGTTTATTTTACTTAGGTCATAAAAAGTATTATATATATTTCTCATTTGCTATATATTTCCAATAATCTGCTCCATTTAAAAATGACTGCAAAAATATTTGCTCCTTTTCTTATTTTTCTTATGAAACTGCAAATTAAATGATCCCGTTAATGTTGCTTTTGATGATGATGATTTTACCAGTTTTAGTTGAATGATATACTTGTTTTAATAATAACATTTCAGCCTTTATAGTTTTTTTAAATGCCTGTGAAGTAACTTACCTGTCACTAAGTTACTATTCATTAAAACATCATTTATATTACATAATTATTATTATTATTATTAAATGCAAATTTAATGGTCTAGTTAATAAAATTGATTTATCTGTTTACAGAGAGACCGCATGCTAGAAACTTGTCAATGAACTTTTCTAGGTAAGTTACTTTCTTAAACAAATAAAAATAGCGATAATATCAGAATTTCAGAAGTTATGGTGGTGGTAGAGGTCATAACGCTGTCGGTATTGGAAGCAGTAATAGTTTTATCAGAAGTATCTTGTTGTGGTGTTGTTTTTTGTAGAGAAAATAGTAGTGGTAGTAGCAGTAATTGTTGTGGTAATTGTGATTTTTGTAGTAGTAGTAGCGGGAGCAGCAGTAGAAATAGAAGTACTGATGGTGGCAGAAGTAGTAATGGTAGTGGTATTGGTAGTGGCTGTAAGTCTTAGTGATGTCAATATAGGGATTGCTTAGTTGAATTTATTTAGATTTTAAGTATCGAAATATTGCCTTCAAGTTGAAATGAAAGCTGAAAGTAAAAATGTAATCGTTTAGTAGTAGCAGCAGAAAAAAGTAAAAGTAGTAGCGGTTTTGTATGTAATGTTAATTTCAGGTAATAATGATAGAAGCAGCAATTATAGTAGCAACAATAATGGTAGCTTTTGTGGTTTTGTGATATTAAGTTCAGATACTTATGGTAGTAGCAGCAATAATAGTAGCAGCAATAATGGTAGCTGTTGTTGTTGTGATATTAAGTTCAGATAGGAGATGGTAGCCGCTGTGGTTTTAATAGTGAATTCAGTACTTATAGTATCATCAGCAGCAGCAATATAAGTAGTAGCAGCAGTTTTAGAAGCAGCGCATCGTAATGGTAGCTGTTGTGTTTGTTTTATTAATTTCAGTACTTATAGTAGTAGTAGCAGCAGCAGTAGTAGTAGCAGCAAAAGTGGTGGTAGCCGTTGTTGTTATAATAATTTCAGTACTAATGGTAGTAGTAGCAGCAGCTGAAATGGTAGTCGTTGTGGTTGTGATCATCGGAAGAGAACCCGGATGACATCTGAGTTCAGCGCTTCAAGGTAGAACGGAAAGATGAGAGTATTCTGGAGTTATTGTTTAACAATATGGGGGGGGCACCAAAGGGAATCCTGTCCCCAAGTACCTGTGGTTGTTGTAGATTATTTTCAGTACTTATGGTAGTAGCAGCAGCAGTTGTTGTAATTATTGTAATTTCAGTACTTATGGTAGTATGGTAGTAGCAGCAACACTTGTACTTGTTGTGGACTTTGATGTAATATTAGAACTTCTGAAAATAGAAGACTAAAAACTAGTTGCAGTTGCAATAATTGAAGTAGTGTCACCAGATATCGCAGCAGTGCTAGACGTTGTAATAGTGATGGTTGTCAAAGTAGTAGAAGTAATTGTTGTTGTAGTCGTCTTAGTAATATAATTTTAAAAATGTTGGTGGAATTTAAAATAAGATATATATGCAGAATTACCTGGAAAACAAAGATTATTTAAAAATAATTATAATAATATTGGTTATTATGATTTCGTTCCTTATATTTACCTTAAATACAAAATAGTCTGACTGTCATTAAAAACGCCCATACGTATTTTACTTATATAATTATTTGTAGAAAAAATCTAGAATATAGATAAAAAAAAGATAAATAAGGGATACAACTATGTTGTCATTGCGTGCAGCAGCCTGAAATTGTGGCTTTTATCACCTTTATCTTCTTTATCTTCAGACGGCGAATGTAAATCATTTCTTCGACGAAAGAGAAACAACCTACGGCGACATTTTCGGGGCAAAATTTAACTACAGTTTTATCTTTATGAATATTATGCGTAAAACGAAAGGTCCCGATGTACATGCCATGACCATTTGACATTGTATCTTTAATTATGCATATTCTTGCAGTATAAAGTAACTTTATACAACTCTGGCAGCATTTTAATTATTCAACACGCATCGTTAACGATGTTTTAATTTTAAAACCTTTTTTTTTAATGTGAGGAATGCGTACGTGTCTTTTTAAGACGTCTCTACGGGGTTTGTGTATGTGTGTGTAGAATATTTTTTTTCTATTATTCTATTTGTAAAAACATTTGTATAGTATGTAGTAAATATGGTGTACATACTTGAATATATCAGTATATACATGTGTTGTTTTATTGCAGTTTAATCTAAATTACAAGGAAATTGCCGTGTTCTTAGTTACTGACTAAAAACCAATTACGTAATCTTAGCGAGTTGATTCATCTGATGTTGTTACTTAGAATAACTTGAGAAACAAAATGAAAAAAAAAATCATCAATTTATATTTATATACATATCGAGGGGTGAGAGCGAAATGAAGTTAAATGCATATATTTATATATATTTATAAAAAATGTATATACTAGTATATGTACTACATTTGTAAATATCCCGTTATTGTATACTTGATATATTTGGGCGAACACAGTTTTGTTTTCTTCTGTTCTAAAAGTATCCAGGATAGGAAATGTGATCATATTATAGGAATTAATTGTAGTTTACCAATGACAATGCACTACTATTGGGTATATGTAGATACTTTACTATCATAGAACTATCATAGATGATTATATTTACATGAATTACTTGTATGTAAGCAAATAAAATAATCAAATATATTATGCTGGACAATGTATTTTTGTTATACTTTAAAATGTCATGTCGAATAACTTTGTAGAAAGTTGTGTTAATATGCATTTAATGCTTAAAGAGTACCGCATGGTCGTAGAGAGAGAGAGAGGGAGAGAGAGAGATTGACAGACAGAGAGAGCGAGAGGTACGCTATTTTAATGATGTTGTCGACAAACATTAGATAAACATGAAACATCATATAAGGTTTTAACTGTGGCAAGAGCCCGAAATACATATTCCTCTACGGGCGGCCAAAGATTTCATGAAATTGGCCTGAGATCGAACGCGAGTTTAATTGGTCAGAAATACAATGTTACTACTATTTGCTACATGTACTCGTTATTGTACAGAAGAATGATGAACAGGCTAGACACTAGTACATATTTATATTTACTTAGACTTGAAAGGAGTCAAAATGATAATTGATGTCTATACTGAGGTTCGGACACTCATGCACATGACATATTTCCAGTGGCCTTATGTTTCATTCACAACATCTGACAATAATGTTCCACATTGCACTAACCGTCCCCAGTGGCCGAGTGGTTAGAGCCTCCGCTTCGGAGCAGTGGGTCGTTGGTTTGTCCCCGGCCGCAACATACCAAAGTCGTAAAAATGGTTCTGGTATAGCTCCCTTGCTTGGCACTCCACATATAAGGGTAGTTCCGGTGTCAGGATAATGTGACTGGGTGTGGTATCATGCCACATGTCTACGGCGTGATTCTGCAGTCTGACAGCACTATCTGTCCCAAGTAGACATCGTCTCTAAATTAATGAAATATTGTGGGCGGGACGTTAAACCCAACAAACACATAATATTACATTGCATCCATATATCATATCATGTTATCCTTCATCCATTAATCTATGTCTAAAAGGGG
>CM037788.1:14753671-14803671 GCA_021229015.1 Solen grandis | reverse complement strand
TTTATAGCTAGTAGCTGCATAGAGCATTGTCACTCATTTTTTTTTATTACATTTGAACTTATCAATTTTATATGCGATACACTAGAACAAGTCCCACGACATCGCAGGATGGGATTCCTCTGAACATCATGCCTAGTGCCCAAGCATATATAATTGATAAACCGGCCTTGATAGCGCTTGATTGTGAAACCGAGGGTTGCTGGTTTGATCCCCACTGGGGTCGGGCACGGTCTCCGTGATGAATGACTTACACTTTCTTTCTGATGATAATTCGTATTCCACCGCTGTACTTAGTTAACAACATAGATGCGTGCTCAAGTTTCGGTACTGTCAAACTCCCGGGAAAGAGTTGTTGGGCGAACAGACCATCTGCTAGCTTTTGGTGGCATAAAATGACGTTAAATATTTCAAAGAAAATCAAATATACCAAGTTTAACATACAAAATGAAGAACATAGAGTTAAAAAGGACTCAGTGTTGTCACATGTGTAAAGGTGTGTGCGTTTGTGTGTGTTTATTTCACAGGGGAGGATAATGGTTGCAGCATTGGAATATAGTACAGAATGGATTTATTTATGAAAACGTTCAATTGTTGTGAACAATAATAGTTTCATTGCGACATGCATAGTAGAATTAATCTAATGCTACAGGTATGTCAAACGAATTGAAAAAAAAATCACAGAAAACAGATCACAAATCAAAGACTTATAATATGACGCATGCGAAATGCACAGGTTAAACTTTGGCTGTATATCCGTTCCCCGGTATTGGTGTGGCAATAACATTGAACCGGTTATGAATGACGCCAAGAGCACCACTTAATACTGCAAACAGCTATTACGTTTTCTTAGCCTATGCTTTTCACGTGCACCATTTGCTGTATGAATGCTATACAACAGCGTCTTCTTTCCGAGCGTTTTTGTAAATGCAGCACAACACAAATTTGAAAGATAATTTGGATAACTCCCAGATATAAATAATTGGATCCGTGTAGTTAAAATGGGGACAAATAACCGATTTCGTTGCTTTGTAACACTCGTTTAACGTGGCTGTGAGGCTATCCGAGGTTTCCCCAGAAGAGCAGACGTATTTTCGAAAGATAAGAAAAACCCACTATACCAAATGGTGTTCCCCAGAAATGTTACTATTTTTAAATTTATACAATTTCGATTTCACCATAAATTCTCGCAAACTGTGAAATTTTTATTTGTTTTCAAACACAAACACAAATAAGACAACTTCTGAATGGTTACTGAATAACCTGTATACATAGGGTTGTTTCAAAATGGCGTCAAATCCGACACAAAAATCAGCTATATAGATACTAGTTTATACATTTTGCATTTCATTGCCGACAATATCAACAAATACAAAATTACCAAAATCATGTTTAAAACATATGCTTGGTTTCTAAAACCTTTTCATATTATTTGCATATTAATTCAACGTTGACAAGATAAAACATCGTCAACACCCACGGTATGCAATCCGGCGTACGAGTGGTAAGGGGTTGCGCTCTGTAACGGGGACGTTTTTTTGGTTTGAACACCTGTCGTACATCGTTAAAAAAGCGCTGGTACAGCTCCTGTTTGCTCAGTGCTCGACATTTAAGGTTTGTTTCTGGTCGAGTTGTACCAGTGGCAGGATAATTTTGATGCACCAGTGTTGCTACTAGGACACTCCTAGCTCAGGGAAACCCCCGTGACATCGTCCTGACAATATAACCCAGTTTTGCAACATCGGAGACTCCGTTACCCATTGGTTGAAACGCTGGTACATGTATCTGACTGGTTATGTCTTGTATCATGACACTTTTTTACGGCGTGATATCGATGTGTCAATTCCTGTTTCATAATGGTCACGTGGAGTAAGAACCCCAGGTACTGCACGTGCGGCGATCAAACCCATTCTCACATGCAGTATGAGATTCAGCACAAGTTGATTTGGATCAGAAAAGGTGTGAAGAGTTTATATTATCATTTATGATTCTTTTTTATATAAACAAAGAATCTTCCTGAATCAAATTATTCGACAGGGGGAGGCATTCATATTCATATTCAATATTCATATTATGTCATATTATGTTCTCGGGTTTCTTTTTAAGTCGATTAGAAAAAAGTCCTTACATTTATACCAATCCCTCCCAACGGTTCCTGGATTGGACCAGTACTTTTCACCTGGAAATATCATGAGAGAGTCTATCGCAGTGGAAATATAACTCCTATCTATTGCACGCCCGATCATTCCGCCTTGAGATGGGAAGGTCGTGACCCCGTCCGCGTCATACCAAAGTAATGATATAGCTACCTGGCTTGGCGCTCATCATAATTATAAGGGTAAATACTGGTTAGCCCGGTGTCAAAATAATGTGACTGGGTGTGGTATCATGCCAGATGGATACGGCGTGATACTGCAGTGTGGTAGCACCATATCTGTCTCATGTGGACATAAACAGCAAATGAATAAAATACTGTTGGTGGAATGTTAAACCCAATAAATAAACAAACAACCGTATTATTCATTTCACATAGGATAAAGATACAAGGGACATTATTATTTAAACTGTGCAAAAGTGTGTGTCTAAACTGGCAAACTATCGGTGACCAGTACAGTATAGTACAGTACCGTCAGTCAGCTAACTGAACTTAGTTAATCATTTTATCATACGGACATTGGAATCATAAAAACGATATGAATTCATTTTGTATTTTTATAACAACATTTGAAGATGTTGGAAGCATGGCAAATGACCTGAAGACTGGAAATGAACCGGATAATGTTCCCGATACTGCTGCTGCTGTTGATGCTGAAGCTTCAAATGATGATTATGACAGCGGTGAAGGTATCCTCTGCATCTATGCAAGGAACTGCTAAATATACAGTGAGTTATTGAAAAATATTATAAAAAACATAATCTATATTTGTATTAATCTGTATTTATGTTTTGTGTGTAGTTATGTTACTGCATGTGATTGTATGTAATTGCATGTGAGTGTATGTTATTGCATGTGATTGTATGTTATTGCATGTGATTGTTTTTGTATGTACACTCAAACCTGTCTTAAGTAGTCAAAGAGAAAGTGGCCGCTTAACAGAGTGACCGCTATGTGAAGTTTAAAAAAAATGCTACAGTGTGGTGATATTAAAATGCTGTACAGGACAGCTAATACAGGTTCAACTATGATTTGATTATATGCACGGGTGTGCATTTGATTGTATGTGTATGTGTAAGAGTGTGTGTAGGTTGCGTGTGATTGTATGTGCGTCCGTATTACAGCATGTATGTGTGTAGGTGCATTTGCACTCACATGATGGCATGTGTGGCGTGTGTGGTTGTGTGTGTCTACGCATGTGATTGTATATGTATGCATTTGTACGAGTATATGTGCGTAGGTGATTTCATGTGAGTACCGTATGCAAGTTTGTGTTTTTAACTGAGTGAATATAATAAGACCCACTTAAAAAAGATATCAACATATAAAAGTATCCCAAGAAAGATTTCGCTTATTTTATTTCATTATTCATAGTTATACGATTTTAGTCTTTTTTTTTCAAATATTTTTGGCTGGACGATGGATAATGGTTGTGGATTTAAAAAAAAATGTAAATTAAAAAAATAAAATAAAAAACAAACACACACTTTCTCTGTGAGCTTTAATTTGTTTGTTGAGTTTCATTATTGTTCTGTCCAATCAAAGGTTAATTATGTGGCTTTAATTATTGTTGTTGTTTATAATTGTTGTTGTTTTTATGTCTTATCAATGACGTATCATTGTATTTAAATGATCATAATTTCTGTTTAATATAAACTGTTGGAGCTCAACCAGTGTTACATTTTTATATGATGCAAATTACAACCAAATTTATGCACGGAAAGCTCAACACTTTTTCGAATTCAACCTTTCTGTTAACCTTCAAACAAATGATATCAAACACATTCTATTTCAAGCCTTTCGACACCGGTCACTCAAACCTGTTTGGGATCTCAACAACAAACCACCCGTCAAACAAGATTTCCATATTTACATCACCAAAACGAGAAACATTGCTTTTCAATGATTATGTTGTATATGTGTCTCAAATTAGAAATGATCATATCTTCTTAAATTCTTTCCATTTAGCTTGGAAAAAATTTTTTTTTTAATTCTTGATAAAGATTTCCTTGTGAAAATTAATATCTTTTAATTTAAAAAACGTGAATTTTTTTTCAATTTTTTATTCTTTTTAGTTTACTCAACAATTCAATTATTAAAAACCTGAAATTTATTTATTCGTTCGTCCCGTTTATTTTCTAATTTTCTTTATTAGACAATATATTTAGATATTCAGGAACAAAAAAAACAAAAAAACAACAACAACAAAAAGCAACAACAGAAAATGGAATATTCAAATTTGAAAAGAATATTCTAAGGTAACTGCATCTGTACATTACCACAGCGTCAACTTAAAAATGCATAAAATAAATAAACATAATAGGCCATCATCGCAAGATTTTTTTTTTTTAATTTCCACAAATTGAAAAAAAAAATATATATTGGCAGAGTTCAGATTACAAAGTGTATTTTTACTACATTTCTCTCATGCAGAGAAGAAACATGAACTATCTTTTATAAAATATAGCATAAAAAATATACATTATAAGTAAGCATGTAAACATATTATTTTTGTGATATTTAACAATTTACATTTATTTTTTTTTTTTTTTTTTAATTCCGCTTAGATTCCAACCCACGCGGAGTGTGGAAGGCAGATTTGCTACCACTGCACCAACTTGGAGCCGTATTGTGCATTGATTATCAACAATTATAACTTTACGATTGTGCTGTGTAATAAACGTTTCCCGAACGTTGGAAATAAATTATATATATATTATATATATATATATTTTTTTTTTTTTAAACAGTGACCATTTGTTTTCATTTTGTTTTTGAAATGTTTAGAGAGAAAATATTCTCTATAAAATTTTAGTAAACGAAATAATAATAGGTCTAATAATAAGTAAATAATATATTTTATTAAAAAAAATGAAAAAGTTAAAAATAGATACAATTTGAAACCTGTTCAAATGCCATTATAAGTAAAATACATAAGTGCTGAATTTCAAGGGCATATTACATGTATTTTGCAACAAGTGTCTGCACAAAGCAGAACGTGCATTTCCCTAACGTTCTCTTAAATGTGAACTCATCCGGCCTTTACTGTTGTACAGTTCAGGTCTCAATTAAAGCATGATCCGGTGGGTCTTATGCAAAGTCACTTTCCTTCTTTACGAACAACTTATTTTTATCTTCTTATTAATTTATTCTCATATCTATTAATCTCTTAATTATTCTTTCCATCTCTCAACTTTACAGCTCAACATTCTTCCACGTATTTTACTTCTCAACAACTTTCCCGAACACTATATTCATTTCCTAACCTTTACCTTATTGCCCAACCTTTCCCACCTCTTTCTCCATTTCCCCTTACCCCAAATCTCTCCACTACCCTTACTCCTACCCCCCCCCCTCTCTCTCCACTTTCCTTTCATACTGCCCCACCTGTCTCACCTCTTCCCGCACTTACTGCCCCACCTCTCTCTGTCTATTTACTGCCCCATATTTCTCTCCACTTTCCTCATTGCGAAATCTCTCTCTCCAATTCGTTAATCCCCACGTATCTCTCCATTTCCCTTACTTACTGTCCCACCTCTGTCTCCATTTACTATCCCACATCCCACACGCCAACGCCTATCAAATCACATGAACACATACCACACACATACAAGCAAATGTATGTGAAGCATTTGGGTTTCCTACCCCCGCGTGACCTTGATGAACCGGGTATGGTTGAATAGGTCTCGGGACCACACCCATATCAGGTAACATCAGGAGGCCCGGCCGGATACCTGTAATTAATAATATTGCAGTAGAAGTTAGTGTGATAAAACATTAATCATTAATAAGCACAACCTCATCATGATTGTTACTTAAATCACCGAGTCTTCTCTTATAGGTCCATCTTCGGATACTCCTTTACCTTAGTTCATTATAATAAGTATGTTTGTTTAGGTTTAAAGTCCCGCAGCAGTATTTCAACCATTATGATACTGCAGTCTACATGGAACACAACACTGCATCACTGACTTATCATGCCGTAGGCAAGTGGCATATTCTGACACTGGGTTGAATTGACCTGGAATTAATCTGGGATGCTGATTGCCGAACACAAAGGAGATATACCACTCTTTACTATGTCGAACTAGCAACACCCCGTAATACGACGGAGTCTCTACCCGCTTGTTAATCGAATTGCATACCGTGGGCGTTGACGATGTTTTAAAAGCTTTTCAACTTTTAATTAATAAGCAAATCATATGGCCAGTTTTATCAAGCCTAGCATAGGCTTTCAACGTTATCTCAGTGTATTTGTATTTGTTGATATTTCCGTGTATTACATAAATTAAAAAGTCTAAACTTTGGGTGCCTGGATAGCGGGGTAGTAACGCGCCTAGCGTCTCACAAATGCGTCCCGGGTTCGATTCCTTGTAACGTACATGAGAAGTTACAATTGTCGCCCGTTCAGATATTAGGGTTTTCTCCGAGATCTTCGGTTTCCCCCAACAACAATGACCACATATGCCGCCACCACAGCCAACTAGACTAATTAATACATGTATTATTTATTACTTGTTTCGTAATCAATGTAAAATAAATAAAGTTTTATCTTTAAATTTAAAAAAACAACAACAAAACAACAACAACAACAACAACAACAAAAACTGAACGGTTCAGTTTAGTTCTCGTTGTGATGCAATAGAACAAAGCCAAACCTCCAAGAATCTTCAAAATATATCTCTAAATATAAATGCCATCGAATATGAACAAGGCTTTGTTCTGGAGGATTGTGCACGCAACATCCGGAATGCCGTTGACGTCAGGACTTAATACGAGGGTCCTCGTATGTCACTTAACATTCCCGGAGGCAGAGTGGTTCGAACATCAGCATCGGAACTTCATCGTGTTCACCTAAGAATGACAAAATATCCCACAGCATCGCTTTGTTGTAGTTGTGTTGTCTATGAGGCGTCGGTGCACAGCATGTCTTGCAGCTGATGGGTCATACACACGATATTGACTTTTAGGAAGCCACTGTTTTCATCTAGTGGCTTTGTAAATGTCGTAAAATTTGTAAATTGTTGTTTTTTGAAATGAAATTCCTACAGATGATGTCTATGAAATTGATTTTTTGGTTCAAAATTGCATGAAATTTATTTATTTTAAAATTATCAAAATGTGACTGGTGCGTTTTAGGTTGTTGAATATAAATTCTTTAAAAATAAATATCATTCATGTTTTTGGTCCTAAATTTGGTGTATATTTTGACGTTGTGGCAATAAATGTTTAAGAGTTAAATTTTGTGTTTGGCAGTTTGTAAACACAAATTGTATGATATTGTGACATTATATGGATTCAGAATAACGTTATAGAAAAGGAATTTTTGTAAATATATCTAATAATAGACGCGTTGTGTAAGGGGCATATACCATGTATTTCCAGGTCTTGTTGACTTATAACAACCAATTTATATTCATTCGACTATGAACTAGGTAGGTCAGCATGCATAGATTACATAAACGATAATGTAGGCCAGAAAGACAAATATTGTTCATGCGGACATCTAGTAAACAAGGGAGATAAGTCGTCTAGTCTTCTTGTGGCAACAGCTTACTTCCATACTTTAGTGAGAGACTCGTTATTTAGCATAATATATTACTACTAGCAGTACCTGATAAATCATTATTTTCCAAATTGAATGAATGCTGTTTATGTTATAGCGATTTCTTTTGCTGATGTTATTAAAGACTTTGCAATGTATGTATGTATGTATGTATGTATGTATGTATGTTCATATTATTTTATTCATTGGATGTACAACTAATAAATATATTATTTTATTTAGAAAACACACGGAAACTTCAACATAACAATGGCACATATCATTTGATCAACAACTTACCGTATTAACATTGTAATTTAATATTTGTTTGAGTTTCTAAATCAACAACAAACTATTGCTATATATAATTTATGAATACAGATGAACATGTATGTATTTTATCTGTAAAATCATCAATAATTTGTAGAATCTTTAGTAAAAGACCTCCCAAAAATTCGATAAACATATAATGTGACTTGTGTTCATTTAAACATGACTAAGAATAAAAATAAGTGTCCACTGTGTATTGTATTATATGTGTATATAAGGTCAGAAATTATTTTCTTATCAAGTGCCATATGTACCGATCGATCCCTGTGATATACATATATTTTAACAGACGCAATTGATGCTGATCAATCTACTTCGAAAGGAAGAAACTAGTATCCGGGATGAATTGCATGTGGCGGATGTCTCAAACCATAATTTTGAAAGAAAAAAAATTAAACAATGGTCAGGACTTTTTTTTATGTAATAGTAATGGTATTGTCTTCGATGGCTAAGTATCAAGGAAGATATATGTATGTGTGGCATGATTTTCTAAATGATTCTGTTGAACGAATATTTTAAATATTGTTACTTTTGACGTGACTACGAATTAAGATGAGAATCAACTATGTATGTGTTTTGTGTGTACGTATGTTCTAAATTTATTTTCTCATTAAGCTGACTGACTTGAGACATTAGTATCCATCGCAATTCAACTCATTGGTAAATTCATTTTAATCAAAGCAATTGATACTGACCTATATCGAAAGGAAACCAAATCAAGGTCTGGGTTGAATTGCATGTAGCGGATGTCTCCACTTATAATCATAAAATGGAATCTTCTCGAAACAATGGCCTGGGCAGATAACTATGTGCGATCAACAGTATTGTTTCCAGCTGTTAATAACCTTCTCAATTACTTTCATTTTCATATTTAAACTTTTTTTTCATTTTTTTTTATTTTTAAAGAGATTTAATATAGTCAAAAAGTCTCTAAGCTGTACTAGAACTCGCAACCTAGCTTTGCAGCAAGAAGCATAAAATTCGTATTAATGGCAATATAAATTATACAGAAAAATAAATATTTTTACGAATCTAGATATATTGGTTTAGAGGGCTGTGAGTTCGAGTCCCGGCTACCATCTCTTTTTTTTTTTGTATGCGAGAAATCTTTACGCAGAAAGTCTATAACTGTACCTTCCAAAGAACGATGGTTAGGTTAATTGCCCGCCTGGGTCAAGAATCAAAACAGAATAAAACAAGTAACTGGTGCTGCACGCAACACACGAGTCACCTAGCGGTGAGGTGCATATTTTTTCCGTTACCATAGCAACCAGAATTTTTGTCTGAGAAAAAACAAGAAAAAAGTGGCATGTAGAATCTCCATACTGTCATCTATTCATATACCAAATATCATAATATTATCTTAAACGGTTTTAAAGTAATCGCGATATCCAGATTTCCGGACATTCGTACGGACAGAGGGACAGACAGACGGAGGGTAAACCTATAAACCCCTCTGGTGAAAACACCGGTATGGGACTAATAAAAAACATTGAAGTTGATTTTTGGGTCAAAAAGCATAAAAATGAAGAAAAATAGGATGGTTTTAAAAATTTCGACCCTAAGCAATAGAACTACTTATCCCAAGGCTTACATTTCAATACATAAATCATATATCTAACTATAAAAAAGCTACCGTATCCCCCCAGATACCCGTCAGAATGAATCTCCGTCATCCTAGAATCTTTTTTTTTTTCGGGGGGGGGGGGGGGGGGCAGGCCCCCGGACCCCCCTAGCACTATCATCACAATCATGTCTTTAGCCCTCCCAGTTAATAAATTCTAGATCCGGGCCTGAAATGGGTATATGTACGTGTTTTATTCAGTTGACTATACGATAATGAATCATACATTTTGAATACTGTGAAATAATTAATTTTAGTGGGACACTAACTTTTGTCGATTTCGTAGAGGGTTATATATATTAATACTAATCCCCATGAAAATTTGTCTCTTATATAGACCTCATGTTTTCTAGAACATAGATCCATGAATAAATGTACTCATTAAATTCTCTTAGGTACATAATCAATAAAATTTAATGTCAACGAAAATTAATAACTTTAAAGTATACTGAATCTATACATTAATTAAATAACGTTAAACTAATGGGCCAACTCTATTGAACATTTATAGCAAGCAGAAAACGTGCACGCAATTCCGAAAAGACTGTCAAATAACTATTATAGTAAAAAGAGAAACCCAACTGGACTGCGAGGTTAAATGAGAGAATGCACAAGCAGACGTTATTGATTTTTTATAAAACGGGGAAAATAAATAATATATACCAGTAAGCATCCTAGCTTAGTTCACACAAGTGTGTACTTGTCCGATTTTAAGATCGGTTTATTATACATTCACGTATTCAGTACTTTGAGTTTCAATATGAGATCCTGAAATCTAGCGGTATGTTTTTGTTAACGGATTTTTTTTTTGGTGTTACATTCCACGTTTGTAGTCAAAGTCGGCTATGGACGTTCTGTAAATTCTTCGTACTGCAAATTGTTTAACGATAAAAAAATATGTATAAACGCAATTCGGTGTTTTCCCTTTCCTTTTTCAACAAAGTATTTTAAAACTTGATATCATAGAATGGCTAAAGTGATTGAGCAATTACTCTAACCATACTGTCAATAGAATGAGTGCATTCGATATTTCCTGGTGCACATACCTTTGATTGCAAATTAAAGTTAGGTGTAGTCCTATGCACGTTTGTTAACTGCAGATATTCATCTGAGAGAACTGATAAACTTCATATGAAGACCTTTAATATTTAGACCGTTTTAGTTTACGGGACCCAGTAACCTTTTTCATTATAACTCGATAATCAGAAAGCATCATGATGAAGATTAGTTTACAAAAGTCTAAAAAAATCATGTTGTTAAATCGTTTGGGTAGTTGACTACAGATTCGAATCGTGCGTGTTTGATCCCAGCTTTGGACAGGTATTTTTGAAAACCTTACATGACACAAAGTACTGGTCTAAACGTCGTGTGTTGGAATTATTTTTATTTTGAAACATATTAAAGAAAATATATTATCACTATTGTTTAAACGGCACTTCTACAGTTTACTGTAACAATATAGCAATATATTTTAAAAGCACTATTTGGGATCACACTTACACATTTTCCGACAAGTGTATAAATTTAAATGTCTGTTTATGCAACTAGCTTATGTAGTTCAATTCTTTATCTGTAGATATATCTGATATATCATATATAACCAAAATGCCAAATTAAAGCTAATATATAATAGTTAAACTACTTATCTGTTCCCTCCAATGATGTATCATAAACGTCGATGGTTATTTGCACACGATATTTCCGTGTACTATCTTTTCTTTCCGCATTAAAATAAAACTGTTTTAATTACATATTCGAAGCACACATATCAAAAATTGTATTCATGTATAAAGTTAAACCTTAAAACGTATAACTTATAATTTTAAGTTAGAATATATGCATGAACACGTGTTTACTAAAAGCATCCCATGCCCTCTTCCATGCGCCTGTTACAAAAAGTTTGAGATATAATACCACTGGGCACGACGCAGCACGACAAATAAACAGTTATAAATTTATTATAAATGTTTGCTCATATAAAAATAAGATATGATCTTTAGAGGCTAAAATCATCTCTTTCAAATAATTGAAACACTTGATACAATATTTTACTTTGCCGTCTAGATTTTATTGTAAGATATGTGGTATTTGATATGTGGTACATATGCCTTGTTTGGCTGTGTGTTTAACAAACGCACCTTGTTTGATATTCATATGCTTCGTCTTTGATAATTAAGCACAGCATCCCGTTTGAGCTATACAATCAATTTGACACGTTATTAACAAGGGATTTCAAGGTAAACATAGCCTCTACATATATTAATGAGTTTTATTTATAACCATTTTTGAGCAGATAAAACCGACTTTCGAATTCAAATAGTTCCTCCTTCCGATTGCTTAATATTACTGGCATGTAAAAAAAACCGCCGAAATTTAAAAATCCGAAATGAACATATACACATTTTTATAATTTTAAGTCATAATCAAATAAAATGGATTTTTAAATAAGCAATAATGTAATTAAAAAAACTTACTTGGAAATAATCTGACGCCAAAGCAATGTTTAAATGTCGTTTGCTGTAAATAACATTTAAGGGTACTCTTGTGCTAATTACTATCGATGTACATAGTATGCAATAATTTATAAAACTATATATTGTTTCTTTAATCTTTGAAATCGGTTCTGTGTAATGCAATAGACATAATCTTTAACAAACATTTATGACGGAGTTTTTATTTTTATTTTTTGTAAGTTAAAGTAAACATAGAAATGCAAGAGATCCCCATTGCCAGTCCTTTAAAGATCAGGTAATTTAAAACATTAATCATTTGCACGACGAAGAAAAAATCAAAAGATTGCAAGGTAGTCTGTTGTGCAAATTTATGGAGGAATAATATTTATTAAATATGTATACCAGCTAATTACATGTATATAGATATAATTAAAAAAAACTTATTTATGTTACGTCGATTGGGAAACACGTTCTTGCTAATTATTCCAATACTTCTCGACTAGTCCTAGACTAGTCCAGCATTTTGCGCCTGTGGACCTCATGAAATATTTCCTTCAAACAAGATTCGAAACCACAACCTTCATATTCCCAGTCGGGTATGTTATTACTGGACCATGGCGAAACTGGTACAACATAGGTTAGACACTTAGATGATATGTAACACGGTTTGGGCTCGGGCAAACGCAAATAATAACAATGACGTTACATATATAAAATATGATATTCTGTGTATTTTAACATACATAAATGTAACCACATTTATGTCGACAAGTAAGAAGGAATGACACGGCCCTAAATCTATATACAAATCATGAACATGCAATGTTTAACCGAATGTGAAGATTAAGCATAGTTTACATACACTAGACGCAGACTAACATATAAGTTGAAGTGCACACTATTTAGCTTTGGACAAATCCAGGTGTACACACGGAAACAAAACGGACATGCAGTGTACACATAACATACCATTTCACCAGAGGGTCGACATTACCCGGTATAATTAACTGATTTAATTTACCAATCAGGGAATGCGAAATAAATCTCAAGTGTATGTTTATTTTCCATTGAACAATGTGTGGAGTTATACACCAGCATGCTGATTAGGTGTTCGAAAAGTGCTCGTTGATTTACGTATATTTGCGTCTCATTTCGGAGTGAAAAAGTCTATGGCCTTTGTTTATTCAAGGGGCCATATCACTGAATGGCTATATCAGTTGAAACAGTTAAACCGGAAACCGGTTTCGATGCAGTGATGTCCGAATATGTCCCGGTGTAACAGTCAGGTTTTTCCCCAGTCAGTTTTTTCCCCGGGGAAAAAACTGACTGGTCAGGTTTTTCCCCGGGGAAGAAACTGACTGGTCAGGTTTTCCCCGGGAAGAAACTGACTGGTCAAGTTTTTCCCCGGGGAAGAAACTGACTAGTCAGGTTTTTCCCCACCCAGTCAGTTTTTTCCCCCTCTTTTTTTGAATTTTTTAAGGTTTCTGAGGTGGGGAAATTCTGGACCAGTCAGTTTTTTCCCCCCTATCCTATATATTGTTCGTGATGGTGGGGAAATTCTGGCGTAGTCAGTTTTTTCCCCCCTGTCATTTACATTGTATTGATGGTGGGGAAATTCTTGACCAGTCAGTTTTTTCCCCCCTATGCAATATATTGTGCTTGATGGTGGGAAATTCTGGCCTAGTCAGTTTTTTCCCCCTGTCATTTAGATTGTTCTTGATGGTGGGAAAGTCTTGACCAGTCAGTTTTCCCCCCCCCCCTGTCATGTAGATTGAGCATGAAGTCAGGAAAATTCTGGACCAGTCAGTTTTTTTCCCCCCTATCCAATATATGTGCGTGATGGTGGGGATATTCTGGCCTAGTCAGTTTTTTCCCCCCCTCTCATTTTGATTGTTCTTCATGGTGGGGAAAGTCTTGACCAGTCAGTTTTTTCCCCCCCTATCCTATTTAGTGTGCGTGATGGTGGGGAAATTCTTGACCAGTCAGTTTTTTCCCCCCTGTCATGTAGATTGGCTGAGTGGAAATTCTGGACCAGTCAGTTTTTTCCCCAATATTTGTGGAGGTAGGGAAACTCTGGCCTAGTCAGTTTTTTCCCCCCTATCCAATATATTGTGCGTGATGGTGGGGAAACTCTGGCCTAGTCAGTTTTTTCCCCCCTGTCATTTACATTGTATTGATGGTGGGGAAATTCTGGCCTAGCAATTGTGCGTGATGGTGGGAAACTCTGGCCTAGTCAGTTTTTTCCCCCCTGTCATTTACATTGTTTGATGGTGGGGAAATCTGGCCTAGTCAGTTTTTTCCCCCCTATCCTATTATTGTGCGTGATGGTGGGGAAATTCTGCCAGTCAGTTTTTTCCCCCCTGTCATGTAGTTTGAGCATGAAGTCAGGAAAATTCTGGACCAGTCAGTTTTTTCCCCCCTATCCAATATATTGTGCGTGATGGTAGGGAAACTTTTTCCCCTTCATTTAGTGTCTGATGGTGGGGAAATCTTGACCAGTCAGTTTTTTCCCCCCTGTCATGTAGTTGAGCATGAAGTCAGGAAAATTCTGGAGTCAGTTTTTTCCCCCTATGTAATATAACATGCAGGAATATGTTAAACATGTAGTTAGTCTTTCTCCCACATCTAATAGATTGTGCAATATGGTGGTGAAATTCTGATTAAACTTTGAATTAAATTAAAAAAATTGATACTTGAACACTTTCTACTTTTGATTTAGATCTTTAATTTGAATTAAAATCTTAAAGAATAAAAAAAGAAAGAAAGAAGAACGACAAAAACACTAACACACATTTCAATTAGGCAACCATCACGCACAATCAACATGACAGGGGGGGAAAACTGACTGGTCCAGAATTTCCCCACCATCAATACAATCTAAATGAAAGGGGGAAAAACTGACTAGGCCAGAACTTCCCCGACTTCAAGCCATCAACATGACAGGGGGAAAACTGACTGGTCCAGAATTTCCCCACCATCAATACAATCAACATGACAGGGGGGAAAAACTGACTGGTCCAGAATTTCCCCACCATCAAGCACAATCTAAATGACAGGGGGGAAAAAACTGACTGGTCCAGAATTTCCCCACCATCAAGCACAATGTAAATGACAGGGGGGAAAAAACTGACTGGTCCAGAATTTCCCCACCATCAAGCACAATGTAAATGACAGGAGGAAAAAAACTGACTAGGCCAGAATTTCCCCACCATCAAGCACAATGTAAATGACAGGGGGGAAAAAACTGACTGGTCCAGAATTTCCCCACCATCAATACAATGTAAATGACAGGGGGGAAAAAACTGACTGGTCCAGAATTTCCCCACCATCAAGCACAATGTAAATGACAGGGGGAAAAAACTGACTAGGCCAGAATTTCCCCACCATCACGCACAATATATTAGATTGGGGGAAAAACTGACTGGTCCAGATTTCCCCACCATCAAGCACAATGTAAATGACAGGGGGAAAAAACTGACTAGGCCAGAATTTCCCCACCATCACGCACAATATATTAGATAGGGGGGAAAAAACTGACTGGTCCAGAATTTCCCCACCATCAATACAATGTAAATGACAGGGGGAAAAAACTGACTGGTCCAGAATTTCCCCACCATCAAGCACAATGTAAATGACAGGGGGGAAAAAACTGACTAGGCCAGAATTTCCCCACCATCACGCACAATATATTAGATTGGGGGGAAAAAACTGACTGGTCCAGAATTTCCCCACCATCACGCACAATCAACATGACAGGGGGGAAAAAACTGACTGGTCCAGAATTTCCCCACCATCAATACAATCTAAATGAAAGGGGGGAAAAAACTGACTAGGCCAGAACTTCCCCACCATCACGCACAATCAACATGACAGGGGGGAAAAAACTGACTGGTCCAGAATTTCCCCACATCACAATTAAAAAAGAGGGGGGAAAAACTGACTGGGTGGGGAAAAAACTGACTAGTCAGTTTCTTCCCCGGGGAAAAATCTGACTAGTCAGGTTTTTCCCCGGGGAAAAAACTGACTGGGGGGAAAATCTGGGCTGTTACACCTGTTTGTTTTTCTTAAACTTTAGAATGACTAGCGGTATTGATATCTATGATGCGGTGATACATATTCGGGAGAGAGAAATTAATACGACAAGAAAACTTCAACCTGCATACATATGACATTGATTAAGAGCATATCTGCACAAGAACAATGTGTATTTAAATATATCCGTCCAATGAAATGAGCACGCATGGCTCTAGTCTTAACAGTGTATATGTAAACATATTTTATATCGTCTACGCTTAACGCATATCGTCAGTTATACAGTTTTAGTCAGTTTAATTTAATCACTTTCCATTTGTTTAGAAACAGGTTCAGCATTTACAATATCCTGGGATAGTCAATTATCTAAAGAGAGGAGAAAGGGGACGTTATAGTGAGGGAGAGAGAATGGTGAATATGTTTACTTCAAAACATACACAAATAAGAAAAAATCAACAACAGCAAAAAAATACATATGCATTTTTGATAAAAGTGCCTCTCAAATGAGGAAACGTCGTATCACAAAATCCACGACTTAATGAGACCTATGAGGCAATCAAGTATGTCACCATGTCAACCTCGTTACAAATATGGCATTAACGTTACACGTAAACTAATGGGGATATTATCTACTGCATGAAGTTCAATGGTTTGTGTACACCTAAAAAGAATTTATGCTACAAATGTATTTAGTTTAAGAAAATGTGACCGGCTTGAATCGTCAATTATTCAAAAGAAGGCTAATCAGTCAGTACCAGTGATACCCTTATTCTTTTCTTTCACAAATGTAATATCAGTTATGCTGCTTTAAATCTAAGAAATGCAACAATCAATCAAATGGAATCAAAAATAATTTATATAAACGAAAAAAACAAAACAAAAACTAACTACATAACCATGATTATAGTGTGTTGCTCACGCATGATAATATTAAACACGAATAGTTTATATTCGTAAGGTTGATTCGAATTGATAAATATCCCCAGTTTTGTGAATAAATAGTTTCCATATCAGTGAAAATTGTGTATGGCAAGTTCAAATGATTTTTATATGAGCTACATAGTAGTAGAAAGTTCATTTTCTTATAACTTCTTAATTTTTGCCTAAAAACTCAAATTTTATTCACCATTGTAAAGCTCTTGAAATTCATAGTTTAGTATAAAATATATATTTTAAATGGATGTTTGCACAAAAAATAAAAACACAGTAAAGAAATGAAATTATTGGTTTAGCTCAGAAAATAAACAGTGTATTTTTGTTATAAAGCTATTATCTTTAAATATATCATAATATTATTTTCATTTTTTAAATAAGTCATAAAATCTTTTCAATTTGATGCAAATGTCAGTTAGAAAGACTGACAAATAAAATTACAGCGGTGATTTTATTGTCAGATTTCACCTTTAGTACCTTTAGCCATTCAAAATGGCAGCCAAAATGTGTCTTATCAGTGCCTATGACATCACATGGAAACTATGTGTAAATATAAAAATCTTCAAAACTCAAAAAACTGAAAAACAGATAAAATAACAGACCGATCGCACAGCATATTTTTTATTAGTATCTACTCGGTTGTCCTATACATTTATCAAATATGTAAGCTACACATTTATTCAATTTCTGTGTACATTGCGAATTGTGAATTATGATATTACTTCATAAAACACCAAAGACATAATTATGTTTAGCCTTCTTAAGTAGCCATTATTTACATTTTACCTAAAATCAAACGTTGGTATTGTTAAGCTGATAATACAAACGTATGCATGACATACAAAAAAGCCCTGGTCGATATTTGAACACTTCAGATTAATAGTGTTATGTAAGCCACGTACATCACAGGTAAAATACAGCGCAATTTCCCCGTTTCTAACAATGACCGACCCAGTAGACATAATTGCGAAAATGCCTACACCTAATGTAATACAATAACCCCACGATTTTTAAGACATATGCTTAGATGTACTTGTTTCTAAATATACCCAACCAATCAGTATAAACGTCCTTGTTGTGATTCGGAGTATATCAAGAAGTCTCAAGCACAGCAGTGTGCCCTGGCATTCGCGAGTTTGTCATGCATTGACCCGTGTTGTGCTTTTACATTGACAGTGACATAAATAAACTAAACTAGAATTTAAAAAGAAAATGATACGGTTCTTATGCGTGTAACTGTCAGAGGATCACTTGACAGTTTATAAATATCGACCGCTTGTATTCGAAAACAAAACAGGAAAGGAAAATACAGGTAATTACACATCTCTCATTGGTTTGTGTTGTAGAATGGTGTTACTGAAGGTCAAACGTGAGTTGTCTTTTTTATTTGCTCTTCTTAAACTTGTTATTGTAAATCTTAATCACCTCCATCATGTTTGTTACTCAGCTATATCAAATCTATTGAATAACATTTTAAAGCAGGAATGCCTTTAAATGAAATAACCAAATTAATTACGGGGTTGTGATAACTGCTCCAATCCTCCCCCTCCTAGACTCAAATCTTACAGGTTGTGTGGCTCCTACTTACTGACCTTACTGAACTTAAAAACACCTCACCAATATTGCAGACCTATACTTTATTCTCTTGTGGATATGTAACAGCATATTAGTAGCCGGGTGTCTCTTATTAGTGGTTTGTGTAATTTGTATAAGCAATCCTTAAGCTCAGTCTGTATAAAACTTGTAGCCCCAGGTAAGGAGTCACGTGTTCGAGTTCCTGTATGGCTGCACAATCTTCTCACTTGGTTATACCGGAGGTGGGGCAATGCGATCTAGTTCTCTTGTATACGTATATCGCCTTCCGGTTATCAAGGACATAGCATTTATTATGTAAATTCAGGGAGAAACTCAACATAAGCGGGGCAGTATATAACGGCTTACAAGTATCGGTATTGTGTGAGCAGCCCGGTAGCCCATCCATTTGGTTAAAAATAGTTCTTTGGCTCAAATACTGGTGGTTGCACATGTTTTTACATGTAAGGGTAGCTCAGTGAGTATTGCACTCTCTGTAAGAGAAATGCCGCGGGTTCAAGTCTCGTCAGGTTGCACATTGTTCTCACCCTGTGGGGCCGTGACTGCATGATCTCCGAGCTCACGTTCATCTTAAAGTCTGTATTCGTTTAGAAATTCGAGGCTTGATTTCATTTTGGCAAAGTAGTATATCACGGTAACAATAACTCAAACAGGGAGGACTGTGTGTAAACGGCCGGTTGCTCAGTTCGTAGAGCACTCGAACTGTAAGTCAAAAGTTCCGGGTTAGAGTCCCGGTTAGGTGGCACATATTTTCATACTGTGATATTTACTAGTGACATAATTCTGTAAGTATTCCGATAACTCACCCACCTTATAAAGAGGGGCTCTTTGGCTCAAATCCTGATCTCTCACCTGATTATTTGAATCTTGCAAAAATAGAGAAGCAAATAATAAAGGAAGAATATTCCTTAAATATGTGTACAAGATAAATATATACATAAGTTCAAACTTATATATCTTACGTGGATAAGAAAACACGTTTTTAGTACTTATCCTTATCAAAGGCCCTTGGGTTGGAACATTGTTTTGCGCCTAGGAAGGTCATGAAAATTCCTTGGTAAAAACGGGGATCGAACACACAACCTTCGGATGTCAAGTCGTTTACGTTTCAGATGGACCACGGCGAGGAGGGTAGAGCATAGAATGGAAAGGGTACATGATGGGACCATATATGCATGCAAATCATGTGAATGCAATGACAATCGAATATGAAAATTAAATATGGCTTACATACACAAGATGTAAAAAATAAAACAAGACAATTTCAGTTTGCATAAATACGACCTTGATTTAAAAACATTTCTGCACCCGTACAGTGTGTATCTAAATATACCCGTACAACGAATGTGCAACGCTTGGTTAGAGTCTTTATAGTCTAATTGGTGTACACTTATCCGCAGAGCAGTACATGGCTATACGTGTAAACGTATCAAGAAAAGCTTATCGCATATCACCCGTTTTCCTGCACGTTTGCACATGCTGTGACTTTTTGCAAAGTTTACTTTTTTGAAAAGAAAAGAAAAAAAAAGCACAAAACACGTTACTATTTATGCATGTATGTGGTTCAATTCGCGGTGTAAAAAAAAACAACAAAAAAAAAAACAAACAAAACAATGAAATTAAATATTAATTTATATTCGAGACGTACACGACAGGAAGTCCTTCGTGAGTTATCGTAGGTAAAACATTACTTTATCAATACTACTAGTAGGAGCACTACTTGCTGTAACAAGATGTAGAATGTATAGTAATATCCTTAATAAAATCAATAAATGACGAGCTAAATATAACAAAAAATCAGATTTGGTTTTGCGCCAACACGTTTGCATTTTATGACCGCATGGTTTTGTTAACCCAACTTTGCTAAAGATAAATGATAAGTGCGTTGATATAGTGCGAGTACACTGCTAACGTACGTTGATATTTACATAAAACGTGACCTAAGACTATTTCTGACAAACTGGTGCTTAAATGAAACCTTGATATGTGGTATCTTTGACATATTTAATCGGAAACGTAAATATAAGGAAATACCTTTGGTATAAATGTTCATATATCATTCCAATGAAGTGTTTGCATATATTATTCGTACATGTGTATAAGTGGTTATATTTTATATCTTTTAAACGATACGATTGCTGATATGCGACAATTCTTACAAATTATATTGGTGTATTTTGGGAATGAAAACTATTTAAAAGTTCGCATCGTGATAAGTGTATCTATTAATATATCTATCTATCTGTCATAGCCTTATCGACTAATCACTACATTTTTTTGTGATGCATATCAAGGAATCCATTGTTCTATGTATACATACAACCCATACAGCCAGTCTTCCACTTTGTAAGCATTTGCTTTTAATATGAGGAGACATATAGATACGCCATTGTATGTTCGCCTGTATATCCGTCCATTCTGTCTTACATTCGTCCCCAAAACAGTGTGGCACTCATAACTCCAAAAGTTTTTAACCCATATTAAACTTCACATATCTATTCTAACGTTAAGATGTGGTGTTTCAATCTTATTTTCTTATAATAATGTTAAATGAAGTTGTATAGCGGGCATTTGTATCTAAATTGAGGAACTTTAAGGTATGTTAACCATGCTGGTGTTTAGTTATGAACCTGTGGGTTTATTTTGAACTTAAATGGGTCATGGCAGTGTCAGTGACTTTGTGATAAGAAACTTATTACGATATAACAGTTTGTGACACGTATTTTTCTTTTTTATGAAAATTCACAGATACATATGTCACGTTGGTGCCCTGAGATGCCAACTCTTTGCCTGCATATCATGTCATATCATTTATTTCACTCGTTTTCACCTTGTCGCAATCTCGTTAACCTAAGTGGGTGCATTTAGGATTATACCTTAAGCTCAACACAGTTACTCTGTGGCAGGAAAATAATGGCACACTAAAGACGATAACGCAACTTGCAAACAAGAAAACACAAGGAAAACTAGAAGTCGTTTGTTTAAGATACAAACGAAGCGGCTTTCCGTTTGCTTATTTCAAAGGTATTGAATATAGAAGTTAATACAAAAAAATGGAATAATGATGCATAATAATGTATGATTTAATACGTAAATCATCATTATCATTAATATATGAACTATGACACGTATACAGTCACAGCGACGATATTCTTGTTTTCTTTATAATGTAATACATATACTTAAAACAAGATGTGTAAAATATGTTATGAGGTATAATTTACAAATAAATACCCACAAAACGGCGCTTTGCAATTGCTTTATTGCTTATAACTCAAGAATGTGAAGTCATATGTTTTTGCATTCCTCCTGGATAATTGTGTCTTAGATGAAACAAAGTATTCTAACTGATCAAATTTCAGGTTTAAAACGAAAGCCGAGATGCCGCTTTGCGGTTCTAGTTTATATTTGCTTCCTGTTGAATCAAATCTTAGACCTATTTACCAGGTTAGAATAAAATATCTATGGTTTGAATACATTACTACGTTTATGTAAATCTTAAAATGGTAGGAGAGAGAGAGAGGTGGGGGCAATTTTTTCATATTTTTGTTGTTGCTTTTCGTTGGGAGGATGCTTTTTGTTGTATATTTGATCATCTTGCCATTTTTACCTTATTTTATGAGCATGGTTGAGAGGGAGAGAGATAGGGAGAAATATGGGGAGAGAGAGAGAGATAGTGATAGAGGGAAAATACAGAGAGAAAAGGATATAGATAGGGAGATAAAGAGATAGAGAGTTTCAGTGTAATAAAAATTATCGTTATTCACTCTGTGCAGTGCACACTTGCCGCATGTCTTTATTTGGTTCTTTGCACATTCTCAAGTATTTATTCACCCTGTTCTTGGTTTTAAGATCGGTGAACAATTTACATGAAACTTATTCCATATACATTGGAGCTGGCTGTTCAATATTTACCTGGGTTGATATAATGTTAACGACAAACGCTTTGAAAAAAGTAGCATATGACATTTGGCTTTATCCATTCATCACTGTCAGAATATTTCTAAAGATAGCGCAACATATAAATAATCACGCGTCTTAATAGATTGGCAAATTGTGTGTGTATATTTTTTATTTCTCACGTTTTATTAACCAATGACATTATTCCTGTATGTAGTTCTACTTTAGTCTAAACGAGACAGATTCAGTTCTGCTTCACTGCGATATAAGGAGGAATAGAAGTGACATAATATCATTGTCTGTTCCTCAGTCAGTACTGTATGTTCTGGGCACCGACCAGGGAATAATACCAGCGTCATTGTTAACGACTTGAGTATGTCGCGACCCGGGATTGCACATAGTAGGCGGACGCTCTAACTATTCGGTAACTTGGACCATACCACCAATCTAAGATTATATTATATGTTGAATAATTGATGATAATCGAGCTTATGAAGAATATTATTGAACATCGGATGACGGTAAACCCCATACGTTGTTGATTCGATAATAGTCCTTCTCATTTAGATAACATGGATGAGACAGTTTTCCATCGTTCTACCAGTGTCCGTCTGTGTGTTCAGTGTCTCCCTCTACCAATAATAAAATGACTGATGTCGCAACAACGGTAAACCCAAGAACAGAAATAAAAACAACAACGATTCAAAACATGGGCTATTGTGGCGTTAAACCGTTACAATGGGTTAAATGAATTTATACAAATACTTAAATGTTTAACCGAGGTTGATAACGAACTTGTATAGTTAAGCTCATGTACAGGTGTTCTCATTATTAGTAACATAACTGCCAACGTACACCTTAAACCTTTCCACGTGCACAGGAATACCTGATTCCGTGTGTAGCAAAACATATGCACACGCAAAATTAATTTAAACTAGGACGTGCAATATTGACTTTCATAGTTTTAATTATATATATATATATATATATATATATATATATATATATATATATATAATGCAGATCATAAAATGGATGTATATTCGCCTAACAGCACATTGTATTTACTTGTCTAAAACTACAATAAAGAAAGAGCGAACAAACAAACGATGGACGGATGGACAGAAAACACTGAGCGTACATGTATAATGTTTATGTCATTGAGCAAATTATAAACGTTCATCCATATTTAATTATAATCGTATTTACACAACTAATAATTGGACGGTAAAATGATCGAATGCACATGTTCGGGGTTTTAGTATCAGTCGATTCAACGTATACAAATCACTCTATAGTTAATAATCCCGTGCATAATACTATCATTTTACCTGTCCTAGAAAAAGAAAAATCTATATTTATACTCAGAAGAAAAAGTCGATAAGCTACCTCTTCGTTTGTAAACGTTTCTTTATCCTTTTACACACCACGCTGGTTAAAGCATTACAAAATATTCACGTTGATAATGTGTTCGGTGTATACATTTATCTATCATAGATTATATGCATGACAATGGCCTTGTCTGTACCCGAAAATATCTAAAAATAATCGTCAAAGCAATGTCCAAGGTCAAATATATAGCTTTATTGGTATAGTGCTGCCTTACTGCGACATACTTAAAAAATGTCATAATACCACGCAATGTTATTGTATCCTGTCATTTGACAATTAAGTTTTCTAGTTTTATTATTTCAACATTCAGTGATAGATCTGGATTATTTCCTGCATTGGACAAGTACTTTGCAAAAGAGAAAAGCATGAAAGATTAATGTTCCTTACGTGGTTCAAACCCACGTCCTTCGGATCCACACTAATCTAAGTTACCACAAGACAACGGCGGAATTTTAAGTTACCGAGGGACAAACATGTTGGTATATCAGAATACGGCCGGACGCTTTTAACAATCGACCACCTGAAGCGATGTATTTTTATATCGGCATAAATCACTGTTGTGGTAGATCTCGCATTTTTACATGTAGGCCTGCAATTGCATGTTTTCTTTATTGAGCATACCATATATCAACCGGGTATGCATAAATTTTGTAACTGTAGTTTCAATGTCTTACAGGCAAAGTTTTGATGAAAGTCGTGATAAAGGAGTGTATCTTCGAGTCCTGAGACTTTTGAACATATTTTAATGTATATATTTCAACATTGATTAATTTGAGGGTTAACTGCTATGCGCTGCCGGGTGTGTTTTAAATACCATAATCAATACAATCTTGTATTCAAAACTTATCCTTAAACATAACCAAAGAAAACCGTTGTAATCTTACGTTTGTATATCGATATGCTTGGGAAAACAAGAGAAATAAAAATGATGGTACGAAAGCCAAAATAACCATTTATGATAATATTTAAAATAATTTTCTTGAATGAAAATATTATTCGAATTGGTTTCGGAACCGTCCATTCATTACATTTTAACAGTCTGTTTATCAAAAATCGCACTTATGCATGCTATAGGATTTTATGCTTAAGCTCTATATATTGAAACAGACAAGGACACCTCTTTGTCAGTACATAAGAATAAGTAATGGGAAGTTTCAGTCAGTCAATAATGATATGAGATTACATGCAGTGACTAATCGAATGCGAAACTGAAACAAATATATCTTATAAGTATTAAATATGTATTTAAACTAAGATTAAGGATATTCAAGTCCCTGTCGTCTACCTTTGTACAAATCCCGGTGCAATTGTCGATGTATTTTGAGTAGTAGTTGTTGTTGTTTTGCGTTAGAGGTATAACCTATTTTGCATCAGCAAGACTGTTGCACTTTTCCAAGGTTCAATTCTTATTTAATAAACGGCCAAACTGTACACTTAATATTATGTAACATTTCACTCTCAAGTCTATACATACATAAAATGCACATAGATCATTCGCTGCACTTGCTTTGCTTAAAACGATAACGGGTCAAAAGCAATGTCAATATTATCAAGGACAGTTTTCAAATACATGATTTGTGTTTATTTTCGGAATGCATAAATCGATTTCCCGAGAATGAAACCGTCTCGAGACTAATGTTAACTAGATAAGATATTTGATTGCATGAATTAAAAAAAAGGCAATCATCAATAGACAATACTATGCACCCGAATAATGTGTCTCTAAAAATACCTGTCCAATGAAGAGGCAAGGCCCGGATGTAGTCTTGACAACATGTAAACTTATAAATAAAAGCCCAGCTCATGACATTTTCACTTTTGTTTTGACGTTGGCACAAACCGTGATTAATACGATGTTAAGAGTCATGGAAAAAACATACTATCATTTATACTTTTGTCATAAAAATATTTTAAAACTGTTCAGTTGGAACTATTGATATTATATGAGTATCGGTTTGTATTCAAGGCGCACGCAACAGAAAGGTCTATGTGATATATCTGATAAATCGTAAGTTAACAATTTTATAATTAGTAAGTAGGTAGACAAGATTCCGCTTGTATGTTTTAAAATACGCAATTTTATAGTATCTCGTTAATATCATTTATCCTCTCTCTCTCTCTATATATATATATATATATATATATCCTCTCTCTCTTTCTCCTCTCCCCCCCCCCTCTTCTCTCTCTCTCTCTCTTTCTCTCTCTCTCTCTATATATATATGCAAATATAAGTGACGAAAAGCCTCGTTTACAAGTTTATATATAATATATAATATAAGTCCCCCCCCACACATATTCTTTCTGTACCGTTTGTTTTTATATACACTTTTTACAAAAAATATGTTGTAGAACGATTATCTTAATCTGTACACAATACGTATAAAAACACCTCAACATTTTATGAAATCTGATTTTTTTACGAGTGTGTCATGTGTATATACATTCGGTTAGGGACAAAACTTACTTGCCCATATTTAAATGTAATATGTAGTGCCGAATGCTGTATCTTTAATCATCTAATGTGCTAAATATTGAAAACAGCTGGAGTGAAGGTAAATGCGTTGTTTGTATGAGAAGGCGATGAAGAAGACAAATTACATTTTGTTACATTCCTGAGCAATACGAACACTTAAGGAAACTATAAATAAACATGTACTGTTACATTTGTCCAGATCTGGTAAATTCATGAAACATTTAAACTCATGTAACGAAAGAGTAGTAGCACCACAGGTTGTCGCTATACTGACGAATATACCTAGACTTACAATATATTTTAAATCATGTAACGAAACCTATTTCATTTACAAACCTTGCTCTAAGTTTTCACCAGACGTTCTTTATTTATTTATATTCTTAATTTATTTATTTGTGAATTTAAATTAAAATACATAAATGTGGTATGTATCCAAAGTATTCATCAATGGAACCTCATTCAAGAGGTGCACATTTGTGCACAACCCCATGAATATTTAAATTTCATAGCATTGAATATAGAAATGTGTAATCCCAAAATATCTTTATGCCCCGATACCACCAATATAAGACGCTCCACTTCCGGGTCAGTCTGGGAGATATCAAATATATCCATTCTTACAAGCCAATAAATGACATGGTGGGTTGGGGTGGGATTTACAAACATGAAACAGTGTTTAACCAGGTACTCCGCTCGTCTCGTTCTAGTTCATTTGAGCCATGTCATAGTCCATGCTTCTGACAATGAAACATTATATATATAATTCAATTATAAGCAAATACAAAATATATCAGAGGAAAACATAAATTATATGCATAACGTACGAATATATTTATATAAATCGATCAAATTGCAGAGTTATTCACCATTAATGTGTTGTAGGGCATACACTCTAAATCTTAAATTGTATTTGAAATGTAAATCTCTGGTTAATCGAAATCATATATGCGATACCTCAATTTGACAGGGTTGTGGAAATCTCCAAATTTTCTACTTGTCCCCGGACAAGTATACTGAAAAAATCTACTTGTCCACCGCCAATGTTCACTTGTCCCAACAAAATTGTGTTTAAATTGATTTTTACACAAAAAGTAACGTTTATAATGCCACAATAAACAATGTTTTAACATATTTTTTCTTGTTAATTCATAGCTGACGGTTCAGATCATTCAATGACACTGATGACATTGATTTTATTTAGTCAGTACATGTATCCCTTCCACGATGGTGCCTGCCTACATTGACACCCTTTTTTCTTGGATTAAACATAAAAATGAGAAATCAGAAAAGGGCCAATTGTGTTTGGCAATAGCATAGGCCGTGTTAAAAAGCTGAGCATATCTGTCAACCTACGCGCGTTCAAGTTAAGCAAAGGTCAAGTCATAGTATTGGGTTTTGAATCTCATCTCAACTTTTGATAAACACGCTATGTGTTAAGCTGATGTGTAATACAGGAATCTGTCCTTTCGATGAACAATGCTGAAGACTGATCAGCAAGTTGAGGAAGTTCAGCTGCCTACATAACGTACAGAAAATTACATCCTTGTCCTCTGCATTAGCCATTTTATTTGAAAGGATCGCTTGCGTTTTTCCTTTGTCATATTCAGGATCTATTTCGGCCTTAGATTTATTTACGTTAATTTTGGATATTGCTGGGCTGGCCTTGCCCAGACTTGCTGTTCTAATTACAAATCAATCCATATAATATGAGACAAACAGAAACATCGCCGCTTACGAAGTACAACTAACGGGCTCGATTTACTCCGTTTGATTCGGCTAGGTAAGTTGTGTGTAAAAAGACCGTTTGAATGCTGCTGTCTTTCTTTATACTAGACCGTATACGTTTTCAGAACCTTTTAAAGCAAATATACGATATTATACTCATGCCTTTGTCAAAAAATTCGATATTGAACCAAGAAAATACGAAATCCAGAACTCGATTTCAGTACAAAGGTATTCTGTTTGATAATCGAGCGCTCCCGTTTGCAGCGAGTTGATATTGGATACTTCCCAAGATGACATCATTTGGATGTTAACGTTTTTCTGACGATATTGTTATCATGGATTGAAATTACACATTTAAATCAGTTTAAAATGAAAATGTTTACTTGTCCGCGGACAAGTTAAGCTTAAATAGTTACTTGTCCGGCAGTAGATTTACCCGTGTCGGAAAAGTCAGGCATAGGATTTCCGCATCCCTTTCTCAATATAATCACCAATATCTTCATTTCTGCTGGGCAGTTTTCGTTTGTTTTGAAAATAAATTCATATAGCAATACAAAGTTAAAACTGGGCCAGGTGACCTTGCGTAATATAACATGAGATATCCAGAGCACAGGGAAAAGGATGTGTTTATTTACTTGTAACTGCCATTCTTAAATCTTGCAGCGTGACTAAATCAAAATAAACATGTTTTGATTTAATATCATTTCCAAAAAAAAAAAAGCATAAAAAATGCATTAATTGTATACCGTAGTGGTTATGAGCCTCGGTTTTGACAAGTGTGTTCCGAGTTCGATTCCGAGTTGGATGAATGAAATTTTACTGTGTGTGTTTAACCGACATGCCATGAAAGGCCTTTCATAGCCCACATAAGGTTTCACCAACACTATCATTTGTCGAATTAGCAAATATTTCCTGTCGTGGTGGTCAAGTTGTTGGAGCGTTTATCAATTTACCGGTATGTTATTAATATGGTACTTGAAAATATATCTAAAATAGTTTTTTTTTATTTTCGTATTCTGTGCGACTCGTGACACGTTGTTTCTGTATTACAATGCGTGAAAGAAATAACAAAAAATCTTTGAAACACACGTATTTATATATAACGAATTTAAAAAAATAAATATTTTAAACACAGTTTTTTTTTAATTAGCATTATTTCATTGAGAATTCCGGTGATTGAATTTAGAAATACACCAGCTTAACGCTTAATATTAGTTTGATTTAACATTATGAAGTAAAACGTTTAAGAGCTCGTTATCGAACCAAAATAGTTGTTTAAGTTTAACGTGCCATCGACAGTACATTTTGACTCTTGTTTTGTTTAGCATTTCAGTCATTTGTGAGTTTCTAAACACTAAAATTTCGCCGCAGACATGCGCCTTTGTCGCATAAGTTTATGTAAATGCTTAGCGCCAAGCACAAGGGGGTGTACCAATTACCATTTTAACGACTTGGTATAACCCTATCGGTAATCGAACCCACAAATCCCGTCCGCTATCGGGGCGGAAGCAAACGAGATAACAGCTTATAATGAAAGGTAAAAAAAGAATTATCTTACTTATTTTTTTTTCTCTCGCCGTTGAGAATGAATGTTTGGTTTATGGTTTTCCAGATTGTTTTTTCAAAGTGATTTTTTTAAACGTGTTTACACCCGACATGTGCTACTTAAGAGGGCTCAAGGGTTCCGGCTGTTAAACGTGTTTTTTTGTTTTTTTTTGTTTTTTTTATTTTATTTTGCAAAGGGGACAAAATTGCTATTGCTGTCCAGTACTGTTTTATAAGGCTTATTCTATCCGGTTTGATGTGTAAAAATATCCATATATTTGAGGATAAACTGAATTTATGCATCTCTATTCTGCAAACATCATGACATTTTTGTCGGAGCTTGCTAGTTTTGTCAAGTCACCCTCATAATTAACCAAGGTCTCTATACTATCACAATATAAAGAGACAATGAATTATTGGTGAGCGTTATGTGGAAATAGAAGATATTCTATAGATATAAAGGTCTTGCTGTAAGGTAGTTCAGTTGCACATAAGAGGAAATGGAAAGGGGCTATCTAACAAAGCTAATAATAAACCCCTGGCAAGTCAAGTGAAAGCATAATCCTGTGCTTGCTTCGAGGCTTTACCTTTTACATATTATCTTCAAGTCTGTGTTAGGTGGTCAGTCAATGGAAATTGAGAAGAGAATCGCTTAACAGAGGTTGTCGCTAAATGGCGATCAAATATATAAAACATGTTTTTATTTAGTAACATTAAAATTGACCGTTTAATGCAGATGACTGCTAATATATGCCTTTTTCATATTTCATCACATTATTCTAACAAAAAAGGCATCTTTCTCTCTATACAGAAAGAAGTGAAAACTGTGTTTATATTTGCAATAAAATGATGCACCTGAAACCCAAAATGTGGTTTAATAAACAATAAAACACATATTTTTATTTCTTATGTATGCAAACAATTTGAACATTTATCACGGTATTTAGAATGCCTAAAATTAAACGTCATGTATGAGGACCCCGGTACCTTAAAAAATGAAATAAGATTAACAGAACCCGATAACATTTTTGAAAACGTCCTTGTATTGTCAAATATTAAAAAAGCTGGAAGAGAAATAGTACCTCTGGTTTTTTATCCAACAAAAATTTAATTCACATGCATAACAGTGACACGCTCAGGACAACATCACTGGAAATGTGCGCGTGCCGCTAAAATAGCAATAAAGGGGAGGGTATCGAGGAGGATGTTGAGGGTCTATTTACGCATCATCATCATCATCATCATCATCATCATCTGTTGTGCGTAAGGGATTTTAAAGATTAATTTTCCCATTACAAGCACCCCCTCCCTCTCTCTCTCTCTCTCTCTCTCTCTCTCTCTCTTCTATCTAACCTTTTCATTGAATTGATAAAAACAGTTTAAAAGTAAAGTTAAAAAGTTATCGTGGGGAATGTAACACCGATTCCTTCTGTCTGAACCCGTAACGAGGATCGGGGGTTTGATTTCTGGCTATGAAGTGAAACTTAATCTTCGATCTCTCTCTCTCTCTCTCTCTCTCTCCCGCGCGCGCTGATTATTCCTGAAATATATTCAATTTAATTTGTATCTACTATATAAAACTTGTAAAATATTGTAAACTATAATATACATTACATGTATATAGGATCTGACATGAATTGTTATTTCATATCAAATTTTACTTAAACGAGTTTATGAAAATGTTATTAAACGACCCACGGGCAAGCCGCAAGTGAAATATAAACGCGGATATATTAAAGAAGAAAAGAAAGACAAGTAGGAATCTAAACGTTGTAACCGTTATAATGGGGTGGACTTTGTTGTTAAGGAATACAATATAATGCATTTGTTTGGCAGATTATTGATAGCTTTCTTTATGGATAAGAAGAGAGAAGACCTTTCTCACTCATGAGATTTTTTTGTCAAAATCAAAACCATTCTCAAGGAAAAGAATTAAAAGATATTAATATTTAGGTAAGATTGCATTTCCAGTCTATCCAATTAAAGTGTATTGATACTTTCGATATGAGTCAACTTATGTTGCAACAGGAAGTTTAGTTTGACTAGTATTTTATTACAACATCAGTAAAATTTGATATAAAATGACAATTCATATCAGATTCTTTTTATCTCGAATGACCTATACTGACAATAAATAGCGATTATAACAACAAACAATCATAACATAAATGTACGGATTGTAAACGAATTACCTTTTGTAATCTAACACCAAGAAAATAGTTTCAAATAATAACTGAAAATAATGATTTAACGTGTGTATTCCTTATACGGGGCCTCCGTGGCCGAGAGGGTAAAGTCGCTAACTTTAACACTCACTCAGTCCCTCACCGCGTCGGTTCGAATCCCTACAGGGGCATTCGGATTTTCATGTGAGGAAGCCTTCGAGCCGGCTTGCGGTAGGTCGGTGGTTCTACCCGGATGCCTTCGTGCATTCGGGGTCTTCCTCCACCTGTTAATTAGCTAGACGTTGCTTTATGACTGAAATACTGTAAAAGCGACGGTAAACTCAAATAGTCAAGTCATTCCTTATACATTTTCAACATCATATGAATAATGAATCAAACACATTTAATCCAACTGTTCTAGTTCAACACATTATATATGTTTATATAAATACAGGTGCGGAGTGATGTAAAAGTTATATGTAATGTGTTTAATATGAGACAAAATATGTGATGGTTATACGAAACCGGAAACAAATGTTTTCGCGACAATAAAGAAATGTTGTAACGTTATTGTATTGTATGAAATACTCCTTTTCGTTTTTATTATACACATATTTCAGTATTATGAATGTTATTTAAATGAAATACAATTGAACTGAAATAGAATTCTCGAATTTGAAATAAAAGAAAAGGGAAACTCATCCGTCCTAGATCAGCCGAATTTTCTCGTGATGACAGTGGTTTCTGTACTTACCAAGGAAAGTAACTACCGCGGGAAAGTTTGTAGAAGCAGAATTAAAATAATTAAATGAAACAGAAACTGCAACGCATACGCGTTATAGACCATTTCATTCCGAAATGAGACGTAAACTTACGTAAAACAACGAGTACTTCGCGAACACATAATCTACATGCTGGTGTAAAGTTCACACATTGTTCAATGGAACATATTGCTTGGCGCTCAGCTTATACGGGTAGTTACAGGACTGGTCGGCCCGGTGTCAGGATAATGTGATTGGGTGTGGTATCATGCCATATGTCTACGGCGTGATACTCCAGTGTGGCAGCACTATATCTGTCTCAAGTAGACATCGTCTCCATATGACTGAAATACTGTCGTCGGGACGTTAAATCCAATAAACAACAAACAACAACAATGGAAAATAAACATACATTAATTTTGAGATATCCCCCAGTCAATGACTGGTTAATCTGAATCAGCGAAATATACCGGACATTGCCGATCCTCTGGTGAAATGGTCTATTTATGTGTTCGATGAACACGGTATGGCAGCAAGCGTCTAGAAACACATATAGAAAGTTTATAAGCATGGTGACCCAAGTTCTTTCTTTCATATTTAATGTAATAGATATACTAATAATGTTTTTTTTTTAATGTTTTCAGAAATTAGTGAAACTAGCGATCGTCTGTTGGATTTCTCACTGGACCTGTTTGCCCTCTGTTATTTGCCGGTAAGTGCCCAAATTCTATCAGATCGATTCAGTAAACGATTATCATAGGCAGTGACAATGAAAGCTGCTTAATTGTCACTTGTTTACTTTAATGGTGCGCAAAGGTGCATTCTGGTGAGTTTTATGATCTGTTCTACCTCATTTTAAACGAGTTGTTGTTGTGCTAGAAACACTGAATTGGCTGTTATATTTTTATTTGAACGTTTTGTTCTTGTTTTCATGGCACCAGCTTAACTAGATCCTAAAAGATATGGTAGTCTTCCCAAACTCAGTCCCCAAAATTTGAAGTCCGAAGCTCTATTGACTGCGTTAGCCGGGAAAATCAAAAAAAATGATTAAAAAGCTCTTATACACTTTAGTTTTTCTTCTAGGCTAAACAGCGAGTGACCAAGTGACCCAGTCATTATATATGGAACAGAATTTGGGCAAAAAATACATTTTGCCTTTTGACATGTTTATTGCTTCATTTGTCTAAGTGACAAGCATCATTTTTACTAGTGCAATTCGGAATTATCGTCGTCTGAGTTATATGTTTTTTACATTAAACATTCATTATTCATTCACATCATAATTAACTACTGAAAATACCTTTGCTTTTTTTCCATTTCATCACCGTATAGCACTGTGTATAGCTGGACAGTCCAGTTTGCGCATTCGTACTGAAATAGAATTTATTTCGTCGGTTTAACGAATCGATGAATGACACATGTAGCAAAGCAAAATAACACATGTACGCAAGCAGAATGACAAATGTCAAAATGTGCACCTAGCATTATGACGATGGAGGGCGCTATGCCGGTTTGACTTGGAGCTATACTGATTTAACTAGATTTAACCAGAGTTGCAATAAAACGCGCGAGGTTTTTACCCTACGAACTCTGTAGGGTTACGCGAGTACAACCCAGCGAGGTAGGTGGGTAGACTAGAAAGCAATATGGCGGACGGAAAGCATCTAGGCAAATTTATAGAAAAGTATAAATATCTATGATATCCTGTATGTAAATAAGCCTGTAAGCTGGCAGCTACTTCATTCAAGCCCACGCTCGAAAAAAGTCATAAATAAAAGATCTATTGTTTTAATAATATGCCTATTTACAAATAACGTCACAAGGGGCTAACTAGAGTGTATTTATTACGTCATCAATACGAGTTTACTCGAGTAGTGTTTGTTGGGTTTGACGTCCCACCGACAGTATTTCAGTCACTTGGAGACGATGTCTACTTGAGACAGATATAGTGCTGCCACATTGCAGTATCACGCCGTGGACATGTGACATGATACCACACCCAGTCACATTATCCTGACACCGGGCCAGCCAGTCCTGCAACTACCCTTATATGCTGAGCGTCAAGCAAGGGAGCTTTAACAGTACCATTTATTTTGCGACTTTGGTATGTTGCGACCAGGAATCGAACCCACGACCCCCCGCACCCGAGGCGGACGCTCTATAACTCGAGTACAACTATAGTTGGTCACCTGAACTAGCTGTCGATAGTTCGGAGTAGTATATACAGAAATTTCCTCTTGCATAGTAAAGGTGGCATACCTAAAATAAATCACTTTATACTACTGTTCGGGAAGAATCGGTAAAATGAAGTACGAAACTGTGGCTGTTTTCCAAATTCAAAAAATTTATTTCTTTTAAACAAATTGTTTGAAACTGAAAGCAGATCCACTGCTTAAAGACATAAAATAATGAACGTCACGCAAAATATTTATATACGAGCACATCTCTTCGTACTGTTCGTAGTTTCGTAATTAAGTCCCAGAGTCACCGGGCGGCTTAGGGGACTCAAGCACCCCCCCCCCCACCACCACCTGGCCTAATAATACAATTTATGTATTGTTGTCGACTTTTCAAACCCCGGCAACCGCAGTTCATTATTGTCAAAATGGTAATAGAATGAGAACAGAGTTTTCGTAGTCGTGAGCCCCTTACTGAAATAAAGTTAGCCAATTACCAGTCACCCAGGCCGACCCTTGCTGAGAGAGCATTAACTGTCACTTATCTACGCTGTCATTATGGCAACGGAATTGTGTCTGCTTTAATCTGAATCAGGCAAACGCCTTTAGTATTGCTGAACATACATTTTATTTTCATTTTTTAAAATTATTATCGAGCTTTAATACATATAACAAAAACGTCCCCAAGCTTGATTAGACATCGCAACATAGCTTTGCAGCCAGTGCCATAAAATTCGTATTAATGTCATTATAAATCATGTAGAAAAATATTTTCACGATCTATATATTGAATTAGCGGGCTGTGAGTTCAAGCCCCCGCGGCTACCTACCATGGTTTTGAATGCGAGATATTTTACGGAGGATAGTACTGGTACTTCCTAAGAGCAATAATAGGTTAACTGCCTGCCTCGTGGGACAGGAATCTTGTCAAAACTTAAAAAAAAAAAAAAATTCTTCCAAATTTCCCCCAAATTTCCCCCTCAAAATGCATCTCCGTCCTCCTAGAAAAAAATATTTTCCAAGGGGATATGCCCCCCCCCCCCACACACACACACTACACACCTAAAAATTACCCTAAGTGAGAATAAAACTATTTAGCCCAAAGCTTAGATTTTAATGTATAAAACATTTATCTAACTTAAAAAAAGCAACCATATTTCCCTCACATACCACTCAGATTGCATTCCCGTCTTTTATCCAGGGTAGCAAGCCCCCGGACCCCTCCCCGACCCCCCCCCCCCTTAAAAATTGTCAAACTTTCATACATTTATTATATTTCAACTCCTGCTAGATCATATTACTTTCCCAGAGTTCCGAGTATTCAGTTTCCTCTCCTGAGTAAAAACGAAACGCAGGATTTTGATTCTACGAATTAACTTCTCTTTGATTATTCTACCCCAAATGAGGCAGTTTAGACAGTTAAATGTAAAACAAATGTCACATTGATGGTTGCCCAACAAGACTTTAAAATATAACAGCATCAAATTATGACACATGAAAGCCAAAACATTAACTAATGCAAGATACATAAGAGCATCAGTCAGTAGACAACATTGATAAACGCACTTAACATAATACAGCATACCACTTGTCAGTATGGCAAAGGCAGAATGTCACGTGTAAACATGGACTTGTAAAACGGTGAGATGCAATATTTGCCCTAATTCTGTTCTATAATTATAACATTTACTCAGTTATTTTGCAGCTAAAAGGTGTCGGGAATTTTAGCTAACAACACATCAGACCGTTTAAAGATCTTATATGACCACTGATATCTAATCGATTAGCCCGACCCCAACACGATATCATTATTAAAATCAACATTTCTGAAAAAGACAAGAGGAAACAATACAAATATAAAATACACATGCCACTCAAGATTACGTCAACGGAATGCACGTGTCGCTAAAAATAGCAATAAGGGGGGGGGTATAGATGCGGAACACCAAGGGTCTAAACGGCGTGTATCTGAGTGTATTTATATGGTGGCTGATTTCTGCCATTTCGGGTTTCGGGGCGAAGTTTCGCAGCGAAATGTCGATATCTCGGGCGAGATCTCGGGGCGAAAAGTCGAATCACGAAATGTAGAAGTTTCGAGGCGAGATTTCGGGGCGAAAACTCGAAATCTCGCCCCGCCACGCGAAACTTATTATTTCGACTTTTCGCCCGAAATCTCGCCCCGAAATTTCGACTTTTCGTGTTTTGTCATTTCGCCACGAAACCTCGCCCCGAAATTTCGACATTTCGCGGCAAAATCTTGCCCCGCCACACGAGAAATCAATATTTCGACTTTTCGCTTGGCGCCCCGCCAGCTCACCAGGCGAGAATCCAATATGTCGCATTTCGCTGCGAAATCTCGCCCCACAACACGAAAAATCAATATTTCGTCTTTTCGACTTTTCGCTTGGCGCCCCGCCAACCCGTCAGGCGAGAATTCAATCTTCGCATTTCGCCTTCCGGTACGCATGCGCAGACACCTTGTGCAGGCGCAGACAGTTTGCAGCGTCCAGTTAATTCTAATATTGAAAGTATTGTTATACTTATAATCTACATACATATTCAATATACAAATCCACTCTGTTTTATATCCTTACTTTAATTCATAATATGTAAAAGGCAAAGCCTCGAAGCGAGCGCAGATTATATTGTCTTTACTTGGCATGGGTTTATTAATGCCTCTATTAGTCTCTTTTGATAGTTCGTGCTACTGGAGTTGTCAATGGTAATTTAAAAAAAAAAGAAGTCAAAAACCAACAACAGTCAAACATTTCCAAAATTACGTTTTCAGTTGTCACGATTGAATTCAAAATAAGTCAGGTGTATGGTGGACATTAAGAGATAATATCAATAAACAAAAGTTGTAATGAAGTTATGTGTTCTTCGTAACAGCACATATTGGTGTGTAAGATTTAAGATGATCCAAACGAGAACAAGAAACATCATACTCATAGTGGTCATACCTCTGGGGATACAATTGTGCAGAGCTTTGTACCCCCTTCATATAGAGAGCCTTACAATTTTATTGATACATGGCCAATTTTGTGGGTAAAAAAATCTGCAGGGAATATATGGGCATGCTGTAGTGTGATAATTGTCAAGTTTGAATTTTGCTTTTACAACAACTGAATGACTTTCGTAAATAGGAATGTTGAGAAGTGCATCAAACATGCATTATTTTAAGAACTGTTCTTTGTTCAGTGAATCCAATAATCGTTAACGTGAGCCGTTGCATTCCTGTTATATTGCAGAGTGTAAGCAGGGTACCAAATTGCAATTGCTAATGGTCGCCTTCACTGAACGCTTGGCAGCTGTTGACTTACATAAATCGTCTGCTAGCTGAGAGTTATCGGTAGATTTATCGGGTGGTTTGGAAAAAATAGATTAAAGAAACATAAATGAAAATGGTATTAATTATTAATAGTATCTTTTTATTAAATGCATTTTTTTATTTTTTCCCTTACATTTAAGAAAAAATAACAGTTTGGAAACAAGGATCTATAAATTTTGCGAATTATTGGTGTTTTCCGGTCAAGCTACGTCACGCTCGATGTGAAAAATCGCGTTAATGTACATAGCTCGATAATACAAATATGGTCCCTGATAAGTTATAGGATCGATGGCTAGACACACCTAGAGACCCCCATCCCCTTACCAAAAAAAAAATCCTGCATTTTGCAGAACTAAAATGAATTAATTCAGTTAATCCCCACACTTTATGTATATATGAATACAACATCTTGGAGAGGATAAGCCATATAAACCAAACTTGTTAAAAATTGACTTCTCTGTAAGTTCGCTTCGCCCGTCTCGAGCTGCGCTCGCTATAAATTAATTCAAGAAGAGAAGAATTATGTCTGGAGAAAATTAATAAATGCGCACTAATAATATGATTCCATTTTTTTTTGCACGAATTTTATAAACAAAGGAAAAGAAAACTCAGAAAGGATAGTTACCTGATTTCAACACCATGAACGCCATTCAATATTCCGATAACCTCCGTGTATGAAAAACCAGCAAAGAAGTTACATCACTTTCTGTCAACCGTTAAGGCATAAATATATGTAAAGTATTTGTTGTTTTTTTCATTCCTACATATTATATAAATCATATTGGGTATACCAATACATGTACTTTTAACACCATAAACCCTCTTTTCGCTTACAACTTTTCAAACGGTCTAATCTGTGAAACGTAGTTTAATATGTAGTACATGTGTATATAACGACTTGAAAGAAAAGAACATGAGAGTATGTAAGAGAGAGCGAGAGAAAGAGAGAGGGGGTGAAAAAAGAAAGAAAGAATGAAAGAAAGAAAGAAGAGCGCGGAGAGAGAGGGAGAGAGAATCAGAAAACATGTTTGATATTCACATCTGCGTGTGACGTAAGGTTGGAGTCGACATGACACGAACATCATTCCATAACACATGTACATGTAACGTGCAATACGTGCAACGTGCAACTAATATCTTTAAAAAAAATCACAAATAAAATCTTTACAGTAATTCCCTTTGATTCAATAATGTTTTAATGATTTCGTTTCTCAATGGCTTGGTTTTCTATATTGATGAGAAACGCAATCAGATTATGTATGCAACTTTCACTAGTTCTTCGTCCATATCCCAACCTCAAGATCTAATAATTCATTTATATATAGCTCTGGGCACAAGATGTAGTAATTTGAACTGTTTTATAAAGGATACTATCACCATAAACACTTAAAGAAGAAAACATCTCTTTGATTTGTTTCGCTAACATGTGTTTACAATCATTTTGCGCATGCGTACCGGAAGGCGAAATGCGAAATATTGAATTCTCGCCTGGCGGGTCGCGAAGCGAAAAGTCGAAAAGACGAAATATTGATTTTTCGTGTTGCGGGGCGAGATTTCGCAGAGAAATGCGAAATATTGGATTCTCGCCTGGCGGGTTGGCGGGGCGCCAAGCGAAAAGTCGAAAAGACGAAATATTGATGATTTCTCGTGTGGCGTGACGAGATTTCGCCGCGAAATGTCGAAATTTCGGGACGAGATTTCGGGGCGAAATGACGAAAACATGAAAAGTCGAAATTTCGGGGCGAGATTTCGGGGCGAAAAGTCGAAATATTATTTTCGCTCGGCGGGAGATTTCGACATTTCGCTGCGAAACTTCGTCCCGAAACCCGAAACACGAAATGGCAGGAAAAGCCACCATAGTATTTACGTTTCACCCTCATGATTACATTATGCATAGGGAATTTTCAGAGGTTATTGTTTCCCATTGAAAACTTTAAAATAAATTCTCTCTCTCTCTCTCTCTCTCTCTCTCTCTCTCTCTCTCTTATACTAAGAAGCCTTCAAGCTGGTTTGCGGTGGGTCAATTTGCTAAATTAAACTAAAAAAAAAATAATAATAAAAAAATAAGAAAAAAAAAATCTCTCTCTACCCGTTTTCCGAAATTCAGTAACAAATGGTCGTAGTTCTGATTTCCGGGGGTGAAGCAAACTACCGAAACCGTTAATAATATCATTTTAATTCATCTTTTTAAAAAAAAAATAAAAAAAATTAAATGATAACTCATCTTGCTTGTAAGTATTATTAAATGATATTTGATGATCGGAACAATTAAAAAATGGATAGGTCACCGAGTTCATTAATGAGATACTAAGCAGTTTCTATGGTAACTGTATAACGCTAAACAAGGTTTAAAATCTGTTAAACATACTTATTTCATTTCAAATTAATAAACTATTTGTAAAGGAAATGTAATAGATAAAAGCAGACATCCTTTAAAAGTGAAACAACGCTTTAAGCGTAGTAGTGTTAACATTGTGGCAGCTTATATCTAAAGGTTTGGATATCCGAAATATGTTATACTTTATTTGTCTGAAACATTGCGATGGTAGCGTACGTACTTAAGGGCTTTAAGGTCGCCGTGTCCAGTGGTAACGTATTTGATTACGGATCCGAAAGTTGTGGGTTCGAAACCCGTTGGAGGCAAGAATTCTTCATGAGCTTTCAAGGCGCAAAGTACTGGTCCAACCCAGGAACCGTCGAGAGGCATTAGTATAAGTTAAAAGAACCTGTTTCCCAATCGACGTAAAATAAATGTGTTTAAACTTTCTGAGATCTGTTGTTTCCAATTCAAAACTATATTCTCTCTCTTTTTCTTATACTAGGGTTCCACTCTATTTCTCTAATTCTTTCTTGCTCGCATGAGCGCTAATTATTCAAACTAATGTTCTGCTATCAACTGAAATGGCATTTATATTACTTTAATGGTACGTTCGAAAATATTGATTTAATTCTACATATTAATTTCCTTATCTAATTGTTATAAGTAAATGTTTAGATGTGAAATGCCACCTTAGGAAAATACAGACTATATATAGATATATAGAGATATATAAGGGTGATTATCCCATCTCCCCGTGATTATAGAATCTCTGATATAGCTGTCAATTTGCAAGCTGATGGACCGATTAGAAAAATAAAGGGAGAGAAAGTTTAAGTTCTAAGTATGGGAATATACTCGTCGGAATATGATTATGACTTGACTATTTGAGTTTACCGTCGCTTCGACAGAATTTCAGTCATATAGCGACGTCCAGCTAATTACAGGTGGAGGGAGATCCCAAATGCACGGAGGCATCCGGGTAAAACCACCGACCGACCTACCGCAAGCCAGCTGGAAGGCTTCCTTACATGAAAATCCAAATGAACCTGCCGGGATTCGAACCCACGCGATTAGGGGCTGGGTGAATGTTAAAGTCAGAGACTTTACCCTCTTGGCCACGGAGGTCCCTCATCGGAATATAATTTTTCTATGTTAAATATTTAATTTTGAAATGATAATTTTAGGAATAATATGATGTATATAGAATAGAATAAAAAGATATGAATCAAATTAATTTAATTTGAAGTCATGTTAGTATCGGTAATAAAATTCATGTTCGTCTCGGCTTGGGTGGGGTTAAGAGTGGGGGGTTGATGGTATACCTGTAATAAATTTCTGCTGTGTACACGTCTCGCATAGGGGTTGGGTTTTGGGGTGGGGTTGATGGTTTACCGGAAATACATTTCATATTGTGTACACGTCTCGACTGGGGTGGGGTTGGGGGTGGGGGTTGATGGTTTACCGGAAATACATTTCATATTGTGTACACGTCTCGCCTTGGGGTGGGGTTGGGGGTGTTAATGGTATACCGATATTAGATTTCATATTGTGTTTACGTCTCGGCTGGGGGTGGGGTTCGGTTGATGGTATACCGGTAATAGATTTCATGTTGTGTACACGTCTCGGCTGGGGTGGGGTTGGGAGTAGGGGTTGATAGTATACCGGTAATAGATTTCATGTTGTGTACACGTCTCGGCTGGGGTGGGGTTGGGAGGTAGGGGTTGATAGTATACCGGTAATATATTTCATGCTGTGTACATGTCTCGCCTGGAGGATGGGTTGGGTGTTGGGGCTGATGATATACCGGTAATAAATTTCATGTTGTGTACAAGTCTCGGCTGGGGTAGGGTTGATGGTATACCGGTAATAGATTTCATGTTGTGTACACGTCTCGGCTGGTGGTGGGGTTGGGGGTAGGGGTTGATGGTATACCGGTCATAGATTTCATTTTTTGTACACGTCTCGGCTGAGGGTGGGGTTTTAGGTAGGTGTTGATGGTATACCGGTAATAAATTTCATGTGGTGTACAAGTCTCGCCTGGGGTAGGGGGTTGATGGTATACCGGTAATAAATTTCATGTTGTGTACAAGTCTCGCCTGGGGGTGGGGGCTGATGGTATACCGGTAATTAATTTCATGTTGTGTACATGTTTCGCCTGGAGGTGGGGTTGGGTGTTGGGGCTGATGCTATACCGGTTATAAATTTCATGTTGTGTACAAGTCTCGCCTGGGGGTGGGGGTTGATTGTATACCGGTAATAAATTTCATGTGGTGAACACGTCTCGACTGGGGAGGGGTTTGGGGTGGGAGTTGATGGTATACCGGTAATAAATTTCATGTGGTGTACACGTCTCGCCTAGAGGTGGGGTTGGGGGTTGGGGTTGATGATATACCGGTAATAAATTTCATGTTGTGTACATGTCTCGCCTGGGGTGGGATGGGCGGGGGAGAGGGGCTGATGGTCTGCCGGTAACGGCGATACAGAAAGGACTAAATGTGAGATATCCGGTTAAAATAAACACATGTTGTGTCCGCTGAAAAGAAGGTATGGAGCGCGTCTTGTGTTATCATATATAATTACCTTTTTAAATATACAAATACATACATAAATGTACAAAGACATGAAAAAAAAAATCAGTCAAAGATATATTTTAAGCGACATTTACATGTATCAATATGGAATTTTTTTTTTTATCATGTAGTGAACTTTGTGTTTTATCGGTAATTTGACTAAAAACACACGCCTTTATTCTTAAAGGCAGTATGTTTATCTTCTACTGTAATGGCAATCATTTTCTGATTATTATAGCCATATGTTAGATCTAGCGGTCAAGGATAACACGAATGGGGTCACCTTTTCTTTATTTTTTTATTTTGCTGCAGATAGATTCGAAAGATACAGTGGTTAGATACAATTAAGGGAGTCCGGGTGCGATACCCTAGCTCATTTCGCGAAAATACTCATTGGTTCTTTTACGTGTCCGGGTATAGCACCGATACACGGGAGACAAGTTCCTCGGTCAAACAAGTACTGAGTTCACATAACAACCTCAAATGGCCGTGAGCAAGACAAATGCGAATCTGGTACAAATTCTATACGTCTTTGGTTAGACTCGATCACCGGAGGAATGTTCCCCGGTTGGGATTCGAATCCCAGACCTCCCGATATCAAATGCTTATGTTCGAGCTGATGAGAAATAGAGAGAGAAAAAGAGAGAGAAATACGTGTGCTTACTCAAAAGCCATTGCTAGGAGAAAATTGTGTGACTACCGATAAATCGAAAACGATATCACCGAGACGTCGATAGTAATTGTAGAGAATCCGCAAATTAAACGTTTGTTGTTCAACGGTTAAGGTCGATTCGGATCAATGTATTGAAAGGCAGAAAAAAGGCTGGTATCTCAGTCAATCACAAGACTCTAGTGAATTTTACTTTGACTATTTCACGAAGAACGTTCTATTTTGGTTGTTAACCATGAAGAGCGTTCTCTTTAAGAATGATATTTGGTCTGCACATGCGTAATAAACCACGCCTAACTCTGAGTATTAAAGTCGCCAGTATTTTCAAGATACTCGTTTATTTCCGGACATGTGCGTTCGTTTTCGCGTGTAGAATTAAAACGAGATCTGTTTATTTTTAACACACTTCTAAAATAAATTTTGAGATTCCATACAGTCATGTACAGCTTTCTTTGTGAAATGAAATACAATCCATTCACCCAGTCCTGACCCTCTGCAGCAATAGATGATCTCATTATGTTTAGGGTAATTTTGCACAAACGCCACTAACGCCAAACAAACTAACCCTTGCAAGGTGTGGTCGTCCGTTTTGCCAAACTCCGCCACAGTAATAACCTCCCCTTACATTTGTCAATAACCACTGCCATCACAAGTAGATTTCGGCTGATAGAGACCGGATTTACTTTTTCACTTTTGAGTTTAGTTTTGAATATATCGTATCTGTTTCGTTATATTTCACGAAAATAACATTTATGATTATGAGAAAAGTAAAAAAGTCAAATCAAATAACATTAATTTATAAAATTATGAGTGTTGGTAACATGATTTCAACTATCATCACGTGACTTGTGTGGTGGCAGTGGTTAAAGTAGCGTAGCGTGACGTAACCGGTGCGCGGAGTTTGCCGTTTTGCTATAAACTAATTTAACTACCGCCAGTTCTTTGAGTGTATTGACAGGTACATTTTAATCTGAGGCTATTTCAGACGGAGTGGAAACTGTGACGTCACACAGTTAAACTCTATGTCCGCGGGTACTCATTGCGCCTTGTACTTAATTTTTTTCTGAGATTTGATGCATCCTGGGAAAAATGCAGAATGTCTGCCATCTTGAATTTGTGACGATAAAATCTTTTAAAATAACAAAAAAAATATTTGCAAAAACGTGAAACATCGGCTGACAAATTGAGGAAAAGGTGGGTTGAGATTGATGAACTAGACATACGTGTTAGTATTTAACTTTGATGTGATAATCCAGCAACTTGTTTAAGAGAAAAGCATGTTCTTATCGGCTTATGTCGAGATTGTTTAGCGAAGCGGTAAGTCACTCACGAAATTTAGCCCCTCTTCAAAATGCGGAAGTATTAACACTTCAAAACACTTTTAAATTGAGAGAAAAAATAAAAATAAAGCCTATGTGGCTGTTTCCGCCTTTCCGGTATCGATATTATATAACACAAACACACACAATGTCAGTTTGTTTCAGGCGTATTATTTTAAACAATCATGTGACTCTGTGTTATTTCTGACACATTTAATACGCCCCGTGTAACTCCGACACACGACAGAAAATCCGAGTTCTTAGATTAATAACTAGACATGATAACAACAGCGTTTACATCCACGATTTGAATTTGATATGAGTGATTTTAGAAAATAATGGATGATTTCAATGACCCTATTATCAAAAATAATAAGTGATTATTTCGAGAGAAAAATACATCGCTTATTGATCTCGATTAACTTTTAACAGCCTTGATATATATTTAACATCAAAGAGATACCGCAATCCGTGAATTGTAGTAATTACTGGTAGCGATACAAAACATGTATCTTTATAAAGAGTCGGGCATTTTACAAAATTATTTTAAGGTATTAACGAAGATACATTAGATCTTCTAGGCTTTCGGCATCTTAGTTACCGATGCGTTGCCCACAAATTAAATCAACTGATATCACCGAAGTTTGTCGAGAGAGTAAATGGCGACGATTACGGAAACAACCGATAATAGCCGAGCGCGCGCAAGGAAGTCTGGCTATTCGGGGGATACATTTCTATTTTTAGAGCTGCTTATCCCTCTAAGTATTCACATCTCTGGTATGCTGACTTGACTTGACTATTTGAGTTTACCGTCGCTTCGACAGTATTTCAGTCATACAACGACGTCTAGCTAATTACAGGTGAAGGAAGACCTCGAATGCACGGAGGTATCGGTAGAACCACGACTACGCAAACCTCTGGAAGGTTCTCAATGAAATCGAATGCCATGCCGGATTCGAACCCACGCGGAAGGCTGATGAGTGTTAAAGTCAGCGATTTACCTTCGGAAACACCTGTAGCTGAATTTCCGTCTTTTTGTTCAAAGAATGATGCTCATTATCGTGGTCTTAATTTAACATGGGCCCTATATCTACATTTGATTGAAAATTGCATCTTAATATTTTTTCATTATATTCATGATTACCTATTTACACAATCACTCACATCACATCCATCCTCATCATTGATTGTCTGATTGTCTCTGAACGTCTTCTATCTATTGATAATTTTCAAAATTTGATTTATTTGGTATTTACATATTATATTACTTTTTTATTTATCAATATATAATTATACTGCGTTATCAAAACATTAATTTTATTATTATATTTATATTATATTATCTAAATTCATTTGATTCCATTGCATTCACTTATCAATCTCTATTTCATCTCATTCATTCATTGCATCAAAATTTGTTATTTTTTCATTTATTCTTATTCATTAATTCATTATTAATTTCTAATTTAATTCACTCATCATCTTATTCATTCATAAAAATTAGTTTACAATGATTATTTATTTATTTATTATTCATTCATTTTTACATGTTCTAATTATATTCATTATTCTATACAACAAGCTAAGTCTTCAAATATTTTACATTATTATTTTTATGCAACAAGCTTTTTTCTAGCTACTCAGTATCAAATGTAAACAATCCAGTTGAACTATATGACGTTTATAGATGACGTCATATATTACATCAGACGCTAATATTGTCAGTTCATGTCCAGTTGTTGAAGTGTCGAGATGAATTCATCACTTCTGGATTTTTAACTTTGGAAAGAAGGTTTTTTCATCATACTTTATCAAATCGTTAGATTTTCTTATTGTTAATGTTTTTGTAAGCTATTTTATTTATAAAGGCACTGTTTTCGATCTTTTGAACCACGGTTTAGAAAGGTTTATCTAGTTTCTAACTTCGTTTACAGTTTAAGATGCTTTTATAGATCTAATCTACATGTAGACTCTATGCTGTAATTTTTATTAGATTAGTTTCACTTAATATAGACATTACTCTTTCTAGACAGAATATTAAATCTTATTTCTAAATCCGGGTGTCGACAAAACAACTGCTTAATTTTGTCTTGACAGAAAAAATCTGCATCAAAACCGGAATCGAACTAAACCTAGATTTATCATACTTGTGGTTGATCTATGAATATCAACCGATGCTTTATTATTGAAATAAACAAATTTACACGTTATATTAGAACTATGTATAATTCATAATTCATAAACTTAGTTTATTTACAGGGAAGGCAGAATCAGGAGATATAAGTGACGGACAACCGCACCAGAAAATCAACCGACAAGCGATACAGACAACTGTCATGCATGTGAGTACTTTATCAGACAAGTGATCAACTGGTTATAATGCCCACCAGTAACCAGGGTGCCGTGGGTTCGATCCTCGACCGAGACATACCAAATTTGTAAAAAAAAGACACTGGTATATAGATACCCTGTGCTTGGTGCTCAGCATATAAGGTAGTTCAAGGACTGTTTACCCCTGTGTCAAAATAATATAACTGGATAGTGTATCACACAATTTATCTACAACTTGATATCGCAATCAGGTAGAACTATATGTTTAACATTTTCACTCTCATTTTGTCTGCAAAAGCTCAATCCATCCATAAACCCTTTCTCTATTAAACCCCAGCTTCACAGAACTTGATGTGTGTGTTTGATGTGTGTGTGTGGAGGGGGGTATATAGAAATTACGCTCGCCACGTCCCGCCCTACACTTATATTACATGAAGACAATGTGGGATGTCGGGGTATTAATCACTTTAAGCGATAACTCTAATTCATTTGTTTAATATACAGAGTGCCGTCACTTATATTTTCCTGGACGGGTCAGTGCTTTGCCTTTTCCACGATTCTTGCCATTAACGGGTTTCGAACTCACGAACTTTGGATCTGCAGCTATGCATGTTACCATAGTTACATGTTAGCACCATAACCCTGATATATCTGATAAAACGTTTTACTTATTAAAGATAACATGACATGAAATATCTGACAGTATTTGAATTTTAATTTCATTGGAGAAAATGTTATTGTGTCTAAATTTGAAATTGTTCAATTAGTTAACACATAAATCTCTAACACATTTTTTAAATACTGTTATAACCCTGGCATTTTTAGATTAATGATTCGGTTAATTTAATGCATTTTTGCAATTGTACTTCATACTTTTTTGGATATTTCTTACGAGAAATTTGTTTACTTTTAGAAATTAATGTTTTATTTTTCCAATTACAGGTACTGCGTGTTTGGACGTATCCCAACTGACCGAATATTGACAGTTGACCATCTTCCCCCAACACAACACAATGAGTTCTGCCCAGAAATTATCTGAAGAGTGCGAGTCTCTCGTTTGTCACCCATGTAATGTTGACGGAAAAACAAAGAGGGTACACGGGTTTTGTGATACGTGTAAGCATCACTTATGCTTGAGTTGTTTTAATGGTCATCGTGTTCCCTTGGTGTTGAGGGACCATGTGATGCTAGATGAAAAATCAATGCCTAAAGAAAAAGTGGTACCACGTGACCCTTTGAATGAGCAGTGCGAGAAACATGGCCGCCTATTAGAGTTTTACTGTAAGAAACACAATGATATTCTCTGCTCGGTGTGTGTCACTTTAATACATGGAAATTGTGGTGTAAGTTTTATTCCCGACGAGTCGGAGGATGTCGGCAACAGTCAGGATTTCTCATGTCTACGTGACAACGTGTCGAAATTAATTGAGAGAGTGAAGAGAAACAAAAAAGTAATAGGCGGAAACAAAATTAACATTGAACAAATTAAAGAAGAACGGCACAGGTTAGGCATTGAAGGAGGAATTTTAATTAAATTCAAATAGCCGACACGGACCTATCAAGGATGGACGAGATCTCCGAGAGTTGTATTACCATGGAAACTGACCTGGAGAATATGGCGGAAGAACTGGACGAGAAATTAAGCAGGAAACAAAACAACAAACTTTTTGTCGCTATGAAAAATACAGAGAAGAAAATGGCGGATTTTCTGTCTAAAATTGAAACAATAGATTCAAAGAACGGGGTCACGTGGTACAGATTTGAGCCTTCTGAAGAACTCTTGCATGTAAAGTTATCAGTAAAGGCTCTTGGGGGGCTGCACGTGCGGCGCTATGGCTACAAGGTGAAAGCGACCCATGTGAGAAATATAAACGTAAGAGAGAATTCAGACAAGAAGACATGTGATGTCACAGGTCTCGTGGTCATACCACGTGACATTATGGTCGTCTGTGACAACAACAACAGTTCAGTAAAACTTATCGACACAAAACAGAACATCGTCACATCTCAGATCCGCCTCCCCTCCGCTCCCTGGGACACGGCGCTCGTGCCTCGTGATGTCACCGAGGAATCAACAACATATGACCTCATCGTTACCCTGCCTCATGACAGGAAACTCCGCTACGTCCGAGTGACCGGTGACCAGATCACGGACACGAACAAGGACATCTCTGTAGAAGGTGTGTGTCAGGGAATCCAGGTCACTCAGGACAGGAAACTCGCGGTGAGTTATAGCAGTTATGACTACCCGGAGAAAGTTGAGATTCTGGACCTGGACGGACAAGTCCTGAGGAGACTCCAGATAGATCATGGCGGGGCTCAACTGTTTTATTATCCATGGTACCTCGCGGTCAGTCCTGGTTCCGGGATCTTATATGTTTCAGACTGGAGGAACAAAACGCTGACCAGTATAAGTACACGTGACTGGTCAGTGATGACCAAGTTGGAGGGACTGGTCCATCCCCAAGGTGTTACAGTGGACGGTGCGGGGTCAGTGTTTGTTTGTTGTAATTATGGAACCATCCATCTTGTGGCCGCTACAGGTGACCGGTCCACACAGATCCTAGGGAGGGAAGACGGTTTGTGTGAGAATCCCCTGGCCATCGGCCTCAGTCCCGAGGAAGACCGAATGTACGTGGGCGGTTGGCGGAGTGATCACGTG
>CM037788.1:14703571-14753571 GCA_021229015.1 Solen grandis | reverse complement strand
GTGAAATCTTAAAAAAACTTCTTCTCCAAATCCAAAAGGCCTAGAGCTTAGATATTTGGTATGTAGCATTGTCTAATGAACCATTACCAAGATTGTTCAAATCATGGCCCTACGGTGATAAATGACCCCGCACCAGGGGTCACTTGTTTTACATAGAGTTATATAGGAAAATCTTTAAAAATCTTCCTCTGCAAAACTGCAGGACCTAGAGCTTAGATATTTGGTATGTAGCATTGTCTAATGAACCATTACCAAGATTGTTCAAATCATAGCCCTACGGTGATAAATGACCCCACACCAAGGTCACTTGTTTTACATAGAGTTATATAGGAATATCTTTGAAAATCTTCTGCTATGAATCCAGAAGACCTAGAGCTTAGATATTTGGTTTGTAGCATCATCTAATGGGCCATTACCAAGATTGTTCAAATCATAGCCCTACGGTGATAAATGACCCCACACCAAATCTTGATCTCATATATTCTCCTCTACAATAATGTGTTCCTTTTTATGTGAATATATCTTACAATGTTCTTTTGTTATTTTACAAGGTTCTTTTGTTATTTTATCAATAAAAAAAGAAATTCAAAATGCGTTTTTCATAAACGTCCCATTTTAGCTTTTAAGACTTTATAAAATACTAATTTTAATCTTTCCTTATGTTATATACTTTATTTCATGTTTGTTAACAGTGCACTAGTTAATTTTAACCGAAACAGCCTCAATACAAGCTATAATTGTCTTCAATGCCTATACATCAAGACCCCTCAGGTGAGCGATATAGGGCCTTACGGCCCTCTTGTTAATTTAGAACCTTCTAAAGACAGACATTTTAACTTTTTTTAGCTCACCTGAGCATGTAATGCTCATGTGAGCTTTTAGGGTCATCCGTCCATCCTCCACAATTGTTTCAAATAACATCTCCAAAACCACTGGGCCAAATTTGATGAAAATTACCTGTGATGTTCCTTGCATGAAGCTCAACCAAAGTTGATCAAATGGTTCCGGTCCATTGCATATCTGGGTCACAGGAGCTAAAAATAGATTTCAAAAGTTAAAACTTAAAAAATCTTCTTTTCCGAAACAACAAAGTCTAGAGCTTAGATATTTGGTTTGTGGCATTGAATTATGGGCCATTACCAAGTTTGTTCAAATGATGACCCTGGGGTCGAAATTGGCACAACCCAGGGGTCACTTGTTTTTACATAGACCTATATAAGAAAAACTAGAAAAATCTTCTTGTCAGAAACCACAAGGCCTGGAGTTAAGATATTTGGTGTGTGGCATTGACTTATTGGCCATTACCAAGTTTGTTCAAATCATGACCCTGGGGTTGAAATTGGCCCCGCCCCAGGGGTCACTAGATTTTACAATTACTTACATAAGAAAAACTAGAAAAATCTTCTTGTCAGAAACCACAAGGCCTGGAGTTAAGATATTTGGTCTGTGACATTGTCTTATGGGCCATAACCAAGTTTGTTCAAATTATGACCCTGGGGTTGAAATTGGCCACGCCCCAGCGGTCACTAGATTTTACATTGACTTATATAAGAAAACCAGAAAAATCTTCGTGTCAGAAACCACAAGGCCTAGAGTTTAGATATTTGGTGAGTAACATGGCCTAGTGAACATCTACCAATTTTGATCAAATCATGGCCCTTGGGTCAAAAATGGCTCTCTCCTAGGGGATACTTGATTTTATATAGACTTACTAGAGCAATGAACTTCAAAGTTTAATTTTAGATTATGTATTCAGTATGACTTGTAATACAATAATTGGCATTGAGGGCAATGTTTCTAAGGTGAGCAATTCAGGGCCATCATGGCCCTCTTGTTTTAATTTTAAACTGTTTCTTGAAATAACTTTGCTTAGTACTGGTATCCTACTTAGAAGTATAATATCATTTTTTTTTATGCTCACCGAAGGTGACGCATATAGTCGCCGCTTCGTCCGTCCGTTCGTCCGTCCGTCCGTCCGTCACACTTTCCTTGTCCGGACTATTTCTCAGGAACTAATGGCTTGAATTCAACGAAACTTTATGGGAAGCTTTATTACCAAGAGGAGATGCGCATATCGTCAGCATGACCCGATTCCTAAATTTTTCACAGAGTTAAGGCCCCTTGACTTTTTGGCCTATAGTTCATATTGCATGATTCTTGTCCGGGCTATTTCTCAGGAATTAATGGCTTGAATTCAACAAAACTTTATGGGAAGCTTTATCACCAAGAGTAGATACGCATATCGTCGGCGTGACCTGGTTCCTCAATTTTTCACAGAGTTATGGCCCATTGACTTTTCGGCCTATAGTACATATTGCATGATTCTTGTCCGGGCTATTTCTCAGGAACTAATGGCTTGAATTCAACGAAACTTTATGGGAAGCTTTATTACCAAGAGGAGATGCGCATATCGTCAGCATGACCAGATTCCTAAATTTTTCAAAGAGTTAAGGCCCCTTGACTTTTTGGCCTATAGTACATATTGCATGATTCTTGTCCGGGCTATTTCTCAGGAACTAATGGCTTGAATTCAACAAAACTTTATGGGAAGCTTTATCACCAAGAGTAGATACGCATATCGTCGGCATGACCCGATTCCTAAATTTTTCAAAGTATGGCCCCTTGACTTTTTGGCCTATAGTACATATTGCATGATTCTTGTCTGGGCTATTTCTCAGGAACTAATGGCTTGAATTCAATGAAACTTTATGGGAAGCTTTATTACCAAGAGGAGATGCGCATATCGTCAGCATGACCAGATTCCTAAATTTTTCAAAGAGTTAGGCCCTTGACTTTTTGGCCTATAGTCATTTGCATGATTCTTGTCCGGGCTATTTCTCAGGAACTAATGGCTTTAATTCAATGAAACTTTATGGGAAGCTTTATCACCAAGAGTAGATACACATATCGTTGGCGTGACCTGGTTCCTCAATTTTTCACAGAGTTATGCCCCCTTGACTTTTTGGCCTATAGTTCATGTTGCATGATTCTTGTCCGGGCTATTTCTCAGGAACTAATGGCTTGAATTCAATGAAACTTTATGGGAAGCTTTATTACCAAGAGTAGATACGCATATCGTCGATGTGACCTGGTTCCTCAATTTTTAAGAGAGTTATGGCCCCTACTACCATGTTGTTGACTAATATTCATGTCATTTGCCTAATTTAACAGGAGATATCATTTAAACAAAACCCCACAAAATTCAATATGCTAGTAATGTCAATCATAATCATGTCAGCTAATTGTTGTTTAGGCCATTATACACTATTTCAAATATCCAGTCATATGTCAAGAGTGTTGGTTAACCTCTTTGATATGATCACACATTGAAATGTATGACTTAATTTTTAGTAGTATAAAAACTTAAAAAAAATCACTGAAAGATCTGATGAGTAACACGTATTATCATATTAAATAGTAAACTGTTACTAAGTCTCCAAATTAGAGTTGGTAAAACATCTCATCTGATGAGGAGAATAGATATGATTTAGGAATGGGGATTTCAACATATCCTCCCACCCATTGACCAAGGCCTTATTTGTAACAATGACGTTCTTCGGGGAGCATCTGTCAGTTCTACTGACTTTCTTGTTCTACATTGATTTGCTCTATAAGACTCTAGCATTAAAGTTGATTTCAGAAATTGAATCTTTTAGTCGACACAACGTGACATATGTAAAAAAAAAAATATTGTTTACTTGTTTGATAGGATTATTCTGAAAATCATTAGCTATCAAAAAATGATATGTTTTGTGTCCATATTTTAATCTTAGGATAGGCAGCTGCCTTTGTAACACTGTAGTACTGAAATAGATAAATACATTAATGTGTACAGTAGTTTTTGCTTGTTTTTCAAATGTCAGTCCATTTTTTCCCTAATTGACAAATAATTGTGGATGCATTTCCCAAAATGAAGGGCTTAGGCCTCTTCCCAATTTCTGGAAAAAAACAACCCTGTATTGTCTAAGTTAGTATCTTTTGAAGACAAACAGACTGCTTAAATTTATGCCTTAATATATGCAGATTGGGTGTTGGAAAAACAAACAAATAAAAATTTGCATAATTCTTTCATTGATAAAATTGCAGGACTGGTGTATTTTGTGATAGCCAGCTGGGACAATATTGGTTGCTCTGTCTCAAGTTACTTTTTGAGATGAAACCATTTTTGTTATGAAGATGACTTCACATCATCATGACACTTAGTACAACTGTACCAGCAATTTAATGGGGGGGGGAAGAATTTTGTTTTGATTTGATTATCTGTAAAACAGTCAAGACTAATTTTTCCTTAAAGACATCAATTAAGACAACTAATATACCTGTAGATTATAATGTCTCACCAGCCAGCATAAGATATGTATCTCTCTAACCCGTTCGAGTATTTTTCTATGTAAATTGTTCAGACACCATAATTATAGAGTATTTTATTTCAGAGAGAGCAACGTCTCCTATTGCAGTGATGGAAGGGGCATCCTCTATTGGGTTCTGCTCACAGATGAAAGAAGAAGGGGGTCCACACCAATCTGAGGAGCAAGGGGAGAGAACTTCCCCTCAATCTGGCACTTGTTTCCCCTTACAGCTACCTTCAGAAACTGATACCAGTTGCCTCCCCTGCCAGCCATTAGCCAGTTGCGATGATAATGCCTCAGGTAGGATCACTGTCTTGAATGTGCAGCTGTAAAGACATCTGGAAATACATCTTACTTGACTGTACTCAACCTTGCATCTGCTGCCAATAGGCTGCTGTAACTGAAGTTTTCTCTGAATCTGCCAAACCGATATTGATGAAACTTGGCATGGCATCCTTCTTGAAGTTTCTTAAATAAACTTGATCCATATATAACTCTGGTTGTCATGGCAACCAAAAGGATATCAAAATGAAATGGGGAAAAAAAGAGTCATTCGTGAAGCATATATATATCCTCAAGTGCCCAAACTGCGCCCCTCTAAAATTTAATTAAGAAATGCAGCATAAATACAATACAAAGAATAGAAACTGTTAACATACTAATTAATTCTATCATCAAATTCACATTGATACTCCCCAAAAATTCTTTTATAAATGATTATTCACTCGAAAATAACAAATTAGGAGTAAAATATTATGCCATCATTTTGTGTGTTCCTAACTCCACCACCTAGGTGACATCTTAGTTTTGAATTGTACACATGACTTTCATTTATAATTATGTAAACACAGCAGATGGAATTTCCGAGATATTTTTATTTTAAAAATTTGAGTGTAAAAGGGCCATTATGCATAGAAATCGTTTTGTATTAAGAAAAAAACACATAAAAAGAGTAGTGCGAGATAAAATTTGTTATATTTATCTGTTTGAATCAAAATTTCGTACAGAAATCATCTGAGTTTATTAACTGAAACACAGATAAAAAAAAAAAAATCTCACAGTGGCCTGCGCGTGTGATAAAATCTTGCGAGACTACATTAAAAAAAGGGAAGGTGGTGGAGTTCGGACAGGGGCACAGTTAGGACCTCTGATGATATTTTACTTTGCACAAATGATGACTGCATTACTTTTCAAACAAGAATGATTCCTTTGAAAATAAAGTTTGCAGAGGATGGGGCTAGTGATATGCGATTACCCAAGATATTTTGATTCTGGTTGATGTTAGGGGTTGCAAGGCAAATTTTAAATGACCTACATTTGTATATGGTTTTATTTAGGCTGAGGGTTTTGGTCATATTTTAGCTCACCAGAGCTCAACTTGCTCAAGGTGATCTATTTAATAGGATCACCCTGCATTGTTGTGCATCATCAATTATCATTTATATCAGGGTTCACAAAGACCTGAACAAGTCCTAGAAAACAGTTTAGTCAAGAAAATTCATCGAATCTTGAAAATACGATATTATCATGAAAAAAATCATGGAATTTCTGTTGAACAGTCTGGAAAAAATTGATTCTTGGATTTATAGTGAAATCTTTAAACAACAAATTGATTCTTGGATTTATAGTGAAATCTTTAAACAACATCTCCTGAAACTGCTGGGCAGATTTTGATTAAATTTGGAAGGGATGAACCTAGGGTGAACCGTCACAAAAGTTGCTAAAATAAACTTGATCCATGTGGATCTCTGGTTACCATGGCAACGGAAAGAAAAAATTATGAAAACTTTAAAAATCATCTCCTGCAAAACTATTGGCAAGATTTCAAAATAATTTTGTACAGATGTTCCTTGGGTAACTCTTACCAAGATTGCTAAAATTATTCCAAGCCATAAAAAAGCATGGCTGCCAAGGGCAGGGCTAATTTGCCTTATATTGTATATAGTGAAATCTCTAAACAACATCTCTTTGAAACTGCTGGACAGAGCTTGTTTAAATTTGGCAGGGATGATCCTTGGGTGAAGCTTCACAAAAGTTACTAAAACTATTCCGATCCATAAAAAACATGGCCGCCAGGGGCAGGGCTAATTTGCCTTATATGTTTATAGTGAAATTTTAAAATGACATTTCCTGAAACTGCTGGACAGAATTTGATAAAACTTTGCAGGGATCATCTCCTTCAAAACTACTTGCCAGATTTCAAAATGCAGACTGATGTTCCTTGGGTTAATCAGGTGAGTGATCCAGGGCCATCATGGCCCTCTTGTTTTATTTCAGGCCACAATTAAAAATACTTTTGTTTGTAGTGCTCATATCTACTCATCAAAATGGCGCCTACTCCAATTATTGTTTAGCTCTTTGAGTTGATTTTTTGCTGACCTGAGCATGTAATGTTCATGTGAGCTTTTAGCATCAATGGCTGTCTGGCGTCCATCGTGTCGTCCACAATTTTTTCAAATGACATTTCCTCAAAAACCACTGCTCCAAATTTAATGAAGATTGCCTGTGATGTTCCTTGCATGAAGCTCTACCAAAGTTGTTCAAATGGTTCCAGTCCATTGCATATCTGGGTCACAGGAGCTAAAAATAGATTTTTAAAGTGAAATCTAAACCGCAAGGCCTAGAGCGTAGATATTTGGTATATGTCTCTACCAAGTTTGTGCAAATAATGGCCGGTAGGTCAAAATTGGCCCTGCCCTAGTGGTCACTTGATTTTACAAAGACTTGATAGCACAAAACTAGAAAAATCATCTTTTTGAAAACTAAAAGGCCTGGAGTTAAGATATTTTGTATGTATGTACATGTAACATGGCCTAGTGGACATCCACCAAGTTTGTTCACATCATGGCCTTGGGATCAAAATTGGCCCCGCCCCCGGTGGTCACTTGATTTTACATAGGCTTATGTAGGAAAGACTTGAAAAGATATTCTTATCAGAAACCACAAGATCATGGTTTTAGATATTTGTTATGTAACATGGCCTTATTAACCTAAACCAGGTTTTCAAATCATGGCTCTTGGGTCAAAATTGGTCTCACCCTAGGGGCCACTTGATTTTATAGCTATGGCCATCAAAATTTGGACCACAGGTACAGTTTTTGTGTGGAATTACAATTATTTTGCTGTCCTTCTGCATGGATTTTGTATTCAGTATGACTATGTTATAAAAAGCAATGAAAGCAGTATTTCTCAGGTTAGTGATTCAGGGCCATCTTGGTCCTCTTGTTTAAATATTTGCTCTGTATATGATTATTTGGAATGGCGTACAGTTTTGGTCAGGAAATAGTCCCCCTTCAAATCATATGCCAGGGTCTGCAATAGTTATTTTGAACAAAAAATTGCTATACTGTTTCAGGTGACAGTGTGGAGAAAGACAGGGGTCTGCTTGTGGACAGCAGCCTGGGTATCCGTGTGGAGCTGAACGAAGGGAGTGATGCGGACGGAAATGAACAGCCATTTGTTGACGATGATCAGGATGAGGACTGGGTACCAAAACGTAGAAATAAATCTAAAAAAGGTCGAGGAGGAGCTTTAGATGACAATGAAGAAGACTCACACGATGAGGGAAGTCTATCAGGTACTAATGATGACAGAACTGAAACTGACAAGAAGTCTAAAAGATTAGTACGGAAATACTTCTGTTTGTTTTGTAAGAAATTGGTGAGTAAACTTCCAAGACATCTTGTATCACGGCATAAGGATGAACAAGAAGTGATTGAAGCTAACAAGTTTGAACTTCACTCTCCTGAAAGAAGCCAAGCGTTTTTGCTTCTTTTACATAAAGGACATTATGAAATGAACAAACAGGCAATTGAGAATAAATCTGGGCTGTTTTTTGCAGTGAGGGGAGCAGGAAGGGCTGACAAAATGACAGATTATGCTTCCTGCAAGTACTGCCTTGGATTTTATAAGAAAAGCACTTTAAATAAACACATGAAAAATTGCAAACTCAAATCGGATAAAAATAAACTTGAGAATTACAAAATAACATCCAGATTTCTGTATCGGGTACCTGAATCTAAAGACTTCCATGAACAAATTCTCGATAAAATGCGCAACTCAGGTTTTGCAGAAATAAACATGCTTAAGAATGATTCCCTTCTCATGGAATATGGTTGGCGAATGTACCAGGCGATAGGACATGATGCTCGTAACCATCAGTCTGTCAGCAGCCATATCAAGGCCCTTGGGAAGCTTCTGATGACAGCAAAGGAGACAGACAACCAGATAGACTCATTAGAAAAGTGCTTTCACCCGCAGAACTGGGAAAAACTTATAGGTATTGTGAAGACAATTGGTGAGTTCAGTGAAGCCAAAAATGCATTCGGGAAACCGACACTTGTACTGAGGATCGGATATGCATTGAAGAAGTGTGTCGATGTGTTGAAATCTCGAGCAATCAAAGATAGTAAGGAAAACCTAAAGAAGATTGCGGAAGATTTCCAAGACTTGTTCACCACAGAATGGAGTGAGAGAATATCATATGTGGCCAGGGAACCAAGAAGGAAAACAAATAAAGTTTTTGGTAAGTTTTAAGATAGTCAATCTAAGATTTTATTATTTGGCGTAGCTGTCTAACCTCACTTTTGACCAACTTTAAGATGATGATATTGGGGGGGGGGGGGGGGGGGGCTAAAGTCGGCCACTTGGCAACAGTTCTAGTTTTATAACGTATTCTGACTGATTTACAGTTTCTTTAACAACTATAGAATTGTTAGCTCACCAGAGTACAACGTGAGGGTGAGCACAACTTGCTCTGGGTGAGTTGTGCTCTGGTGAGCTATTGGATCACTCTTCGTCCGTCATCATCAGTCATGTGGCGTCAACGGTTTTCTTTAAAAGGCATCTCCTCTGGAGAGGAGAAGAATGATCCTTAGGTGGTCATTTTCAAAAGTTGCTAAAATATACATAATCTATGCAGAACTCTGGTTTCCATGGCAACTAACAGAATTTGAAACCATCAGTCAGAATTTAATTTCATGTGGCACAAATGGTATTAAAACACTTCTTTTTGATGCAAAATGATTTTTTTTTAGCAAAACAGTATACATACCTGCAGTATATTATTGTCTGTTTCACTGAAAGATAGTGCTCGTTAGAGGATATCTGTTGTTTCTATATTAAACATAAAGTAAAGCTGAGTAACATTTTTGTTGGATGTTTTTTTTGTAGGCTTGGTCAGATAAAACGTTTCTCAGCTCCTTTCAGTGGTACTTCTGGTGTTAGAACTAGAAGCTTCACCTGATTGAGGCCATGTTTATACACTTAATTCAGATTTTCCTGTATCACCCAGACTTGTCTTCCAGGTGAAGTTGCTGCAGCAGATTTTGTGAATCGCAGGAAAAGCTGTACTAGGAGGTCCAACTGGAGTGAGGAGGAGCGGGAGGCAGCCAGGAGACAACTGAGGCATCATTTAAGGGAGAGAACTGTCCCTGGAAAGGCAGAATGTCTTCAGGCAATAGAAACAGAGCCTGCACTCAAGAAGCGTACATGGAGAAATTTAAAGGATTACATCAGAAACCAAAACTTGCAAGCCTCCAAACTTTACCCCAGGAAGAAGCACTCACGTAGAGGTTCAGATTCTGATTTCAGTGGTGACTCAGATGAGGAGACTTATGAGTCTGGTAGTGAGACCTTTGATATGGAGTGTGTAGAGCAAACAGAAAATGACGATTGGGAGGAGGAGATTTCAGCAGGGCAAGGGGATGTGCCTGAACAGGACCAGCCTGAAGAGCAGCAAGTGATTTCTGAACAAGCAGAAGCAGGTAATGATAAAACTGTGATCCGTAAGAAGAAATCTCTGCTGTCTGCAGAACAAAATAGTACACTGGCAGTAGCAGAGGACAGAGATGAAGCTGATGGAAAAGAATAAAAAATGCAATTACTGGTTTGTGAGGGAAATAAAAGTATATAATGAATGTTGTATATGGTGTAAAAGAGTCAGTCACCCAGTTATCCCAAATCAAAAAAATAAAGAACATCACCAGGACAATTTAAAGCCATTTTGGCATGGGACAGTATAAGGTAAAGCGTGGCATGTATGTACTCACTGGGACAGTATAAGGCAAAGTTTGGCATGTGTGTACTCTCTTGGACAATTTAAGGCCATTTTGGCAAGTATATACAGTGTTGTTTTTTTTTGTTGTTTTTTTTCACTATTGGTGGAAAGGGCCCCAGGCCCATAGGAGGGGGGAAAAGAAACGTGCCAACAAGCTAAAAGGGAAATTTTTCTACTATGTATAATGTAGGAATTCTATTGTATTTTACTTTGATTTTATGATATTTTGTTGCATAAAAGGATGATGAGAACAATAATATAACATGTTTGAACCGTTTTTAGCTCACCTGAGCACAAAATGTTCATGGTGAGTTTTAGTGATCACCCAGCGTCCGTTGTCAAAAATTTGCTTTAAACAACATCTTCTCTGAAACCGCTGGACATAATTGGATTTAACTTGGCAGGGATGACCCTTTGCTAAACCTTCACTAAAGCTGCTTAAGTAAACTTGATCCATGTAGAACTCTGGTTGCCATGCAGGGCCTTTTTACCCTTCTTAACTGTAGCCGGTAAAGGGCTGCTTCCCCAAGCCAAATAACCACCTTTTTCCCCCAAAATTAGCCATAAAATTGAGCAGAAGGGGGAACTTTTTATTGAGAAACCTACAGAGCATTAACAATAAATCTGAAGCTTATTTAACACTAGTCTATTTGATTATTTAACTCTATAGATTGTTCAGGCTGTCAAGTGATCCTACTATTCCTGCTTTTTCCTACTTTTTTGGCCTTAGTCCTATTTTTCCTACTTTTCCTTCAAAATTTCTACTTATTCCTACTTTTTCCTACTTTTTCGTTTTGCTTTGCAATGCGTAATTTCATTTGCTGTAAATTATGCTTGTGTTATTATAAAATTCAACTATTGTGGGCAATTAGGGGCATAATGCAATCTCAACATAAAAATAATTTAAAGGGTTACTCTCTCAGTAGTTGTATCTTATCTATTCACATTTTTTTTTCTATACGAATTTGAAGGGTAATACATTATGAATGGAGGGAGCACTCCTTTAATTTGCTCTGAAAGTCATTGTATGATAGGCTTGGATAGTTCCCAATGAAGCAAACTGAGGGAATGTTCACAGGCATGGCAAAATGTGTGTGATTTTTTAGAAAAAGTGCAGCAAGTCAGTTACATAAGTTTTTAACATGACCATCTCTTCTATGGCCTGCAACTTTGGTGTGGGTCAACTGTTGGCAAAAATTTCTACATGTATAATGATATTTCTCAGAAATTCTTATACTCAAATGTTACTTTTGCCATGTCTTAGTTTGTGCTCCTTCAATACTTGGTAAATGTCTGCTGAGTACTGAAGTTGTAGCACTGCTATATTGAGCCTGCACATCATGACAAGTGTTTTGAAATTGTATATTATGTATAATTTACTTCCAGCATTACGGTTGATAATTAATGATTTCCCATTTTGCCTGTGACACTATTTAAATACTTTTTAAATATTAACAACATTGAAATTTTAATGTTTGGGATCATTTATTCTAACCTGTGAGGCCAAAATATGAGTAACAGTACTGATGATGGTTATACTATACCCATAAAAATTGTTTATGCTTCTCTTGTATTGATTTTTTTAATAAAGTTGGTGCAATGATGTTCTTTCTCTGTTAGTGAATCATATTAACAGAGCAAATATTAATAAGTACCTGCTTAATTATCATACATGTATATTGGAAGTTGTCAGTTTCTTGATTTCTGGTCTTCCTAAAACTTTGGTCATACATGCAGTGTCTTTGCTAGTGATCAATAGCTAAGTCATTTTGACATGTTCAGTTTGATGTTAGATCACATTATGTAATGTTAAGAGTTCATGTATTGAGTGTGGGGTGTCTGAAAAGTAAATTTATGTTGATGCCAGTTTTCAGATCTGGCATGATTATAACTAGTTAATTGTTCAATGTTGCTTCTTTATGATGCTTTAAGTACTCAATAGCTAAGATTTTCCCTAATTATCAATATTATGATGTGTAATATTACTTACAAAACCTTGTTAATCTGTTTCTATGCACTAGAAGATAAAATGTACATCAGCATTACATGCTTTACATTATAATGATTAATACAGTGTACAACAATTTCAAATAACTGTATAATGTGACTGTTGTAATAGATTTAAGTAATTTTGGATTTATAACAAACGTGCAGGTACAAACTGAGCACCGCATAACAATTGTATTGTTAGTTAGTTTAGTTTATTTTATTTCAGACAAGAAACATGTACAATATACATTTTTATAATACAGATGTCAGTTAATGGCACTGACAAGGTATTTGCAATATTTTAAAATGTCAACCAGAGTATTATGTGTATGGTGAAAAATTTGTACATTTTTTTTTATAAAAATGTGCTGTTTCAGTCCTACTTTTGTCCTACTTTTTTTCTTCTATTTTCCTACTTTTGTCCTACTTTTTCTATATTTCCAATCCTACTTTTGTCCTACTTTTTCATAAAGGTGTGCTTGACAGCCTGATTGTTAAACAGTATACTTGTATAGACTTTGTATTTAGTTTGTAGGGTGCTGAGGCCAATTAATGCATATATTTATTAATATGGTTTAAAAAGATGTTAATGAATGGTAAAAAATGACTTGCTATTTTCCCCATAAAAAGGGGGAGGGCGCCTTCCCCAAAACAGGAAAAAAGGCCCTGCCATGGCAACGAAAGGAAAAAGAAATATGAAAAATTATTTCCTTCAAAACTACTGGCCAGATTTCAAAATGTTTTAATACAGATGTTCCTTGGGTAACCCTCAACCAAGATTGCTATAATTATTTAGATCCGTAAAAAACATGGCCACCAGGGGTGGGGCTAATTTGCTTTAAATATATGTAGTGAAAACTTTAAACAACATCTGAAACCACTGGACAGAATTTTATTAAACTTGAAGGATGATCCTTAGGTGAACCTTCACAAACGTTGCTAAAATAAACTTGATCCATGTAGAACTCTGGTTGCCATGGCAATAGAAAAAAAATATGAAAACTAAAAATCATCTCCCTCAAAACTGCTGGACAGATTTCAAAATGTTTCAGTACAGATGTTCCTTGGGTAACCCTTCTACCAAGATTTCTAAAATTATTCTGATCTGTAAAAAAAACTTGGCTGCCAGGGGCGGGGCTAAATTTGCCTTAAATGTGTATAGTTAAAACTTCAAACAACCTGTTGGACAGAATTTGATTTAATTGACAGGGATGATCCTAAGGTGAACCTTCACAAAAGTTGCTAAAATAAATTTGATCCATGTAGAACTGTGGTTGCCATGGCAATGGAAAGAAAAAAAAATGAAAACTTTAAAAATCATCTCCTTCAAAACTACTTGACAGATTTCAAAGTGTTTTAGTACAGATGTTCCTTGGGTAACCTTATACTCAGCGTGAGCGATCCAGGGCCTCTATGGCCTTCTTGTCTTAAGAACATAAAATTTCAAAAGGACACTGCGAGTCCATGCTTAAAATATATGATGTAAAAAAAAATGTGGAGGAAAAGTATATATTCCAGGCAGGTGGGAATGCTGCCTAATTTCTCCATATATTTTGACCAAAAAATCCAACACTCATAATATACACATGGGGACAATGTAAGGCCTTGGTCACATCTTAAGGTCACCACAAGAAGTAGACCTTAGTTTTGGATGACCGTAGTTGACCTTAGTGTTGGATGACCATAGTTGACCTTAGTGTTGGATGACCGTAGTTGACCTTAGTGTTGGATGACCATAGTTGACCTTAGTGTTGGATGACCATAGTTGACCTTAGTGTTGGATGACCGTAGTTGACCTTAGTGTTGGATGAACATAGTTGACCTTAGTGTTGGATGAACATAGTTGACCTTAGTGTTGGATGACAGTAGTTGACCTTAGTGTTGGATGACCGTAGTTGACCTTAGTGTTGGATGACCATAGTTGACCTTAGTGTTGGATGACCATAGTTGACCTTAGTGTTGGATGACCATAGTTGACCTTAGTGTTGGATGACCATAGTTGTCCTCAGTGTTGGATGACCATAGTTGACCTTAGTGTTGGATGACCATAGTTGACCTTAGTGTTGGATGACCATAGTTGTCCTCAGTGTTGGATGACCATAGTTGACCTTAGTGTTGGATGACAGTAGTTGACCTTAGTGTTGGATGACAGTAGTTGACCATAGTTAAAAACATAGTAAGATGTATTTCAATGTAGTTATAACTGAATTTTGAAATCAAGTTTGCTGAGAATTTTCTTTTGTTTCTCTTTGAGGTATGACAGAAATAAGAATATTCATAACTAAAGAAAAAGTAGAATTATAGCAGCAATGTTACTTCAGATCCAATATCCAGATGTTCATGCCCACAGTTTAGGTGATGCAGCCGCAGCTGTTTATTCTTGTTCTTTGCATTTGATCCTAAGTTCTGTATATAGTTTGCATCTAATTCAACATAGTTGCCTGTAGTTAGATTCAGTGCTTCCCTAGTTAGTCCCCTACCAGTGTTCACACCGGAGGGGACTATAGGTTTGCCCTCCGTCTGTCCGTCCGTCCGTCCGTCCGTCCGTCTGTCCGCTCAAATCTGGATCCCGCAATAAATTAATAACTAAGCAAGCTAACTTGATGAAACTTGGTATATGACTAGATGGTAATGTGTAGATTATGCACGTCATTTTATTTTTGTTTTTCGACTAAAATTGTGGTTGCTATGGTAACGGAAATAGTGAAAATATGGCAAAAATGGGATCCCGCGATAACTAAGCAAGCTTACTTGATGAAACTTGCTATATGACTAGATGGCAATGTGTAGATTATGCACATCATTTTATTTTTGTTCTTCGACTAAAATTGTGGTTGCTATGGTAACGGAAATAGTGAAAATATGGTAAAAAATGGGATCCCGCGATAACTAAGCAAGCAAACTTGATGAAACTTGGTATATGACTAGATGGCAATGTGTAGATTATGCACGTCATTTTATTTTTGTTCTTCGACTAAAATTGTGGTTGCTATGTTAACGGAAATAGTGAAAATATGGCAAAAAATGGGATTGATTACCATATTGAGTCAAGGTGGAGCCGGTAGGGGACTTTATGTGTTGCATACAACACCAGTTACTTGTTTAACTTAGCCATTTTGCTCATAGTTGGCTGTATATACTCATTCTTCACGATACTTGAAATTTCCTCTGATTTCTTATTGGCCAATCTTGGACCTACTATGTTCACATGATCTAGGGTCGACTACATGCATGACAGTAAGATGTGACCACAGCTTAAGGCCATTTTACATGTTTACATAAAGTTAATTTGGCGAGGGAGTATATTAGGAGTCACTGTGTTGGTCAGTTTGTCTGTAGATTTTTTGGCCGTTCTATTTCTCAATAACTACTGGATGGATTTCAGTCAAACTTCCTAGGAAGTTTCACTAACAAGCACAGATGTGCTTATTGTACAGTAGTTATGGTTGAATGATTTTTCTCTGATATACCAAAGTCGTAAAAAATGGTACTGTCATAGCTTCCTTGCTTGGTGATCAGCATATAAGGGTAGTTGCAGGACTGGTTGGCCTGGTGTCAGGATAATGTGACTGTGTGTGGAATCATGCCACATGTCTACGGTGTGATACTGCAGTGTGGCAGCACTATATCTCAAGTTGACATTGTCTCAATAGGACTGAAATAATGTTGATGGGAGGTTTAACCCAACAAACATCTGAGTTACAGCCTTTTAATGAATTTTCTTGAGTTTTTTTCTATGCTATTTGATTTTTTAATAATTTTGTGACAAGAAGCTGTGTGTGGGGTATTCATTTCCTAAAGTGATAGTTTTAGATAGAAAAATGTTGAAATAAAATTTTTATGGAGAACTTTGGTCACAGAGCATAATTACAGTACAAATGAGGTATGGTGCACATGATGAATTTTGCACATGTGTAAGTTACAGTATTACCAAAATAACACTCATGTGCTTACAGTGAGCTTTTATGACTGGCTTCAAACAAAATAGATTGAGAGTAGATATGGCAGGAGCTATACATTCAAGTAATTACATTTGGAAACGACTAACTCCAAAATGAACGTAAAAAAAATGGGTGCTTGTATTTAAGGTATTTTTTTGCATTTGGTGAACACTGTTTTACAAATCTCTTTCAAGTTATATGCCAGGACTATTTGTATCAAGATCAGTGTTGAATTGTACCTAACTCAATCAGTTCATTTATATATTTTGAAAATGTTCTTTTATATTCAGTAAATAAAATATTTTTAATTGAACATTTTTAGGTTTAGTTTCTTCTTGATTATATATTTCTAAGCATATACATGTAGAAGTTTTAATGACATCTTTAAAAATAAAATCTGTTACTACATGAATTGCAGATAGGGTAATGACTTCATTTTGAATTGTACCTAAATATTTTGATCGGAGTGGGAAGCTAGTTTCATTGTGATATCTTTATCAGAACTATTTTTCAGGTTTGAAAGTATTTTGGCACAGATATTTCTCAGGTAAACCTCTACCAAGATTGTTTTAATATATTGGCTCTTAAAAAGAAAATGGCTGCCTTATGCACATTGTTTTCAAATTTTAACCCAAATCTGAGGAAAAACAGCATTTTGATGTCTTGGGGTTTAAATTTAACATGTTTCTGTAATTTTGTCATGAAATACATGTTTAGGAACATGTTTCAGGAAGATCTCCCTGTAACTGCAACAAATAAAGAATTGATGGGTGTCAGACACTATTGAAAGAATGTTGATAACTCAATTTTGATGACAAGAAACTTTGTGCATTACTTAGTAAGACTTTGTCATTAATTGTTTTCTCAAGGGTAGGTCAGAAAGACTTTCCTTCAATGTTACACTTTTGGACTTTTGACCTTGACCTTTGAACTTTGACCTATTTTTGAAATGTTTAACAAAAAACTTAAAAGTTGGCCATAACTTTTTACTATTTGACATACATATTTGGTATGCATATTCATCTTGACAAGGGTTATTCAAATATACCTCAATATTTTATCTATTGACCTTGACCTTCGAACTTATTTTGCCATAACTCTGGACAAGTTTTAAAATAGGTATTTCTTTGTCATTTTTCAATATTTTTTTAAAAAAAGCTTTGTATACTAGTATATCATCTTATGAACATTTTTTTTTCTTTTTTTTAAATGTCTTTAAATTAGCAATTGTGATTTTTTATTTACATATTTTACGTCTTTGTGTTGTATACATTCTGTTCCATGCATAGGTCAAGGTCATCCTTCAAGGTCAAAGGTCAAATTTAAAGGTTATGGTACTTCAACTTTGCATTTAAAGGCTTACATTTTTAGTTGTGATTTTCAAGGTCAACTTTTTTTAAATGTTTAACAAAAATATGTAACATTGACAAAAACAGACGAGCATTGGCACCTGCAGGCGGTGCTCTTGTCAAACTTAATGACTATGTTTATAATCATAATCTTTTTGCCAAGTTGGATTATGGCCGATATTGGCCAATAGGTCAGGAGTTATGCCCCCTGCTAATATTAAATAACAAAAAGAAAAAAAACACAGATTTCACTTTGTTTGCAAACTAGCATCTTTATTTCTTAAGATATCGTCTTCAAACTTTATGACAATATTTATAATCATAATCTTTTGACCAAGTTTGATAATGACTGATACTGAATGACAGATGTTCCTTAGGTCACATCCAAGATTGTTCAAGTTATTGTGATCCATTGAAAAACATGGCCTCCATGGGGCGGAGCCTGTTTTCCTAATATTTATTGAGTTCAAAAATCTTCTCCTCCAAAAGTACTGACTGGATTTCAAAGTTATTTGGCACAGATTTTCCTTAGGTTACTCTCTACTATGCTTGTTCAAATTATCTTGATTCGTTGAAAAACATGGCCGCCAGGGGGCTAAGCCCATTTTCAACGTGCTCATGGTGAGCTTTTGTGATTGCCTTTTGTCCGACGTCTGTGCGTGCTTCCGGCATCAACAATTTCCTTTAACTTCTCCTCCTTAACCGCTGAATGGATTTTGATCAAATTTCACAGGAATCATCCTTATGATGCCCTCTATCAAGATTGTTCAAATTATTTTGATTGGTTGAAAAAGTAGGTCACAGGAGCTAAAAATAGATTTTAAAAATACAAACTTTGAAAATCTTTTTCTGCAAAACTGCAAGGCCTAGAGCTTAGATATGTGGTGAGTAGCATTGTCTAGTGCACCTCTACCAAGTTTCTTCAAATCATGACCCTGGGGTCAAAATTGGCCCCACCCCAGTTGTCACTTGATTGAACATAGGCTTAATAATATATAGGAAAAAAACTGAAAAAAAATTTCCTTCTCAGAAATCACAAGGCCTGGAGTTAATTTGGTGTGTAGCATTGTCAGTGGATCTCTACCAAGTTTGTTCAAATCATGGCCCTGGGGTCAAAATTGGCCCGCACCAGGGGTCACTTGATTTTACATGGGCTTAAATAGAAAAATTTAGAAAAATCTTCTCAGAAACCACAAGGCCAGGAGTTTATATATTTGGTGTGTAACATTGCCTTATGGACATCTACCATCAGGACCACAGTAACCAAGTTTGTTCAAATCATGGCTTTGGTTCAAAATCAGCCCCACCCCAGGGGTCACTTGATTTAACATAGACTTACATAAATTATGAAAGATTTTTAAAAGATATCCTTGTCAGAAACTACAAGATAATGGTTTAGATATTTGGTATGTAACCTGGCCTTGTGGACCTGAACCAAGTTTTCAAATCATGGCCCTGGGGTCAAAATTGGTCCTATGCTATGGTTAACTTGGTTTTTTGGACCACATGTAAACTTTTTGTGTGGAATTGAAATGATATTGCTATTCTTCTGTATGGATTTTGTATTCAGTATGACTGTTGTAAAAGGCAATGAAAGCAAAATTTCTCAGGTGAGCAATTCAGGGCCATCTTGGCCCTCTTGTATGTATGTAGTACAAATTTGAAAATTATTCTTGTCCTAAAGGACTCATTGGATTTATGGCTGGCAGAGGGCAGAGCCCATTTTCCACAATATCATAAAGTATTTGCCGTTTCTTTTCCTCTCACTAATACCTGGTTCTCTGGTGAACGACCCAGGGCCATCATGGTCCTCTTGTTTGTCACTTGCTGTAAGCAGAGGTGACACATAGGGATCATTTTTCCGTCGCATTTCAGCAGATGACACATTTGTTCCAGAAAACACTCTTGTTATTTTGGGCCACTAGGTCAAAGACCAAGGTCACAATGACACTGAATGAACACTACCTTTAAAATACCCACATTCCTCAAACTTTGTTCATGCATAGTAGATGACACTTATTAAGTTTTGTTAATTAAATTTAAGGTCAAGGTTACAGTGATCTTAAATGTGGAAATCATTTTACAATTGACAACTTAGACACTTTTACAATTGAGAATCTTTGACCACATTCCTCAAACGGCTAGGTAAATCGGTGATGATTAGTAGATGACCCCTGTAGCTTTGGGAGTCAAAGGTCAACCCAGATTAGTACAAAACAGATGTTAACTGTTTGAATTCGGCTTTTATATGCAGTGAACTTTCTTTCCTTATCACCCTTGCTTTTGACATCACAAATGTGTTGTACAGACAATTCTTGTTTAATTATACCCCCACAAATGAAATTTGGGGGGGTATATAGGAGTCACCCTGTCGGTCGGTCGGTCGGTCGGTCGGTCCGTCGGTCCGGCGGTTGGTCTACAAATATTTGTCCGGAGCATTTCTCCAAAACTACTGTACCTATGTTGATGAAACTTCATAGGTAGATAGACCTTGATGAGAGGAAGTGCAGTGCATAAGAACCATAACTCTGCATGTATTTTGAAAGGAGTTATTGCCCTTTGTCATTTTTAATCTTTTGATTTTGTCCGGAGCATAACTCCAATACTAAAGTAGCTAGGTTGATGAAACTTCATATGTAGATTGATCTTGATGAGAGGAAGTGCAGTGCACAAGAACCATAACTCTGCATGTATTTTGAAAGGAGTGATTGCCCTTTGTTATTTTTAATCTTTTGATTTTGTCCGGGCATAACTCCAATACTAAAGTAGCTAGGTTGATGAAACTTCATATGTAGATTGATCTTGATGAGAGGAAGTGCAGTGCATAAGAACCATAACTCTACATGCTTTTAAAGGAGTTATTCCCTTTGTTAATTTTTGTCTTTTGATTTTGTCCAGAGCATTTCTCCAAAACTACTGTACTTATGTTGATCAAACTTCAATGTAGATAGACTTCATGAGAGGAAGTGCAGTGCCTAAGAACCATAACTCTGCATGTATTTTGAAAGGAGTTTTGCCCTTTGTCATTTTTAATCTTTTGATTTTGTCCGGAGCATAACTCCAATACTAAAGTAGCTAGGTTGATGAAACTTCATATGTAGATTGATCTTGATGAGAGGAAGTGCAGTGCACAAGAACATAACTCTGCATGTATTTTGAAAGGAGTTATTGCTCTTTGTCATTTTAATCTTTTGATTTTGTCGGAGCATAACTCCAATACTAAAGTAGCTAGGTTGATGAAACTTCATATGTAGATTGATCTTGATGAGGAGGAGTGCAGTGCATAAGAACCATAACTCTACATGCTTTTTAAAGGAGTTATTCCCCTTTGTTAATTTTTGTCTTTTGATTTTGTCCGGAGCATTTCTCCAAAACTACTGTACTTATGTTGATCAAACTTCATATGTAGATAGGCCTTCATGAGAGGAAGTGCAGTGCCTAAGATCCATAACTCTGCATGTATTTTGAAAGGAGTTATTGCCCTTTGTCATTTTTAATCTTTTGATTTTGTCGGAGCATAACTCAATACTAAGTAGCTAGGTTGATGAAACTTCATATGTAGATTGATCTTGATGAGAGGAAGTGCAGTGCATAAGAACCATAACTCTACATGTATTTTGAAAGGAGTTGATGAAACTTCATATGTAGATTGATCTTGATGAGAGGAAGTGCAGTGCATAAGAAAACCACAATGTAAATTCTTAAAGACAGGTTTTTGCAAACAATAAATATGGATGTGAACCATAATTAGACTGCATTTTTATTCTCCTCAGCTACAGATCTGGGGGGCAAATTGTTTTCTTCTGTGTGTCTGTATGTGTGTCTCTGTCTATCTGTCTGTCTGTCAAAACTTTTTAGCATTGTCCAAAACTTTTGAACCATTGCTCACACTTACTTTAAACCTTACATACATGTAGTCTTACACTCACGCAAACTTTTGAAACTGTATTCCTACACATGACAGATTCTTTTTATTGTTTTTTTTTTTGGAAACCAAGGGGAACCTTTTTTGTTTTATTTAAAATTGTAACATTTAATTTGTTCATCACTCATTCTGTATATTCATATATTTTGAAATTCAGTTAACAAAATACTTTTGATTAAAAAACTTTCAGGTTTGACGTCTTCCTTATTATATTTATTTCAATACCTATTGAATTTAACTGAGAGTATGCTTTAAAAGTAAAAAATGTCACCACTTGAACTGTAAATAGTTACATCCGACACAATGTTAAAAGTTTTGTGACCAGTATTGTATAGCAAGGAAGCCAGACCAGGACTTGAACCCACCTGTATATGAGTAAGTAAATGCCTGGTTGACATATCTATATGTCCTTGAAAGTGTTGTGTTGGTAAAACCATATTTAAAGTGATTTTCTTCTTAACACTTACTTGTTTAATTAAGAACATTACTCGACCGGTGCTATAACATAGTCACCGAAGAGGAGGGCAGGGTGAAAGAAGAAAAACATATCAAGGACGCTTTGGCACAGTGTGGGTACCCTGAGTGGACCATCAAACAAGTCAAGAAAGATATGACTGAGAAAAAGAAAGACAACAACAAGAGTAAATAAAAAAAGAAACACCCAGTCAAAAGGTAGGGTTGGCATCCAAAAGGGTCTTTCAGAGAGCACCAGTCAGGTTTTTAGGAAACATCAAGAATCCACGGCGATGCGCCCCCACAAGACACTACTGTGACAAAATAACTCCGTACCTAGTACTTTCGGTTCTTTGATTATGTAAATAATATGATAAGAGTCGCCTCCCTTGCTACTTTCGATTTCGTTGTTAACACGAGAGACGGCCTAACAGGTAGCAAACTGTCTTTTTCATTACTTTATGAGTGTGTGTGCATGTGTGTATGTTATTTTAAAATGTTTTACAATTTTTACTATATATAGCATAAACTTTGAAATATGTTGTTTACTTTCATCTGTTTACGTTGATTAATTTGAATATTGCCAGTTGTCATAGAGGCTCGTTAAGTTCCGTGATCAGATCGGGTATACTCGGGAATCCGCTAGGGGCAGTGTAATCGGTAGGCGGAGTCTCTTAGGTCACGTGTTCCGGGTGGCTATATAAGCCGGACCGGACGACACTTTCTGATAATTGTTGGCTCAGTCATAGAGTTAACATCGGCGCTGCTCTGAATAATACTATCCGATTATATTATAAGGGACTTTGGGTAAATAAGACGACGGTATTTTCCTACCTACTCCGCCCCCGGCTGCGCCTGTCCTTACAGCGCCTGTCTTCACAGCGCCTCCGGGCGCTTGTCTTCACAGCGACTAGGCTTCAAGAAGACATCCTTACAGCGCCAGGCGCCATAGCGCCAAGGCTTCAGGGAGCCTGTACTTAGACTTACTTTCACAACTATTGTTTCTTTAAGGCACTTTTCTTTTATTAGTAAATAAGTTAGGTTGAAAGGTGATTGTTTTAATGCCCCAATCATTGTCTGTTCTTTGTATTTATAATTCCTATTAGGCCAGTTAGGCAAACAAGATACATTTACTTTTCTATAGATTTTATTTCATCTAATCATTAGGACAGGTAGTCCCCAAGGAAAATTTATATATATCGCTCTGCGCAAAATCGTTACACTACGTAACATCTTAGTGCACCCTAAGGACAAACAGAAAAATCAAGACAAAACAGAGGTAATTTACAGCATATCGTGTAAGAATTGTGATAGTGTATATGTGGAGGAAACTGGTCGTAAGTTGTGAAACAAGAGAAAACAGAGCATTCACCAGGTCTACTAAAAGAACATCAGAAAGTACCATGGAAAAAAGTGCTATTACAGACCATCAAAATAAAGAAAATCACCATATTAACTGGGAAGGGGCTAGAATAGTAGAACAAGAAAGTAACTGGAGTGTAAGAAAGACAAAGGAGGCAATACAGATTGGGTTACAAGGGGCGATTATGAACAGGGACCAGGGGACCTTCCTTTCTGGAATTTATGACCCTCTTTTTGCCAATCTACGTAAGATTGGCGGAAATTCCCAAAGATTAGAGCCGTGAGTGAGATGTTGTCACAACGTTAGTAGCTCTGAGGATATCTTCAGTAGTGAACAAAACTGTCAGTAATTAAACACGTAAGTGTTAAGAAGAAAATCATTCTCTTTATATTGTATATCTTAACTCATGGAACTGTGGGGATAAGAACATGTAGTGTTATAGCTCCCATGCTTGGTCCTCAGCATATAAGGGTAGTTGCAGGACTGGTTGGCCCAGTGACGGGATAATGTGAATGTTTGTGGTATCAATTGCAATTACACTGTCAGGTTACATTATCATAAAAAAAATCAAAGACCATTCCAGTTTAGCCTGACCTACATCTGTTGTTACAATCACGCTATGCCACTGGTAACATTCAAAAATGCAATCCCAGACAAGCTTAAGCTATATAAAGTAATTGAAGCCTTTAGTTGCATTTGAGACTTTGACACTATAAGTTGCATTTAAACATTGATGCGACTGTCCAGGTTGGCCGAGTGTTAGAGCGTTAGCCTCAGGAGTGGGAGGTCATGGGTTCAATCCCCAGCCCCAACATACAAAAGTCGTAAGAAATGGTACTGTTATAGATCCCTTGCTTGATGCTCAGCTTATAAGGGTAATTGCAGGACTGGTTAGCCGGGTGTCAGAATAATGTGACTGGGTGTGGGGTATCATGCCACATGTCTACGGCATGATACTGCAGTGTGGCAGCATAATATATGTCTCAAGTACACATCGTCTCCAAATGACTAAAATACTATTGGTGGGACATTAAATCCAACAATTTAGCATTATTGTAAGATTTACCCTTGTTTTTTTTTAAGATTTTGACGCCTTGTGTTTGAGACATTGATGCTAGTACCTGCGTTTAAGATATTCACGCCGTAAATTGCGTTTGAGACATTGATGCCATTAGTTGCCTTTGAGATATTGACGCCATACATTGTGCTCGAGACATGGATGGGGGCCTCCGTGGCTGAGAGGATAAAGTCGCTGACTTTAACACTCACTCAGCCCCTAACCGCGTGGTTTGAATCCCGGCAGGGCCATTCGGATTTTCATGTGAGGAAGCCTTCCAGCTGGCTTGCGGTAGGTCGGTGGTTCTTCCGGATGCCTCCGTGCATTCGGGGTCTTCCTCCACCTGTAATTAGCTGGACGTCGCTATATGACTGAAATACTGTCGAAGCGATGGTTAAACTCAAATAGTCAAGTTGAGACATCAATGCAGTTAGTTGTGTTTGAGATATTGACGCCATAAATGTGTTTAAGATAAAGATGCCATAAGTTGCATTTCATAAGTTGGATTTGTTTGTGATGCTGTTATTTGCCCTTGTGACATCGATGCTGTTATTTGCGATTGTGACATTGATGCTGTTATTTGCGATTGTGACATTAATGCTGTTATTTGCATTTGTGAAATTGATGCTGTTATTTGCATTTGTGAAATTAATGCTGTTATTTGCGATTGTGACATTGATGCTGTTATTTGCAATTGTGACATTGATGCTGTTATTTGCGATTGTGACATTGATGCTGTTATTTGTGATTGTGACATTGATGCTGTTATTTGCGATTGTGACATTGATGCTGTTATTTGCATTTGTGAAATTAATGCTGTTATTTGCATTTGTGAAATTAATGCTGTTATTTGCGATTGTGACATTGATACTGTTATTTGCGATTGTGACATTGATGCGGTTATTTGCATTTGTGACATTGATGCTGTTATTTGCGTTTGTGACATTGATGCTGTTATTTGCGATTGTGACATTGATGCTGTTATTTGCATTTGTGAAATTAATGCTGTTATTTGCATTTGTGACATTGATGCTGTTATTTGCATTTGTGAAATTAATGCTGTTATTTCCATTTGAGTCATTGAGTCATTAGTTCATTTGAGATATTGACACCTTAGTTCTTTGAGATATTGAAACCATTAGCTGCATTTGAGATATTGACACCATTAGTTCCATTTGAGATATTGACACCGTTAGTTGCATTTGAGATATTGACACCATTAGTTCCATTTGAGAAATTGACACCATAAGTTCCATTTGAGATATTGAAACCATTAGTTGCATTTGAGATATTGACACCATTAGTTCAATTTGAGATATTGACACCATTAGTTCCATTTGAGATATTGACACCATTAGTTCCATTTGAGATATTGACACCATTAGTTGACACCATTAGTTGACACCATTAGTTCCATTTGAGATATTGACACCGTTTGTTGCATTTGAGATATTGACACCATTAGTTCCATTTGAGATATTGACACTGTTAGTTGCATTTGAGATATTGAAACCATTAGTTGCATTTGAGATATTGACACCATTAGTTCCATTGGAGATATTGACACCATTAGTTCCATTTGAGATATTGACACTGTTAGTTGCATTTGAGATATTGACACCATTTATTAGCTCACCTGAGCAAAGCTCAGGCTGAGCTTTTGTTATCACTTGATTGTCCGTCGTCCATCGTGCTTTAACAATTTCAACAATCTTCTCCTCTGAAACTACCAGATGGATTTTCATCAAATTTGGAAAATTGATTGAATGATAGGCTTATGCAAATTCCTAATTATTTTTCATTTCCATGAAAAACTGGTTGCCATAGCAACCAGAAGATAAAATCTTTAAAATGCCTTTTCTCAGAAATATATAGACCTACAGATTTGATAATTGGTTCATAGCATCAGCTTCTGGTGCCTCAACACTATCAACAAATATGTGCATCAGGGTTTACATTAGGACACTCCTGGGACCACACCCAGATTTTGTATGAAACTATATAAGGAAAACAAAAAAATCTTTACTTCTGAAACCATTGGTTGGATCATGAAGAACTTTTGTTGCCATCGCAACCAGAATGCATAACTATAAAATGCCTTTCCTTTAGAAACATACAGACCTACAGTTTTGATATTTGGTATATAGTATCCTCTCATGGTTCAAGCCTTTCTACAACAAATCAAATTCAGCTGAGCGATTTAGGGCCATCTTGGTCCTCTTGTTGCATTTGAGATATTGACACAATAAGTTGCATTTGAGACATTGATGCTGTAGGTTGCATTTGAGAATTATGCTGTTAGTTGTGTTTGAGACATTGATGCCGTTAGTTGCATTTGAGACATTGACGCTGTTAGTTGTGTTTGAGACAATGATGCTGTAGTTGCATTTGAGATATAACGCCGTTAGTTGTGTTTGAGACATTAATGCCGTAGGTTGCATTTAAGATATTAATGCCCTTAGTTGTGTTTGAGACAATGATGCTGTTAGTTGCATTTGAGACATTGACGCTGTTAGTTGAATTTGAGACAATAATGCTGTAGGTTGCATTTGAGATATTAACGCCTTTAGTTGTGTTTGAGACAATGATGCTGTAAGTTGCATTTGAGATATTGACACTGATATTTGCATTTTATACATTAATGCTGTATGTTGCATTTATGATATTGTTGCTGTAAGTTGATTTGAGATATAACACTGTTAGTTGCGTTTGAGACAATGATGCTGTAATTTGCATTGAGATATTGAGTTGCATTTGAGACAATGATGCTGTAATTTGCATTTGAGATATTGAGTTGCATTTGAGACATTGATGCTGTTATTTGCGTTTGAGATATTGATGCCGTTATTTGCGTTTGAGACATTGATGCCGTTATTTGCGTTTGAGATATTGATGCCGTTATTTGCGATTGTGATATTGATGCTGTTATTTGCGATTGTGACATTGATGCTGTTATTTGCATTTGTGAAATTAATGCTGTTATTTGCATTTGTCACATTGATGCTGTTATTTGCGATTGTGACATTGATGCTGTTATTTGCGATTGTGACATTGATGCTGTTATTTGCGTTTGTGACATTGATGCTGTTAGTGGCACTTGAGACATTGATACCTTTAGTTGCGTTGAGACATTGACACAATTAGTTCCATTTGAGATATTGACACCATTTATTAGCTCACCTGAGCAAAGCTCAGGCTGAGCTTTTGTTATCACTTGATTGTCCGTCGTCCATCGTGCTTTAACAATTTCAACAATCTTCTCCTCTGAAACTACCAGATGGATTTTCATCAAATTTGGAAAATTGATTGAATGATAGGCTTATGCAAATTCCTAATTATTTTTCATTTCCATGAAAAACTGGTTGCCATAGCAACCAGAAGATAAAATCTTTAAAATGCCTTTTCTCAGAAATATATAGACCTACAGATTTGATATTTGGTTCATAGCATCAGCTTCTGGTGCCTCAACACTATCAACAAATATGTGCATCAGGGTTTACATTAGGACACTCCTGGGACCACACCCAGATTTTGTATGAAACTATATAAGGAAAACAAAAAAATCTTTACTTCTGAAACCATTGGTTGGATCATGAAGAACTTTTGTTGCCATCGCAACCAGAATGCATAACTATAAAATGCCTTTCCTTTAGAAACATACAGACCTACAGTTTTGATATTTGGTATATAGTATCCTCTCATGGTTCAAGCCTTTCTACAACAAATCAAATTCAGCTGAGCGATTTAGGGCCATCTTGGTCCTCTTGTTGCATTTGAGATATTGACACAATAAGTTGCATTTGAGACATTGATGCCATTAGTTGCATTTGAGATATTGATGCTGTAGGTTTAATTTGAGATATTGATGCCGTTAGTTGCGTTTGAGACATTGATGCTGTAGGTTGCATTTGAGTATTGGTTGAATTTGAGATATTAACACCATTAGTTGCATTTGAGACATTGATGCTGTAAGTTGAATTTGAGACAATGATGCTGTTAGTTGCATTTGAGATATAAACGCCGTTAGTTGTGTTTGAGACATTAATGCCGTAGGTTGCATTTAAGATATTAATGCCCTTAGTTGTGTTTGAGACAATGATGCTGTTAGTTGCATTTGAGACATTGACGCTGTTAGTTGTGTTTGAGACATTAATGCTGTAGGTTGCATTTGAGATATTAACGCCTGTAGTTGTATTTGAGACAATGATGCTGTAAGTTGCATTTGAGATATTGACACTGATATTTGCATTTTATACATTAATGCTGTATGTTGCATTTATGATATTGTTGCTGTAAGTTGATTTTGAGATATAAACACTGTTAGTTGCGTTTGAGACAATGATGCTGTAATTTGCATTTGAGATATTGAGTTGCATTTGAGACAATGATGCTGTAATTTGCATTTGAGATATTGAGTTGCATTTGAGACATTGATGCTGTTATTTGCGTTTGAGATATTGATGCCGTTACTTGCCATTGAGACATTGATGCTGTTATTTGCCTTTGAGACATTTATGTTGTTATTTGTTTTTGAGATATTGATGCCATTATTTGCCTTTGAGACATTGATGCCGTTATTTGTGTTTGAGATATTGATGCCGTTATTTGTGTTTGAGATATTGATGCCGTTATTTGCGTTTGAGGCATTGATGCCGTTATTTGGGTTTGAGATATTGATGCCATTATTTGCGTTTGAGACATTGATGCCGTTATTTGCGTTTGAGATATTGATGCCGTTATTTGCGTTTGAGACATTGATGCCGTTATTTGCGTTTGAGATATTGATGCCGTTATTTGGTTTGAGACATTGATGCCGTTTTTTGCGTTTGAGATATTGATGCCGTTATTTGCGATTGTGATATTGATGCTGTTATTTGCAATTGTGACATTGATGCTGTTATTTGCGATTGTGACATTGATGCTGTTATTTGCGTTTGTGACATTGATGCTGTTAGTGGCACTTGAGACATTGATACCTTTAGTTGCGTTGAGACATTGACACAATTAGTTGCTTTTGAGATATTGATACCTTTAGTTGCGTTGAGACATTGACACAATTAGTTGCTTTTGAGATATTGAAACCATTAGTTGCATTTGAGATATTGACACCATTAGTTCCATTGGAGATATTGACACCGTTAGTTGCATTTGAGATATTGACACCATTAGTTCCATTTGAGATATTGACACCATTAGTTGCATTTGAGATATTGAAACCATTAGTTGCATTTGAGATATTGACACCATTAGTTCCATTGGAGATATTGACACCGTTAGTTCCATTTGAGATATTGAAACCATTAGTTGAATTTGAGATATTGACACCATTAGTTCCATTTGAGATATTGACACCATTAGTTGCATTTGAGACATTGATGCGTAAGTTGAATTTGAGACAATGATGCTGTTAGTTGCATTTGAGATATAAACGCTGTTAGTTGTGTTTGAGACATTAATGCCGTAGGTTGCATTTAAGATATTAATACCGTTAGTTGTGTTTGAGACATTAATGCCGTAGGTTGCATTTAAGATATTAATACCGTTAGTTGTGTTTGAGACATTAATGCCGTAGGTTGCATTTAAGGATTTCCTACTCTAATAATCTTCGTCTTATTACGCCTTATTTCGTACATTGTCGGGATTCCGCGTCATTCCGAGTACTAGCGTTAACTAGATATGACAGGTCCCAGCTTCGCTGTAATACACACACGTAAATGTCGAGAACCAGACCAGAGCCTCGTTTTGAAAACTGACATGGCTGCGCCCGTTAGAGACAGACGCGGTCGGTATTCCAAGTTAAAACAAGATGTTTCGACAAAAATACCGACGAATAGGAATATTTGAGAAGAACATAACTATGTCATCGGTAAACACAGCACTTCAGGTGACAACAATATTCCAGGAATACCGACAGAAGTTAAGATTAACAAATTTTTTAACAACAAGTGGAGAGAAGGCAGACGTGTTGTTGAATTCGGTGTTTTGTTGGATAATCTGAAATTCTGCCAAGAATGTGGATTAGGTCCTGTGCCGCTAACTGCATATAATGTGCTCGGTGAGCAAAAGAAAGGATTGTCAGGGTTTTTGTATGTCAGGTGTCAGAATGTGGACTGTGCAGCTGTGAACCGTGTGACATATGGGAAAACGCATCGAAACAAACTAAAAGGCATGCCATGTTTTGCTGCTAATACTAAACTTGGGACAGGTATGCATTTTTGGGGGGGATAAATTTGTTCATTTTATTTTATGATTGATTTTGCCTAAAAATAATATTATCATTAGAATCTTTTCAAATGTCTTTATCAATTTTTATCATGTGAATAAGAAATTTGCGCACAAAATAATGACAAGTCACCATGTGATAAAGTAGCAACATTTGAATATGATGTGTGATCATATAATTGCTATAGCATGGGAATATTTATACATGTATTAATCTTCACAAATCAGAGATGCCCACTGACATAAAATAAAACCATAGTCCTGAAAAACAATACAAATATTCTTACAAATATTGCTGAAACTTTATGTAAAATAAAATATGTACTGTATTTACAGCGATGATTGATAGTATTGGGGGTCCAGGTCGTGTTAACAACATCTTCGCCACGATAAACATCCCAACTATAAGTCACCCCAACTTAAAGGTAATGTAACGTGCATTGTTACGGTATATGTGCAATCTCTAACAACTGCGTCAGGGAGATGGTTCTTTGGCTCAGTGGTTAGAGCATTGCGGTGTCACGCCGGCGGATCGGGTTCGATTCCGGGCTGGGCCACTTTCGGTTCGCTACAGTATGAATGCATAAAATATTTTAATAAATTTTCAAAGTCATAATTAGCTATTGAAATGTGTAAATGTACAAGCTGTATTTGAAGCATTGCACAAAATATTAATACATGAAATTCAGAACATAACTTTCACTGGAAGTTTCAGATTTCTTACATGCATGTTGTAACTAATTGACTAATGAAGTCTAGTTACTTAGGTGCTCCAGTGAACAATCTAAGACTTGTTCATTCCAAATTATACATTACTTCACAGAAGATGGAAACTCGAGCTGGTGAGACAGTCCAGAAGATCTCTTTTAAGTCATCAGCCAAAGCTGCCAAAATCGCCTTCAAGCAGGAAATGGAGTAAGTTTAATATATTCTAAAAATGAGTTTAAATAATTTTAACAATAGAAGTATTTTTTCCATAAAGTTGCACACATAGTCATGTGACTAACATAGCTGTCAAAAAGTCAAAAAAAATGTCACATGTTTATTATATGCAGTTTCTTTGTTAATATCTGTCAGTCATTGTTTTTGTCAAATCATGAGAAATCCATTCAACTAACAATCATGTGTATGTGTATGTTTAGTGAGGTGGCACAAGAAGAGACTGAAGAGGCAAAACAGTCTATAGACAGTCTGAATGAGGAACTTGGGATTGGAGCAATGCCAGATGCATCCCCTCACACAAAGTAAAAAAATATTGATACCATATTTTTTTTTTAAATCCTGGTTAGGTTTGTTCTTATAAAGTACCAGTCTATATTAGTTAAGCAAGCACAAATGCACATACCGACAGTGCTTTTTTTTTGGAGCAGATCCTGTTACAATGCAGCCACAATTTCTGTTTGTGGTATTGCAACTTATTTCAGGTCTCTCCATAGTCTATGAAACTCAAGGGTCAAGATGTTACAAAATATGTAAAAATAACATATTTTGGGGCCACATTTTTCTTATTTCAGTGTAATTTTGATCCCAGACCATTACCTTTCAAGGGACAAAAGTTATGATTTCTGAAATTTCAAGGGTCAAAAACCTGACTCCTGAGTCAAAGAAGAGCCCTGTTATTTGATTACTGTAAAATCAGAGATCTCTAGGGACCAGGTACAACTTTAAAATATTTTTTTAGTTCACTGTATTTTAGACTTTTACTTTCCAACATTTCTAAATTCAATCTCATTATTTTCAGGGAGGTGTTGCAACAGTCCTGTACCAGTGCTGAAGCTGACACAGGTGATGGTAATTGGACTGATGTAGAGGACACACCTAACAACCAGGAACGAGTAACCAGGTATTTTTTTAGATTCCTGAAGCATTGTTTTACTAAGAAGTTATGTAAAGCATGGTAACAAATACATGTATAATAAACTGCAAATGTCATTTCATGAAATTTTTTATATGACTTTATCAACATTTCCAGGGATTTACACATAATTTTAAATTAGTTTTAATGGTGCCCTTCTCAACTAAAGTTGCACACATGTCCTGTGAATATCCTTATATTGATGCCTAACTTCAGAAGTAGAATAACTTTGAGACATTTATTAATTTGTAAATGGTAATATTCTTTTTTTTTATTCCCAGAAAACAAAAACCCCTAACTGATGGCTATGGAAAGACCCCTCGTGGAAGAGCCAAAATGCGTCTTCAAGACAAATTCCAATGTCGGACCAGAGTTGGAATGTCCTGTTCAGTTGACACAGCATGGCAAAAATGTGGCTTCGATAGTTTAACCTGTAAGCTTTGTAATGGAATAGTTATCTTATTTGTTTAGCCATGGACTCTATGATGGAAATCCATGTAGTTTAATAGCAAAGGTTAAGTCTAAGGTCAATATCTTGTTTGTCTGGGAAAACTTTGTTATGGGTTGATGGATTTCATTGTTAATTAATATTGTTAAAGAAATTTATTTTATTGTACAAAACTTAAGAACTCTGCATGAAATGGTGGCAGATTACACTAATAAACAATAAAAGTGTTATTTACTTTCAGCTCACACATTCTTCATGTCGAAGTCAAAATATGGGAAGAAGGTGCTGAAGTCTGTTGTATCACACCGAGTTTGTGGAACCTGTAACTGGTGGGCGCGCAACCGTAAGGGTCAAGCAGTCAGACCTCACCAGTGTGTTAGAAACCATCGTGGGAGTGCCAAACTGATGGAAAGTGTTAGTGGGGAGAAAGGTGTTCAAGAACTGAAAGATGAAGTGTGTTTAGTATTATTAACTTGTTGTTTTAAGACATTATGCTAGGTTATTTAAGAATATACCGTATTGTGTGTTCTAATTGACAGAGGTAAGGTTGCGTATAAAATTACAGTTAAGTTAAAATATTTTTTATGTTTTATAATAAGACATATTTTGTTTTGTTATTTGAACAAAATCCTGGTTCATCTAAGGTTCTTCCAATAGTCTCTTTAATTCGATTTCGTCAATTGTCTTGGTACATTCATAGTACTTTGCTTACATGATATGAAGTCCACTTTAATAAGAATCTACTAATCGTTCTCTAAACCTCGTTTGAAAATTAGTGCTTAGAAAACCTGTACAAGTTAAACAAGATGATTCGTAAAATAACGAGAATAGGCAATATTTGAGATATAACTATGATTCGTACAGCGCCTACATTACCTTGTCAGAATACTATGATTAAGTTTAACATATTTTACAACAAGTGAAGGTTACTAGTGAATGGAATTAGTGGACTTTCCATGGGCCAAAATGTAAGCCTGGCAGCTAGTGCATAAATGGCCGGAGAAAAGAAGGTTTCGGTTTTGTAGTCATCTAGAATTGAAGTGACTAGTCAACCTATTTTAGAAAACGCATGGAAACAAAATTCATGCCATTTATATTCTGATAGGTATAGTTGGGATAGTAGATTTTGGAAATGGTCAATTTTCCCACTTTATTTTCTTACTACCTAAAGGGAAAAATTATTAAATTGATTAAGTTATATATGGTTTGTTTTGATCTTCTAAAGTCTGAAATAGTCAAGTTACCATTTATTTACAATTAAAAATGGAAATTCCATGTGATAAATAGCAACATTTGAATATTTTTATATTTTTAGCATGGAATTTATACTGTTTCTTCACAATCATGCACTGCATAAAATAAAGCCATGCTGAAAAACATAAAATATTCACAAATATTGCTGAAATTTATGGTAAAATAAAATATATTTTCAGCATATTGATATATGGGTCCAGTGTTAACAACATTTCGCACGATAAACTCCAAATAAGTACCATTAAAGGTTGTACGTGCATTGTCGTATATGGCTCTACAACTGCGTAGAGATGGTTTGGCTACAGTGGTTAAGCATGTGCACGCTTAATCGCGATTCCGGGGGCATTTCGGCTCGTTCAGATGAATGAAAAAGTTTTAATAATTTTTCAATCATAATTAGCTATTGAATTGAGAGTAAAATGTATTTGAACATATGACTCAAATATTCTTGAATTTAATTAATTTCAATGGATTGTTCTTACATGTTTTGTAACATACAAAAGTTTCAATAGTTTCCAGTGTGAGGAAAACTTATAATTGATCCATAACTTATGTGGCAAATTTGACTCACTGGAAGCTAAGATTTTAAATTCATCAGCATAATCCAATGCTTTTCATACAAAATGGAGTAAGTTAATATATTTATGATTTAAATAATTTTAAATAGAAGATTTTTCCATAAATTGCACATGGCACATGCTGTCAAAGTATAAAAATGTCACAGTTATTGATCTCTCTTTGTAATAGTCTCATGTTTTCAACATGGAATCCTCAACTAACATCATGGGATTTGTTGGCCAAGAAAACTGAAAGGAAAACATCTATAGACATCGAATTGGTTGGTGAAGAATGCCATGAATCCTCCACAAAGTTATAAACTTTGATTACAAAAATTTTTAATCGTTATTTAGTTCTTTAAGTAGGTCTTATATAGTTTATGCAAATAGTACCGACATGCCCTATTTTTTACTTATCGTTAAACACCAAATTTTTTTGTATTGCAATTATTTAGTCTCTCCATAGTCTATGAATCAGGTTTTACAAATATCAAATCCCCTATTTTGGGCTATATTGATGGCTTTATTTAAGTAATTTTGATCCCGACATTCTTTTTTGGGTCTCAAAATATGATTCTGAAATAAGTCAATAACCCTATTTCCTATCAAAGAAGGCCATTATTTTTATGAAAATCAAGATTTGGCCAGGTACATTAAAATATTTTTTATACTGTTTATACTATCTTTCAACATTTCTAATCAACTCTTATTTTCAGATTTAACGTAGGTTTTGTTTTGGGCTTCAAGGTATGTATTGAACATGTCAGTCACACCCTATCATCCAGACAGACAGGAATTTTTTTGGAAAATTCTGAAGATTGTTTTCTAGAATTAGTAACTGGTAAAATACTGTATAAACTGCAAATCATTTCATGAATTTTTTATATGACTTTATCCATTTCCAGGTTTCTGTTTTAAATTAGTTTTAATGAGCCTCCAGTACAGCCCATTTCTAGTAATGACTGAAAATGCTTTAAATATATTTGAAGTTTGTAGGGTTTAATTTGTAATGTAATTCTTTTTTTTTTTTCCCATAAACAAAACCCTAACTATGTATGAGACCGTGGAAGAGCCAAAATTCTTTCAAAAAATTCCAATTCGACAGATTTGAATGTCTTTCATTGACAGCATGGCAAAATAGTCAAGTTTCACCCTATTTTAGATATTAATGCAATTTGTTTAATAAGTTAATGACGTTTTGTTAGGGAATTCATTATTTAATGAAAGTGTCATTAGCCCAATTTCTTATACTTTGGGAAAACTTTTTATTTGATGTATTTATTTTATTAGTTTTGTTAAGATTTCATTTATTACGAAATAGTCCGCAGAATGTGCATTACACTAATAAACATAAAATTATTTACTTAGTTTCTTATGTCGTCAAAATATGGGAAATGCGAACTTTTACACACGAGTTGGGAATTCTTTAATGCCCACGTTAGGCAAGCATCAGAGTCGTTGGTGTTATAACCTGTGTATGCAACTGTAGAACTTTTTGGAAAGTGTTAGGACAAAATAGAACCATAGAATAATTTGAAATGGTGCATATGCGGTATCTAATAAAAAAATTATAAATACTCAAGTTACAAAATCACTTTCTTAAAATGTTGGAAATTCTTTGGTCATCATTAAAATGTTAATCTAATGCTCTTCAGTCTCAAAGGTTTGAAATAGTTATTGCAAAAAAGTCAGTACCATTGCTCTGAATTGAAAACTGAAAATGCTTAGTTTCTGTTTTTCTTGTTTTCCATCTAATTTTGTATGTTTCTTCAGCTAAAGAATGTCAAAGTCCTTACAAAGTCCTAAATGAGAAACTTCGTAGTTTGAGGGTTTTTAGATCTCTTGTTCAGTTTCAGACAATTCGATAACTGCCGTAAGTTTGAATTGCCAACAGGGAATTTAAGAGCCTAGTTCCATTCTGAACACTCCCTTGCTAGGTTCACGTCGGCAGCTGCATAATGAAGGAAACTTACATCGAAGTAAGAAAAAATTTTTTATTGTATTGTCAAAACGAACATTCTTGAAGATTTTTATTTTCATGTTTTTATGTTCTTGTTACTGATAGTGACTGAATTTCAATCATTAAAAAGCCATACAATTATGACCATGTCTTAAAGGAATATTAAGTAATTGGTTTAATTACTGTTTGTGATTCCCTAACAATATCAAAGACGTTTTCCGAACTGTTAAGTAATCAAAAAATTTACTCGTTGCAATAGCTTATTGGGTACTATTGAGTGATTTTTTCTGTCTTACATTGACTTATGATTAAAATTCAATGTAAATAAAATTCTTGTTTCCAATTGAAAGGTAAAAAGTTCATTAATAAAATACTTCAGTAAAAATAATTTTTAATGATTTGGGGAAAATTTTTTTAAAAACCCTTAATTTTGATAGGTTTTGTTTTTGGGGTTTATATTTGTTTTCTGAAATAGTTTTAGTTTTAACCCCTATTTCTTACTACAATTTGGGGAAAATTTTTTTAAAAAAAATTTTATTCGATTTTTGTTTTGGGGCTTATAGTAGTTACTGAAAAGTCCAGTTTTACCCCCTATTTTTTACTTTCTTGGGGTTTGGGGAAAATTTTTTTTTTAAACTATTTTGTTGGGGTTTTTTTTTGGGTTTTTAAAATAGTTTTCGGGAAAAAGTATTTTTAACCCCCCATTTTTACAAAGGGGTTTGGGGAAAATTTTTAAAAAATTTTGTTTGGTTTTTTTTTTATGGGCTTTTAATTTTACCAAATATTCCCGTTCACCGGTGTAGTTACTGAAATAGTCCAGTTCATTTTTTTGTAAAGTTATTCTGAAGGTTTTGTTTGGGTCTTCATACGTAGTTACTGAAATAGTCCAGTTCACCCCCTATTTCTTACTACATATGGAGTTGGGCAAAATTCATTTAAATACAGTTATATTCTGAAAGGTTTTGTTAAGGGTCTTCATATGTAGTTACTGAAATAGTCCAGTTCACCCCCTATTTCTTACTACTTATGGAGTTGGGCAAAATTCATGTAAATAGAGTTATATTCTGATAGGTTTTGTTTTGGGTCTTCATACGTAGTTACTGAAATAGTCCAGTTCACCCCCTATTTCTTACTACTTATGGAGTTGGGCAAAATTCATTTAAATAGTTATATTCTGATAGGTTTTGTTTAGGGTCTTCATATATAGTTACTGAAATAGTCCAGTTCACCCCCTATTTCTTACTAATTATAAAGTGGAGGAAAATTTCATGTATGCCATGTGAGTTCTTGTTTTTTTTGTGTTTCATTTAATTTTGTTATGTTTTCTTTCAGCTATCTCATAGACCTGTCAAAGTCTCAAAAAGTGGCACACAATGTTCAGAAATAAAAGTTCAAGAGTTCTCTGTGTTCAGGGTTCACAGATATCAATTTCGATTGATAACGTCCCCTAGTTTCTGAGCAATTGTGTGTGTGTCAAAATGGGCCATGTGACGCGTCTGGTGTGGTGTGCTTCAGTCTCCACTGCTGCAGTGTGGTCATACCATGTGGTATATGACGTCATTTAAAGCTAACGCATAAAGCATATTTTGCATCGATTCGAAAAGAAAACTGCTTTAAGTATTTTCTTTTTTCAGTTTTAATGCGATATAGCGCATGCGGAGCGGAAAATTGTGCACTACATAAGAGTCCAAATGATTCTTTTGTCAGATGTTTATTATTTCCAAACATTCGGGAAAACATGTTTCGTGTTCGCCAACAAAATTTCACAAACTCCGAAGGTTTTCCCGAATGTGAGGAAAAACTGTACATCTGACAAAAGAATCACTGGAACCTATGTGTAGGGCACAATTTTCTGCTTCACATGAGCTATATGCATTTAAAATTGATAAAGAAATAAAATACTTACTTTAGTTTTTCCTTCCAAATCAGTGTAAAATATGCTTTACGCATTAACTTAGAATGACGTCATATACCACGTGGTATGGCCACACTGCGCTGGCTAGCCAGTTTCTGGTGAAAAGGGAGCATTTGCAAAATTTCTGCAAATGAATTTATATTGTGATAGGTTTTGGGTCTTCATATGTAGTTTATGAAATAGTCCAGCACTCCCTTTTTCTTACTACTTATGAAGTGGGGCAAAATTTTTCAAGTGAAATTATTTTCTCATATTTTTATCTTCTTAAACACCCCCTATTTCTTACTACTTATGGAGTGGGGCAGAATTTATTTAAATACAGTTATATTCTAATAGGTTTTGTTTTGGGTCTTCATACGTAGTGACTGAAATAGTCAAGTTCACCCCCTATTTCTTACTACATATGGAGTTGGGACAAAATTTTATTTGAGTTAAGTTATATTCTGATAGGTTTTGTTTTGGGTCTTCATACGTAGTTACTGAAATAGTCCAGTTCACCCCCTATTTCTTACTACATATGGAGTTGGACAAAATTTATTTAAATACTTATATTCTGATAGGTTTTGTTTTGCCTCTTCATAGGTAGTTACTGAAATAGTCCAGTTTACCCCCTATTTCTTACTACATATGGAGTGGGACAAAATTTTATTTGAGTTAAGTTATATTCTGATAGGTTTTGTTTTGGGTCTTCATACGTAGTTACTGAAATAGTCCAGCTCACCCCCTATTTCTTACTACTTATAAAATGGGCAAATTTTTATTTGAGTAAAGTTATAGTCTGATAGGTTTTGTTTTGGGTCTTCATACGTAGTTACTGAAATAGTCCAGTTCACCCCCTATTTCTTACTACTAATGAAGTTGGGCAAAATTCATTTAAATACAGTTATATTCTGATAGGTTTTGTTTTGGGTCTTCATACGTAGTTACTGAAATAGTCCAGTTCACCCCCTATTTCTTACTTCTTATGAAATGGGTAAAATTTTATTTGTGTAAAGTTATATTCTGATAGGTTTTGTTTTGGGTCTTCATACGTAGTTACTGAAATAGTCCAGTTCACCCCCTATTTCTTACTTCTTATGAAATGGGTAAAATTTTATTTGTGTAAAGTTATATTCTGATAGGTTTTGTTTTGGGTCTTCATACATAGTTACTGAAATAGTCAAGTTCACCCCCTATTTCTTACTACTTATGGAGTTGGGCAAAATTCATTTAAATACAGTTTTATTCTGATAGGTTTTGTTTTGGGTCTTCATACGTAGTTACTGAAATAGTCCAGTTCACCCCCTATTTCTTACTACATATGGAGTTGGGCAAAATTCATTTAAATACAGTTTTATTCTGATAGGTTTTGTTTTGGGTCTTCATACGTAGTTACTGAAATAGTCCAGTTCACCCCCTATTTCTTACTACATATGGAGTTGGGCAAAATTCATTTAAATACAGTTTTATTCTGATAGGTTTTGTTTTGGGTCTTCATACGTAGTTACTGAAATAGTCCAGTTCACCCCCTATTTCTTACTACATATGGAGTTGGGCAAAATTCATTTAAATACAGTTATATTCTGATAGGTTTTGTTTTGGGTCTTTATACGTAGTTACTGAAATAGTCCAGTTCACCCCCTATTTCTTACTACGTATGGAGTTGGGCAAAATTCATGTAAATACAGTTATATTCTGATAGGTTTTGTTTTGGGTCTTTATACGTAGTTACTGAAATAGTCCAGTTCACCACCTATTTCTTACTACGTATGGAGTTGGGCAAAATTTATTTAAATAGAGTTATATTCTGATAGGTTTTGTTTAGGGTCTTCATACGTAGTTACTGAAATAGTCCAGTTCACCCCCTATTTCTTACTACAAATGGAGTTGGGCAAAATTCATTTAAATACAGTTATATTCTGATAGGTTTTGTTTAGGGTCTTCATACGTAGTTACTGAAATAGTCCAGTTCACCCCCTATTTCTTACTACTTATGGAGTTGGGCAAAATTCATTTAAATACAGTTATATTCTGATAGGTTTTGTTTAGGGTCTTCATACGTAGTTACTGAAATAGTCCAGTTCACCCCCTATTTCTTACTACTTATGGAGTTGGGCAAAATTCATTTAAATACAGTTATATTCTGATAGGTTTTGTTTAGGGTCTTCATACGTAGTTACTGAAATAGTCCAGTTCACCCCCTATTTCTTACTACTAATGGAGTTGGGCAAAATTCATTTAAATACAGTTATATTCTGATAGGTTTTGTTTTGGGTCTTCATACGTAGTTACTGAAATAGTCCAGTTCACCCCCTATTTCTTACTACTAATGGAGTTGGGCAAAATTCATTTAAATACAGTTATATTCTGATAGGTTTTGTTTTGGGTCTTCATATGTAGTTACTGAAATAGTCCAGTTCACCCCCTATTTCTTACTAATTATAAAGTGGAGGAAAATTTCATGTATGCCATGTGAGTCCTTGTTTTTTTTATGTGTTTCATTTAATTTTGTTATGTTTTCTTTCCAGCTATCTCATAGACCTGTCAAAGTCTCAAAAAGTGGCACACAATGTTCAGAAATAAAAGTTCAAGAGTTCTCTGTGTTCAGGGTTCACAGATATCAATTTCGATTGATAACGTCCCCTAGTTTCTGAGCAATTGTGTGTGTGTCAAAATGGGCCATGTGACGCGTCTGGTGTGGTGTGCTTCAGCCTCCACTGCTGCAGTGTGGTCATACCATGTGGTATATGACGTCATTTAAAGCTAACGCATAAAGCATATTTTGCATCGATTCGAAAAGAAAACTGCTTTAAGTATTTTCTTTTTTCAGTTTTAATGCGATATAGCGCATGCAGAGCGGAAAATTGTGCACTACATAAGAGTCCTAATGATTCTTTTGTCAGATGTTTATTATTTCCAAACATTCGGGAAAACATGTTTCGTGTTCGCCAACAAAATTTCACGAACTCGGAAGGTTTCCCCGAATGTTAGGAAAAACTGTACATCTGACAAAAGAATCACTGGAACCTATGTGTAGGGCACAATTTTCTGCTTCACATGAGCTATATGTATTAAAATTGATAAAGAAATAAAATACTTACTTTAGTTTTTCCTTCCAAATCAGTGTAAAATATGCTTTACGCATTAACTTAGAATGACGTCATATACCACGTGGTATGGCCACACTGCGCTGGCTAGCCAGTTTCTGGTGAAAAGGGAGCATTTGTCTCCCCTGCCAGTATATAGCCTCTCCATGGTCAAGCCCTACTCAGTGCCTCCTCGTGGCGACACACGTCAACTGAGGACCTTTGTGTCCTCAGGCTAAACTGTAAGGGACGATCTACAAGAACTATATATGGTTGCTGAAATTGTCTAACTCATCCACTTTTTCTTCCTACTTACAAAGCAGGGCAAAATTTCTTCAAATGAATTTATATTGTGATAGGTTTTGGGTCTTCATATGTAGTTTATGAAATAGTCCAGCACTCCCTATTTCTTACTACTTATGAAGTGGGGCAAAATTTTTCAAGTGAAATTATTTTCTCATATGTTTTGATCTTCTTACTGAAATAGTCAAGTCCACCCCCTATTTCTTACTACTTATGGAGTGGGGCAGAATTTATTTAAATATAGTTATATTCTGATAGGTTTTGTTTTAGGTCTTCATACGTAGTGACTGAAATAGTCAAGTTCACCCCCTATTTCTTACTACAAATGGAGTGGGGCAAAATTTATTTAAATACAATCATATTCTGATAGGTTTTGTTTTGGGTCTTCATACGTAGTTACTGAAATAGTCCAGTTCACCCCCTATTTCTTACTACTTATGGAGTTGGGCAAAATTCATTTAAATACAGTTATATTCTGATAGGTTTTGTTTTGGGTCTTCATACGTAGTTACTGAAATAGTCCAGTTCACCCCCTATTTCTTACTACAAATGGAGTGGGGCAAAATTCATTTAAATAGTTATATTCTGATAGGTTTTGTTTAGGGTCTTCATATGTAGTTACTGAAATAGTCCAGTTCACCTCCTATTTCTTACTACTTATGAAATGGGCAAAATTTTATTTCAGTAAAGTTATATTCTGATAGGTTTTGTTTTGGGTTTTCATACGTAGTAACTGAAATAGTCCAGTTCACCCCCTATTTCTTACTACTTATGGAGTGAGCAAAATTTATTTAAATACAGTTATATTCTGATAGGTTTTGTTTTGGGTCTTCATACGTAGTTACTGAAATAGTCCAGTTCACCCTGTATTTCTTACTACATATGGAGTGGGACAAAATTTTATTTGAGTAAAGTTATATTCTGATAGGTTTTGTTTTGGGTCTTCATATGTAGTTACAGAAATAGTCCAGTTCACCCCCTATTTCTTACTACATATGGAGTTGGGTAAAATTTATTTAAATACTTATATTCTGATAGGTTTTGTTTTGGGTCTTCATACGTAGTTACTGAAATAGTCCAGTTCACCCCCTATTTCTTACTACAAATGGAGTGGGGCAAAATTTATTTAAATACAATCATATTCTGATAGGTTTTGTTTTAGGTCTTCATATGTAGTTACTGAAATAGTCCAGTTCACCCCCTATTTCTTATTACAAATGGAGTGGGGCAAAATTTATTTAAATACAATCATATTCTGATAGGTTTTGTTTTGGGTCTTCATATGTAGTTACTGAAATAGTCCAGTTCACCCCCTATTTCTTACTACATATGGAGTTGGGCAAAATTTATTTAAATACAATCATATTCTGATAGGTTTTGTTTTGGGTCTTCATATGTAGTTACTGAAATAGTCCAGTTCACCCCCTATTTCTTACTACATATGGAGTATGTATACATATTTGCAATTGTGACATTGATGCTGTTATTTGCGATTGTGACATTGATGCCGTTATTTGCATTTGTGAAATTAATGCTGTTATTTGCATTTGTCACATTGATGCTGTTATTTGCGATTGAGACATTGAAACCATTAGTTGCATTTGAGATATTGACACCATTAGTTCCATTGTGACATTGATGCTGTTAGTGGCACTTGAGACATTGATACATTTAGTTGCATTGAGACATTGACACAATTAGTTGCTTTTGAGATATTGAAACCATTAGTTGCATTTGAGATATTGACACCATTAGTTCCATTGGAGATATTGACACCATTAGTTGCATTTGAGATATTGACACCATTAGTTCCATTGGAGATATTGACACTGTTAGTTCCAATTGAGATATTGACACCATTAGTTCCATTTGAGATATTGACACCATTAGTTCCATTGGAGATAATGACACCATTAGTTGACACCATTAGTTCCATTTGAGATATTGAAACCATTAGTTGCATTTGAGATATTGACACTGTTAGTTGTGTTTGAGACATTAATGCTGTAGGTTGCATTTGAGATATTGAGTTGCATTTGAGACAATGATGCTGTAATTTGCATTTGAGATATTGTTAATGCCGTTATTTGCATTTGAGATATTGATGCCTTACTTTTGAGAGATTGTGCATAGATTTGACGCATGTAGTTGCAATTGAGATATTGACGCATGTAGTTGCAATTGAGATATTGACACCATAAGTTGCATTTGAGATATTGAGGTATGTAGTTGCAATTGAGATATTGACGCTATAAGTTGCATTTGAGATATTGACGCATGTAGTTGCAATTGAGATATTGATGCCATAAGTTGCATTTGAGATATTGATGCATGTAGTTGCAATTGAGATATTGACGCCATTTGTTGTATTTGAGGTATCGACGCATGTAGTTGCAATTGAGATATTGACGCCATTTGTTGTATTTGAGGTATTGACGCATGTAGTTGAAATTGAGATATTGACGCCATAAGTTGCATTTTAGATATTGACGCATGTAGTTGCAATTGAGATATTGACACCATGAGTTGCATTTGAAATATTGACGCATCCTTACTGCGTAACTATTTCTGTAGAGATATCATAAAATCGTAATAAAATCTTTATTTCTAAAAAGAAACTTCTGATAATAAAATCTGTATTACATGTACTTAATAAAAAATATATAAGCTCCTTTTGCTTTAAAACACTTCTGTAGTATAATAATAAGTGATTTTATCAAATATATTGGAAGTATGAGGCCCTTTTTTGACAAACCTGGGTCCATTTTTGCACTTTAAACATACCCCTGCGCATGTGCACCTGAAAGACGACAAAAAGAAAGAACGGCAACAAGCTAATTTGTGTGTTTTCATCTTTTTGCCCTTCGACAAGAAGACAAGAAGCAATTTAAAACGCAATATCTTTAATTACATCTGATCCCCCCGCACCCCTCCCCGCTTAGTGACATTCAAATCGTTTACAGAGCAACGGTTGGAGATTCTATGTGACGTATCTGTTGTGATTTAACGCGATATAGTAAGACTAACACAGGCACAAAGTCCCAATTGGCATAAGGAAGAACAGTTTTATTAACTAAATCTTGTTTATTCAGATTTAGTTGGCTTGAACAAACTGTCAAAACATGTTGTAGCCCTCCTGGATGCTGAATTTTCATGTCAAAAAAACGTCTGAAAATAACATATTACAATATAAGAAATGTTCCCTTAAATAATGTTTACACAGGGCGGAACATCATTCTTGCTGACTTCAGGGCGATACAGTAACCCTTGGCTTCCCATGACATGGCCGTGCAGTCGTCTGTACCGGGTGTTACCATTCTGCACGTGAGGCACGAGGAGTAGCACGTATGGAACCACCAGCCACCCTTGTGAATCTTGGCGCAGTTGTCTGGGTTTGTGTCTATGTCTTGGTTTAGTGTCGTAAACCCGAAGTTGTTATGTGAGCTGAGGGAGTCACCTGTAATGTCAAATCAGAGCAGCTGTTAGTCCCGAAATTCGAGGTAGTGGTTTGATCTATAACATTGTCGTTAAAAAGTTTTTGCTGTTTGGCGCTCAACACAATAATCATAGGGATAAGACAGGCTGGTCCATTGACAAGAATAATGTGATTAGGTTTGTTATACCACATTTAGACTGCCTTATGTGATTGGTGTTAAATCCAGTATTTCCAGTATGGCTTTTGCATCGAGCAGCATATCATCTGAACAGAGCATAATGGCATTTGCAATGAACATGTTATGGCCATTGCACAAAGCAGCATATCATCTGAGGGGGAGGGGGCGGAGTAGAGTTCTAATACACTCTTACATTTATCAAAAACGATAAAAGTAGATTCAGTGAACAACAGTTTTATAGGATTTTTTTTTTCAACAACCAGTTTTATACTCTGATTAATTTTCCAGAAATTAATTGAATCCACAGCAGACTGTTTAAACTAGATTTGGTCAATTCGCAAATGCTTCTATGAAAGTTGACAAAGCTCAATTGCCTTTCTGAAACTTTAAGGAAGCATGGAAATTAGGTTACTCATGGTGGAGATACAATGCTAAGGCTAATGTTATGCTTTGTGACATCTCTATTAACACTAATACATAGTAATTCTTTAAGGGTGTATGTTAGTTTTTTTTCTTTAAATGTAAAAAAAGCACTGAATAGGAAAATATAAACAAGAGGCCCATGATGGCCCTAAATCACTCACCTGAGATAAATAGGTTGACCCAAGGAACATCTGTACCAATTTATTTTAAAATCTGGCGAGTAGTTTTGAAGAAGATAATTTTTAAAGTTTTCATATTTTTTTTCTTTTTGTTGCCATGGCAACCAGAGTTCTATATGGATCAAGTTTATTTTAGCAACTTTTGTAAAGGTTGACCCAAGGATCATTCCTGCCAAATTTAATCAAATTCTGTCCAGTGGTTTCAGAGGAAATGTTGATTAAAGTTTTCCCAATATACATATAAGGCAAATAAGCCCCGCCCCTAGCGGCCATGTTTTTTTACGGATCAGAAAGTTTTTAGCAACTTTGGTAGAAGTTGGCCCAAGGAACATCTGTATCAATTTATTTTAAAATCTGGCCAGTAGTTTTGAAGAAGATGATTTTTAAAGTTTTCATATTTTTTTTCTTCTTTTTGTTGCCATGGCAACCAGAGTTCTACATGGATCAAGTTTATTTTAGCAACTTTTGTGAAGGTTGACCCAAGGATCATCCCTGCCAAGTTTAATCAAATTCTGTCCAGTGGTTTCAGAGGAGATGTCGTTTAAAGGTTTCCCTATATACATATAAGGCAAATAAGCCCCGCCCCTGGCGGCCATGTTTTTTTACGGATCGGAAAATTTTTAGCAACTTTGGTAGAGGTTGACCCAAGGAACATCTGTACCAATTTATTTTAAAATCTGGCCAGTAGTTTTGAAGAAGATGATTTTTAAAGTTTTCATTTTTTTTCTTCTTTTTGTTGCCATGGCAACCAGAGTTCTACATGGATCAAGTTTATTTTAGCAACTTTTGTGAAGGTTGACCCAAGGATCATCCCTGCCAAGTTTAATCAAATTCTGTCCAGTCGTTTCAGAGGAGATGTTGTTTAAAGGTTTCTCTATATACATATAAGGCAAATAAGCCCCGCCCCTGGCGGCCATGTTTTTTTTACGGATCAGAATAATTTTTGCAACTTTGGTAGAGGTTGACCCAAGGAATATCTGTACCAAATTATTTTGAAATCTGGCCAGTAGTTTTGAAGGAGATGATTTTTAAAGTTTTCAAATAATTTTTCTTTTTGTAGCCATGGAAACCAGAATTCTTCATGGATCAACTTTATTTTAGCAACTTTTGTAGAGCCTCACCCAAGGAACATTCCTGCCAAGTTTCATTAAATTCTGTCCAGCGGTTTCAGGGAGATGTCTTTTAAAGAAAATTGTTCACGACGGACGACGAAGGGCGATCCTAAGAGCTCACTTGAGCACAAAGTACTCAGGTGAGCTAAAAAGTGAAAAAATTGATCTGTCACCATGCTTGTTTTTATGCTACGTTTGTATATCCATGGTAACCTTTCTAAAAATAAAGCTTAACAACCAACCAAGTTGTGCATTCATTGGCATGTCTTCATCTGCTGGATATTAAATGAGTTTTGTCCCTTTGTTATATTATTGAATAAACTGTGTCCACACTTTATGTTTGCTACCAACGGTCTGATTTTGATTTAAAGGCCTTAGTAAGGACCAAGTCTAATTGCGTATATTTTCAGCACATCAATGACTGGCTTGATTTTATATGAGTTATGGCCCTATGTTTAATAAATTGAATATATTTAGTCCTCAATATTTCTTGGCTATCATTGGTCTGATTTTGATTTAACTTCACAATAATAAGTATGAAATCTAGTTGCGCGCATCGCTGGCAAATAATGACCGGTTTGATTTTATGTGGGTTATGGCCATTTGTAACATTAAGTGAGGATATTTTGTCCACTCTTTTCCATAGCAACTTTTCATACAACTTCACAACAATCATAAATACCAAGCCTAATTGCTCATATTGTCAGCATGTCATGTTTGCTTTAGTTTTCATTGAGTTATGCAGCCTTGCCATATTTCTTGAATTTATTTTATCTGCTCTATTTTATCTGCTCTTTTTTTCAGCTACTATTTGTCAGATTTTGACTTTACAGCATTTATAAGAACCAACATTAGTTGCACATATCCTTGATTTAATGTTTTATATTTACTGAATATATTTGTCAGGGATACATGTATAAATGAATTAGAGCTTTACCTGGTTTTGTTTTTATTTTTATCCTTCAACTTTATCAAGACATGGTAACTGTGACAAAGTGGTATCTAGGGGTATTCATCATCTTCAATGATAGTTCCTTTTGTTATTTTTGCTTCCCTTAAAATAATACATTGTATTGTTTGTTTTTTACTATCTTGGCTTGCAGCTCCTAAATTTAACGACAACTTCTTTTCCTAGTATTATTCTAAACCACAGACAATAGTTTAAACACAGATGATTATCTTTGTATTGCTTTTATTCTGATATAGCAGTCATATGCCTGTTTACCTTTCTATTTCACTTCATCAATGATCCTTTTAGCAGGATTGTACAGTTTTACGAATAGTAGGTACACAAGCTATAGCTCTATAATTTGATTGCCTGCCCTTTGTTACAACATGCATGTGTATTTTTAGCTCGAATATTCGAAGAATATGAGAGCTATTGTAGTCACCTTTGTGTTGGCTTTGGTGTTGCAGCTTTTTGTTTAAGTTTTGCACACAAGTTACTATCAACCTTATGTCTCAATAACCATTTATGGTATTAACTTGAAATGAATATGTTCAGGGGCATCACACAACCAAGTTAGATAACTTTTGACTGAATTTAATATAATTTAATAATAGAATTTTTGGTTAAAGTTTAGCATGCAAAAGAAAATTTGGTTAAAGTTTTGCATGCAAGCTACTGTCCAACTTGTATCCCAATAACAATTCATGGTTTTAACTTGAAAGTTTATGAATATGTTTAGGGGCATCAGACAACCAAGGTAGATAATTCTTGATGGAATATATTATGGCCCATTTTATAACTTAGAAATATTGGTTAAAGTTTTGCATTCAAGGTACTTTCATGCTTATATCTCAATATCCAGGCATGTGATTGATTTGAAACATCTTTAATACGTTTAGGGTATATCAAGGTAGATAACTCTTGATGGAATATATTATAAATTATGACCCCTTTTAACTTAGACATTTTGGTTAAAGTTTTCCATGCAAAGAATTTCATGCTTATATTTCAGTTACTAGGCATGGGTTTAATTTGAAACTTCTTTAATATGTTCAATGGTATCATACTATAGTGGCAGATAGTTTTTGACTGAATATAATGCAGATTAGGGCCACTTTTTGACTTAGACATTTTGGTTAAAGTTTTGCATGCAAGCTATTATCCTTCATATATCTTAGAAATTGTTTATGGTGTTGACTACAAAGTCTAGGAGTGTGTTCAGGGGCATCAGAAATCCAAGGAGGATAACTCTTGGACTGAATTTTATACAAATAATGGCCCATTTCGAACTTTGATACTTGGTTAAAGTTTTGCTTGCACAGTGTTCTTATGCATATGTCTCAGTAACTAGGCATGGGATTGATTTTAGACGTCATAAACATATTTAGGGGAATTAGACTATCAAGGTATATCATCTTTTACTATTATTATATATATAGGGTATATGAAGGGCAAGAATTGAAATAGATTTCATTTGATTTACCAACAAGACTTTTCAATAGTTGAGCATGCTGTCCTTTGACAGCTCTTATTTTTGTATATATATTTTATTTTACTTTTGATTAAAAAATTGTTATCGCATATTTTTGACATGTTGACAGAGGCTTGAAAGTTTCAAGTTAACTCCTTTTTCTCACTTATCTTGTAAACTTGTCTTAAC
>CM037788.1:14653471-14703471 GCA_021229015.1 Solen grandis | reverse complement strand
AGATGAGCAAGAAAGTGATGAATTTATGACATCAGAAAATGATGAAACTGACAGAGGTGACTCTATTGAACCAGATGACATTGATAATCCTTCTCAGCTTACTGATAAAGACACAGTGCCTGACGTAACTGAGAGTACCCAAATCACAGAAGGTTCAGAGACTAATGTCACAGCAAATAAAGTTTCAGATATCAAGACAGATACAGAAGTTAATACATCTCCAAAAACAACTACAGAACCACAAGCAACAGTTTCTGCAGCCCCAAATTCAGCAGAAATGATTTCTGTCAAAACAACCATAGCATCACCTGTGAAAAGAACTCCAATTAAAAGGAAGACACCAATGAAAAGAGGGCCAAAGAGTTCAAAAGGAAACACCAGATCTCCTGTTACTCCAGAACAGCAGACAGCTAGGAAGACTGTTCCCCCACTGAAGATCAAACTAAAGGGTGGTGTATCTTCAAGAAGAAAGACCTATATGATTGAGCCTTTAATTGAGTCAACAAAATTTGAGACAACAAAAATTACTGAAAAGAAAAGATCTAAAACTAAGTCTGGGAGCAAATCTGAATCTGATTCTGAAAAGCATTCCAAAGGGCACCATCATCATCACAGAAAGAGAAACAAATCTCCTCTTGTTGTTGAAGCAGTCGGTAAGAAAACGTCAAAGAAATCACCAGTACCGACAGATGCTTATGAAGCCAACTTTCTACAGTTCATTCAGCATAATAATGAGCAGCCAACATATGACGGTGTATCAGCAAAACCGAAGCCATCTCGAAAGATGAACGAAAACAAAATGTATAAGGTTGATGCAGAAGGGAGCTTAACAGTTACCGCCAAAGGCTCATCAGAGACTAACACTTCCACAAAGTCTCTGACTTCTGTGAAAACTAGCCATGGCACTACAGAGAGTTTAAAGCAGTCGGATAAACCTGTAAATCAAAACTTGTCCAACTTCTTGTCCCAGTATGGAGAGCTGAACGATGCATTCACAAAAGAAGTGTCAGACAGTGTAAACTACATCTGCTTTCAGTGTGAAAAGGTGGTATGTAAATCGGAAGAAGAAATACTCAGACATTTCAAAGAGGTTCACCCTGATGAACAGATGATGTATAAACCATTGGCAGAAATTGCAACCGATGCTCAGTTGCAGCAACTCCAGGCTCGAAACAAGCTTGCAACCGGCAATATCTTTGACCGCATGAACGATCTCCTGACTCCGGACCAGAACAAAAAGACAGGCGCTCTGCAAGTGGGTCTAGAAAAGACCAGTGCAGAAGCTGACAGTACAACTGATGTTAATACAGAACAGTCCAATGTTCCTGTAGGACAAGAGCTTGAAAGGTATGGAGATTTTTTTTTTGGCATTTTGCTTTGGATTGGTTCCACAGCCTTTTATTTACAGCCTTATTTATCCAACAGCCAAACTGTGATAAGCAGCCAGAAAAGGCATTTTATGATACAAAAGATCTTCGTTAAGCAGAAAATGGTCCTGGTGGTTGAGCACCTTAACACATAGGTCATGCATTTGGTCGGATCCCAGGCTGTGACCAGGGCTTTTTTTTTTTTCCTTTTTTATCAGAGACTGTTAATAGGCGTCTTCCCTCAGGAAATTTCTTTAAAGTTCATGAAGTTTTCCCAATAATTTCAGTTTTTGCTCAAGGATTTTTTCCCCAGACTAAAAAAAATGCCTTTTTCCCCCAAATTATGGTAATAAGGTCCCTTCCCTCTCATCAGAAAGAAAGTCAGAAATGCTGGAAAATGATGATTTTTTCCCCAGCCAGGTGCTCTGCATATTGCGGTAGTTCAAGGAATGGTCATTCGGCCTGGTGATATCATGTCTGCTGTTTATGTTATCGCATTGTTGCAGCATTGTAGTTTTTCATGCATATTTCTTTAAGTTGCGTTACTAGTCTTTCATATTTAATTCATCCCCATGGAGCTGGTAAACAATTCTTTTTGACCGGTCCTGGTGGTCAAGTGGTTAGAGCATCTGCTCCGGAATCAGGAGGTTGTGGGTTCGATCCCGAGTCAGGACATAACAAAATCTTTAAAATGATATTGGTATAGTTCCCTTGGTTGGCACTGAGCATATAAGGGTAGTTCTAGAATTGGTTTGACAGGTGTCAGGATAATGTGACTGGTATCATGTCACATGTCTATGGCATAATACTGCAGTGTGGCAGCACTGTATACCTGTCTTGAGTAGACATCTTCTCTATATGACTGAGATACTGTTGGAGGGACATTTAAAATAGTCTTAATAGAGCAAATATTTCAAAATATTGCTGCAATGTTTTGCGCTGTGGTCTAGTGGTGTACATGGTTCTAAAGGTTGTTGGTTGTTGGTTTGAACCCTGTAGGGTTTTCATGACCCTCCAAGTTGCAAAGTACTGGTCCAAGCTAGGAACCTTCAAGAGGGATTATTTGTCAGAACTTGTTTCTCAATTGACATAAAAAATAGATAAGCTAATATAAATGAGTTAAAACTAAACCTGCTGTGAAAGGTGTGACAAAATGTGTTTCACAACCAGGAGATCATTTTTCTATTGCAGTTAACTTAGTTTTCCATAGATTTTGTATGTGGCGGACGCCTGGTGTTTGGAATGAGGAAGAACACTTAGCATTTTATATTCAATGTTTTTCCTGCTTCCTACTTTGAAACAGAGGCAAGCTGGGCAAGTTATATTTCTATCTTGTTTGCAGAACCCCCTGCTTTGCAGAAAGGGGGACTATGTAAGAATTAGTGATGGGATGATTAATCAGGGTTCCAATGGTCAGGGAAAAGTCAGATAAAAATGATTTTTTTCAAGGTCAGGGAAAAGTCAGGGAAATTTGAAATTGGTCAGGGAAATTTGGAAATTCAGAAAAAGTCAGGGAAAAGTCAGGGAATTTTACAATCAAGGAATGTCGACCAAACAGCAGGAGGATTATAATAAGGAAAGGCTAAGGCAGTTTCTTCCATTTGCCTTTTTTCAGTCAGTTTTAATTGTCAAATTGGCATAATATTAAATAAGTTCCCAATAGCATTCAACTGGCACACCATCATTTCATGTTTGAAAATAAAAAAAAATATCTAGAAGCAACTTAGTTTTGGAAGATCTGTATTTGCTGCTGGATTTGGGCTTTGTTTGGTCAGGGAATTTTGAGTTTGGTCAGGGAAAAGTCAGAGAATTTTGATTTTTCAATTTTGTGGGAACCCTGTTAATAATAAAGTCAATGAATCATTGACAATCTACTGGTTGACATGATGATGAAAATTATTCATTGATGAATTATTGACCAAAAAAAAAAACCCATTTTTTTTTTCTGTTTGATATTTCCATGCACAAATGTAAAATATGTCCTGATTGGGTAATTCCATTAATTAAACAGATTGATACTCCCAAAGTTGCACTTTGCACATCTTTGGTCTCTGGTTGAAAGCTCTTATATTTTATTTCCATTCCAAGTTTTTACATGTATTTGAATATTTGATGTATATTAAAGTACAAAATACTGTTTCATGCTGTACAATAAACATATTAAAATAGAGGTTTTAATCGGCATTTGCTCCAGAATTATTATATTTTGTATTAATCACGATTAATTGAATAATCAGTGACTTTAGACTTTGATTAATTAATTCAATTTTTTTTTGACTGATTTCAATCACTAACAGGAATCGCAACTGTGTATAGGAATGAAGTGTCAATCAAGTATGTTTACATAAACTGCTTCTCCAACCAGTGTAAGGGTAAAGCACTCAGTGAAGGGTTGACCAGTTTTACTCAAAAGAACTTGTGCTTTTTGCTAGTGATATTCTGTTTGTGAGTATTTGGCCCAGGTATGAATAGAAACTGTCAAAATATCAATAGGGGGAGGAGTTTAACCCTTTCCCTCATAGAGGACACCATGAAAAGACCTATGCGAACAGCATAAAACCAGACCAGCCTGCGAGTAACTCGCAGGCTGATCAGGTTTTATGCTGTTCGCTGCTCCTCAGTGGTCTGGAAATGAGGACTTTATAATTAAATTTGGTAAGGTTTAACTGTGGTTTTCTGCAGATCAGGCTTTATGTGATGCCTATCGAGGGCGTCAAAATGAGTATTTATGAGGGAAAGGGTTAATACAATATGAGGGAACCATCTATTGTTCTTGTTGTCTCATGGACTAATATTTTACAGAATAGTGTGTATTTTTTTATATATGTTTATGATATTAAATAGCCTTCTGTGATAGGTCATTTTCTTTTTCTCTTTATTTTTTTGCTAAGTAAATTACTGCTGTATCTTCATAAAATGGGATTTAAATCTTAGTTTCATTATTAATGAGAATCAAGCATTCATACGTTATTTCATCATATTTAGCAACTTGGTTGGACTGGACCAGTACTTTGTGGCCAGGAAGCTTATAAAATGTTTGCTGTAGTCAGTATTAGACCTACTTCTTTAAGACTTGGGAGTCAGTACACGCTAAGCACTGGGCTACAGGTCCCTCTTCACAATTATTTGAGACATTGTATTGTTGTGTATGATAATGAAATAAGAGAAAGAGAAATTTTGAAAGAAAAAAAAAACAGAAAAGAATAAAATAAAAATAAATAAATAAAAAAAACATGCAATTGATTTACCAAGATACAAGATGTTTTATTGCAAATAAGGCCACCAGCCCACAATACAGCAATACATTATGTTACTATTAAAAAAAGTACAGAGTTGTGATTTTCAAACCATCTTTAACCGTGATAATGAAATGTAAAACACAGTGGTTGTTTACGACAGGTAAAGACTCAAGCAAAATTTTAAAGTATAAATGAAGTTTACACTTAAGTACTTGACTATAATTAACAATAACAACTCATAAGCAGTTTTAACTCCTAGCAGTGTCATTATCTGATCTTTCTAATATTGATGTGGTAGAAGTCACCAATTTCTTGATTGTAGTAATACAGGGTTCCCACGATCAGGGAAAAGTCAGATAAAAATGATTTTTTTCAAGGTCAGGGAAATTTGAAATTGGTCAAGGAAATTTGGAAATTCAGAAAAAGTCAGGGAAAAGTCAGGGAATTTTTCAATCAAGGAATGTCGACCAAACAGCAGGAGGATTATAATAAGGAAAGGCTAAGGCAGTTTCTTCCATTTGCCTTTTTTCAGTCAGTTTTAATTGTCAAATTGGCATAATATTAAATAAGTTCCCAATAGCATCCAACTGGCACACCATCATTTCATGTTTGAAAATAAAAAAAAAATATCTAGAAGCAACTTAGTTCTGGAAGATCTGTACTTGCCGCTGGATTTGCGCTTAATTTGGTCAGGGAATTTTGAGTTTGGTCAGAGAAAAGTCAGGGAATTTTGATTTTTCAATTTTGTGGGAACCCTGTAATATTTTTACTGTATACATAACAAATTTTTCAAATTAATTAAATTTGTTCTGCCATTTTACCAACTGAATAATTGATATTGTCTAATGTCATCAAACTTATTGCATTTAAAAAAGTACATGAAATTCATTCTCTATAATATGGGTTTTGAGATTGGTCAACCATGACATGTAATTATAGAAGAGAGAATTGATTGAGAGAAAAAGAAAAAAAAAATAGTTGGTGATTTACCTTGACATATGAGGAAATATTGGTATTTTTGATTATATCTGAGATAAGTTTTTAATTAATTATTAATATGAAAATACACCATTTAATTAATTTATAAGGTGAAAGTTATATACTTCATTAGAAGTAAAAAGTAGGTTATATTATGCTATGATAGGTTTTTAATTTGATTGATTATATGAATGTAGGTTATATTCTTAAATGAGATAGGGAATAAAATGAAAAGAGGTTATATTAGTCATTATTTTTATTGATATCTAACGAGTGATCTATTTTTTTGTTATTACAGTAACAGGACTGGGGCGGAGCCAGAAAACAGAGAGGATGATGGGGATATCAGTGACAGTGGCAGCCTGAATCTCAAAATCGTAGAGGTCGTCAGTCTGAAAGATCAAGTCAGTCTCCATGACGATCAGATTCCAGGCGTTTCTCAGCCGCAGCAGACGTCTGTGTCGCCCAGTAGCGGAGTGTTCCGATCTTCAGAACTGAAGATCCCTCATTACCCACGGACAACTCAAAGTGCCTCAAACTCTTTCTACGAACAATACCAGCAGACGGCAATGCAAAATGCAACTTCGGCCATGAATAAAAAGACAAGTCCTCCAAAGGGCCGTATTGGTAATACATTCAAGTGTGAAAAGTGTAATGTTCATGCGCCCCTGCTAGCCGCTATGGTTGCGCATTTAAGAAACACACACAAAGATATCCCTCGTTTGTTTCAGTGTCCATATTGTCGAGATATGGAGGCTGAAAACGAGGCAAAGATTCATGCTCATATTAGACAGCTACATCCTACCGACAACCCAAATCCACCAGTTGCATTATCCGAACCAGCGAAAAGAAATTTGAAAACATTAACTGTGAGACTTCCTGACATTGCAAAGCCAGGTGAAGGCAACGCTGTCGAGAAAGACATTTACATGTGTTTGAACTGTAGGATGCATTTGTGCTCATTAGAAATGATATATCAACATCTGGATGAGGACCATAAGGAAGTGTTCGTGTTCATGTGTCCTGTTTGTAAAAAGTTCAAATCGAAGGACGAAGGAGCGGTTAAGGATCATATTTTAAATTTGCATAGCATTCATCCAGAAAGTTTGAACATTTCTCTTGCAATAGACGGTAACCAGTTCACAAGAGTTCCATGCTTAATCAAAGATAAAACCAAGGGTGTGCAAAAAAGTCAGCAACAACCACAGTTACCAAGACACCCCCTCCAGCCTCACAGTCCTTTCCCGTCTCAGTTGTCTCCACAACCAGTAACTTCTGCACATATGGCAGCTCTCCCTGTTCAGAATTTTTCTGGTCAAAGGTCCGACATTTCCATTCCTCTTTCCAAAGAAAGTGCTGCACCAAAAGTAGCAATCCCAGCTGCACATTCTAACCCTGCCCTAGCCCAGTTAAAGACTTCATCTGCTGCACCTCCTCCTCCTCTGTATCAAATACAATGACTTCTAAATCTTCAGCCCCGCAAGGCCTCAAAAAGAAGAAGAACTTGTTGGAATCCATTCAGCAACTGCACACGCAGAAACAGTTGGAGCAGCAAGGATTGTTACCGCCAAAATCCTCTGCCAACTCATCTCTCCCTATCTCATCAATATCAAATCAAAACCCCTGCTAGCAACCCCCCTCCGTTAATCAGAGGTCCACCACCATTGATAAGATTTGACCAACTGGAGAAAGTCCCGTCATCTTTGATAGGGCCGCAGATAAAGACTTCCTCTTCAAGTCCATCAATGGCTGTTGCTAGCGCTCAGAGGCTTCACGCGCTTGGTTATCCGAAGAGTTCAAACGTTATTGGCAACACTGCACCAAGGCCTATTCAGTCCTCGCTCTTCGATACATCGGACCCTGAGGCTTTCAAAATTGGTCACAAGACAACTGTATTGAATGTTCCTAATATTGGTCGGTCCACTAACAAACCTCCTGCAGCAGGGCTGTCAAAATCTCCCCACAATGCCACAGCAGGTTCTGAAGCCGGTGGTGCCCCCCTGGACCTTTCTAAAGCAACCCCATCATCATCTCCCGTCCCACCAAAACTTCAGTCTCCTCCTCCTCCCCAAGAAACCCAAGAAGTTCTGAACCCAGAGATCTTCAAGGTCTTCAACCTGCAGCCATCCGCTGTCGGGCAGCAGCCTCGCCCAGCTATCCCGCTCCAGTCCCAAGTCCAGCAGCAGGTAATCGTTCCCCAACAGTTGCGTCCCAATACGTCCAATACTCTCGCATATCGGCCACAGGTCCCACACATCGTGTCCTCACACACTCAGCTTCCACAGATCATAAACATGCCAATGAATGTCCCTATGGGGGCGGTCATCGGCAACATGCTGGTCAGCATCGCCAGCATGCCACAAAATCTGCAGGGGATCCCCCAGGCAGTTCAGGTGGTCAGTCCAGGATTGCAAGGCGTCACTCAAATGCAGGGAGTCCCTCAGTTTGTTCGAATGAGTGCACCTATCCCAGTGGTTTCTCCGGTCACAAACATCGCTACTCCAGCGAGAACGATGATCCCTGTTCAAGCAAATCAACAAATCATGAATCTCAATCTCCCGATGTTCAAGTGTCCGTACTGTCCTAAAGTAATCCCGCTGAAACTTGCGGACGTTCAGCCCCATATCGAGAAGCAGCATCCTGGGTCTTCGATAGTTTTTATGCCCATTGAATCCCCTAAGTAAAGGATCCGAAGACTTGGAGACTCAATTGGATCTGCAAGGTTAGGTCATCAAGATTTTTCTGCATATGCAAATGTGTGCAAAAAAAAAACATCAAACGAAACTGGGTGCTATTTACTTGATGGAGAAAAGTAATTGAAAAATGAATTAAAACATTTTGATCTTGTTATGAAGAGAATTTGTTAAAAAGTTGTTCATTTTTTTTCTTTTTAAAGTATAGAATGAATACTTTCAGATGTTTTTGGTGTGATTTTGCTGTATCATTTTTGAATGTATGCGAGTGAATTTTTTTTCTTCTAAAACTTGATACTTGATTTTTTTTTATTTTCAAATCAGTGTTATAATTGTTACGCTCATCAGCATTTAGAATGCAATGCCTGAAGTTGTTTGGAAGTAAAAACAGTGTTCCAGTATAGCGAAGTATGCAAAATTCAAATGTGATAAAAATTTTATTAGAATAGTGATTAATTGGGTTTTACAGTCCTAATTAAGTTTTTTGGGGGTTTTTTTTGTCATGATTTTTGTTGAATTATACACGAAGGGACCAATATTCTGTAACCAGATTTCAGATACCCTTCCATTTCCGTAAGATATATGTGTATCTTGTTTAATTATACTGCTCAAAATTTGCTACATTTCATTCAGTAATATTAGTTACGTATTTGATAGATTCATTTTTGACCATTGTGAATCCCCGTCAGTATTTTTTGAGTTGGTTTATTTGGTTATTTAGGGCAGTTGGTATCGAAAGTAGCTTGTTCAGTCATTTTATTGAATCATTTGAGTGACCTGATATGCAAAATAAATATAAGTGATCCATAGTAAATTTTGAGTGGTATAGTTTTTGCATAATTCAACTATGCTCATATTAACTTAGAAGCTAAACAATTGTTACACAATCAATTTTGTTTGTGACATATACATGTGACATATACATTAGTTTGATTTTTTTCCCAAGAGGATAACTACATATTGATTTATGAAAATCTAATCGAAGTATTACAACTTTTTTCTTGTTTGAAAATCTAGAATTTTTACTGGTTTAAGATTTTTGTTGTAATGAAATCATGTAACTTTTTTAACTTATTCAATGAATGTCCAAATATCATGAAAAATTACAAATAACAGTTTCTTTTCCTGCCAATTCTGTAAGAGAAAAAGGAGGTTTGAATTTTTTTTCTCTACAGAAATGTCAAACCGTGTTCTATTCAGGTATGCAATAGACTTACTCCAGAATTAACAATATTTTGGAAATTCCCAGCTAATCCAGGGGTACAAACAAACTTTTGCATTCTGCTCACCAAGGTACAGCAACATTATCTTCCGATATTGGTACATGTGTATATTTACATATATATAATTGATACATATCTCATTTTCTTGAAAGCTGTCACTAGGTGAAAGGTTATAAAAACAACAAATGATATTAATGCCTGCCAAGTCTATAGATTCCACGATGGTGCTCTTTGAATATCAGAGTTTGTGTATGTTTAACTCTTACCATGCTTAATTTCTTAACTGGACTTGTTCTTTATTCATTTTGGACTGTACCATTTGTTGGTTATAGGGGTGCTTGCTGAAAAGTTTTGACTGAATATCGAACAGTGCGGACCCTGATAAGACTGCATGGATGTGCAGGTTGATCTTGGTCTGCATCTGTTGCAAAGGCAGTCACAAATGCCTACATCATTGTAAGGGTTAAAGGTTAAAAGTGAAGTAAGCTTTGAGCAAACTGAGCTTAAGTCAAAGATCTATCAGCTCTTAAAGCGAATTGGAAAGGCAGATTAGAATTTGAAATGTTTTTTCTGTCTTCATCAGTTCATATTATGTATATATTTTGTCAGTTTTTATGCACAGTCATAATTTTATAGTTCATTTTGTAAATTGATTTTTTTTTTTCCTCCATTAACAATCATTTATTTATTATTACAACAAAATATGTGTTCAGTTTTATTAAGGTCAATATGTATATAATTTGTAAATAGTTAAAAAAAAAAAAAATTTAGAATGTATTTCTGATTTATATTTTGTTTTGTTTTTATGCCACACTCTCTGCTCTATCAGAAAAAAATGTTAAGATTTTGCAGAAAATTATGCAAAAATATTTCGATTTTTTTTTTTTTTAAGAAAATTGACTTAACCAGCTGTTTTTATATTTTTTGAAATTGGCAGGAGGGGTGTTCAGAATTTCAATGTCATATACAATGAAAATGACTGCATACAAGTGGATTTTGATTTCATTTGAGAAGATGATTGTTGCATGTCAAGTAGACATACAAGCCTCATTGAATTGTGTCATTGTTTTTTACCTGAGGGCGAGCGTCCCACTATGAACAGAATTATCCATTACTGTCTGCGACAGCTCCAATTTTAACCAGTCTCGTATAAGAGAAAGTAGTATGGAAAAACAAACACAGTAAAATTGTGTCAATCCATGGCCTGGTAGGGAAAAGGGAAGGCTTGTATAATCACTCAGAACGCTTGGGTAAACCAAGAGAATTTTCCCTTTTCTCTCAGCAAAAGGACTAAGATTATAGGTCAAATTAACCCTTTCCCTCATAGAGGACACCATGAAAAGACCTATGTGAACAGCATAAAACCAGACCAGCCTGCGAGTAACTCGCAGGCTGATCAGGTTTTATGCTGTTCGCTGCTCCTCAGTGGTCTGGAAATGAGGATTTTGTAATTAAATTTGGTAAGGTTTAACTGTGGTTTTCTGCAGATCAGGCTTTATGTGATACCTACTGAGGGCGTCAAAATGAGTCTATATGAGGGAAAGGGTTAAGCAGGATACGCACAAAAAATATATTCTCAAACTGCTGTAATTTTACTGTAGGTAAACACGCTGGCTTTTACAGAAGATGAATATAGCATGAATAAGTAGTAGTCTGACATACTTTGTTTATTTTAGAGATTTTGATTTTTATTCTGTTTTTCTTTTCTTTCTTTCTCTCTGTATAAAAAACACAATCTGTATTTGTTTTCAAAAATCTGTTTCTTGTGTGTATTATATGTTTGTTACATTTTTTATACTAAAGACTATTTTTGTAAGATAGCGGTGTACATACGTTTTTTCTCTCTGGCCACTGGCAATTTTTGTGCTAAGCATTTGCACTATGAAAGATTTCAAAACCGAGAACTGAAATCTGGAGTTTGTTGTACATTTTATGCATACAAAAATGTTTTCACACTGTCTCAAACCATGGTGTTCTTACAGTACAAATATTCTCAAATACTTTTTGATAATAACTAAACAATATGAGATATAATAAATTTTTACTTTGCAGAACATAACAGGCTGTCAGTTACTACAGAAAACCAAGTTCTACTAGAATTATTTTTTTTAATGACATGTACATTCATAGTTGATATCTTTATATATTATACAGTACCATATACATTTGTACCGAAATAAGGTTTTTCTCAATAAATGTCCACCTATGACAAATTTGTATTTAGTTAATTAAAGTCTAAAAGAAAAATATGTTTAAAAGTTTGAATTAATTGATAATTATTCATTTCAATCAGTATTAACCATTAAAATATTAAAATAAAAAAAAGTTAATTATAAAACCATGATAATTAGTAAAAAAAAAGTAAATAGCATTTATTCTCACAGTAATGATTCATGTTTATAAACATAGACATTTCTTGTGTTTACATCTGCATATTCAAATTAAATTATCCAATTAACAAATGGCAACATTGGAATATCATGTGATCTGTTGTTCTGATTTACACAAAATATTATAGCTTTCTTCATGATACTTTGTGTACCTTTACACGAATGGGTATTTACACTCTAACAATAGATAAAGTCAGAACTAAGTCACGGGTTTTCTTAAATTCGTAATCTTAATCTCTAAATCTTAGATTCATCAACTTTCATGTTTACAGTACTTGTATAAGATTTTGCATATGTGTCTAAGTAACATTTGTGTTATATTTTACCCACAAGCCCTTAAAACGAAATGGTGACTTATGAATAAAGGCATAGTAGAATAAAATATTTTAACCATATAATTCCCACTTTTCTATTTATTTACAAGGATCTAATGAAGAATTAACTCATTAGGGCCAATTGACTTGTAATGGCATTCCATTTACATATAAATAAATTCATGTCTTAATAGATCTTCAATTTTTTAAGGAAGAAAATAATTTCTTAAAATTATTATTTTACTTTCATTTCTTAATAAGTTACTCTGTTGGTTAAAAAAGGAATTAAATTTTACTCAGTAAAATGTATTTTGATTTTTTTTTTAAAATTTTAAAAATTTCTCAATTCTTTTTTTTACTTGTATAATCATTCGCATTATTACCCAAGGTTTAAAAAATGATCAAATGAACAATGCAAATGTTTAATTTTTTTGGTTTTTTTCTCCCTTCAATATTTACAGTTTACGATTTGAAACATTTTTTTTGGTTTTCTTTTTGTATTTCCCTGACATGTAGTTTAAATATGTAATTTTAAAGTTCCATTGTAGAGCAAACCTATCCATCGAAATGATGAGAAAAACCAACTGCTGGTAAAATATTTACACTAAAGAAAATCACGTGGCTCAAATTAACCACAAGCCCTTGGGATATGACATCAAGTTTAACATTTTTTTCACATGAAATACCTGAATTAACAAATATGTTCTAAAATTAAAATGGATCAAAAGCATCATTTCTTAAAAAAATGAAATCAAGAAACTATACTGTTTCAGCAATATCATTTGTGATCTCAAACAAGTTAAATTCACGCTGCAAGTCGTCATCTGTTTGATTCTCAAAAAAGTTCTATTCACATGGTACCACGGTCATTTAGTTTTCAAACAGCAGCAGCGTGATCTTTTGAGTTATCAATGCAGTTTTTCACGTTGCATCATGTTTCTTTATTTGAGTTCTCAAACATGATAAATTCACGTGGAACCATGGTTTTTTTTTATCAAACAAATTAAAGTCATGTTGCACGTGTCTTCAAAGAATTTGAAACCCACGACGTAACTTGGAACACAAACAAATGAGATGTTTGTCACTTTTAAGTTATCAACAGTTTGCTTCTATTTGGTTTCATTGATACATTTAATTTACACTATTGCAAATGTGTCTGGAATTTGTTGCATTGTTTACACTCAGTTTTATTTACGTTTGACTTGAAAGTCTATCCCTTTAATTATACTGTTTATATTGGTTAAGATTTTTGCAGTCCTATTTAACATTGGATATAAATCATTAGACCCTGTTTTAACATCTTCCATTAATTTTTTTTGGCAAGAGGTCTTTAGGAATTCTGCAATTCTTCTGATAATATATGAAAACACTTGATTTCAGAATACTTGTCAGCCTTTTGGAATAGACAGGTATATCGAATATTGAATCTAAATGTACGATTGGCGGTATTTTGTCTTTAATTTTGTTCATTTTATTTACTCTGCATTTGATGAAGGAGAAAAATTAATGGGTTTGAAAATATTCTCATGTTTATATACACACGTATCTGTACATTGTCTTTCAATTTTCTTGATTTTAAATTGTCAAAGTGAATTTAAATAACACGCCATATCTCCGAGGAGATATTGTATTAACACGTTTTAAGTATGCAAAGTTCATCCAGTGTGGATGAATCGTGAATACAATTTGAATTGTTTAATCTCCAATGAGATGTAAATAAATATGCAAAATTGATCTTATCTGTGTCTGTTTTATTCATACCGACAGTTTGGGGGATTTTCACAGTTAATTTTATACAGATTGACACCGTGTCAACCAGTCCTGAAATACCCTCGTACTGGAGGTTTACCAGGAATATTTGACAACTTCGGGTGTGTTGCGGACAAGGATCGAACCCACGACCTTCCCATTCTGGGACAGACACTTTAATTTTCTTTTAAATTGCTCATGAATGTAAACATATATATCATTCTTTTATCACATGCATAAAACATACATACACCGTCTCCGGTGGCCGAGTGGTAAGAGCGTCCGCCTCGGGAGCGGGAGGTCGTGGGTTCGATCCTCGGCCGCGACATACCAAAGTCGTAAAAGTGGCACTGTTATAGCTCCCTTGCTTGGCGCTCAACATATAAGGGTACTTGCAGGACTGGTTGGCCCGGTGTCGGGTTTAATCTGACTGGGTGTAGTATCATGCCACATGTCTACGGTGTGATACTGCAGTGTGGCAGCACTTTATCTGTTTCAAGTAAACATAGTCTCCAAGTGACTGAAATACTGTCGGTTAGACGGAAAACCCAACAAACAAACAAAGAAAACAAACAAAAAACATACAGAAATAATAATGTGATTGTTGTGCTCCACTGAAAAGGAAAGGGATCACCTGATGTGATTAAAATATATAGCAACAAATTGCCTGTAAGGTAAGCTTGCGGTATGTCGGTGGTTTTACGCGAATGTATCTTCGATCGGCGCATACCTCAACTTTCAATTGAGCTTTTCAGTGTTTACATAATACATTCAAATTTGCTTACAGGCTACCCAGTAAACTGGGAATACAGGTAGTCAATGGGTGACCTAGTTTGCACCAAGTAAACATGCTTTAGTTTCTGATATAGTCTTTTTAAGCAGTTGACTTAGTTACAAGGCGGATCCTAATCTTTTAATGCTGAGAACTTGAAAGGTGAATAAAGGTGTTGGGGAAATAAGAAAACTCAAATGTTTTATATAAATGGCTTGAAACACACACACAGACACACACACTCTCCTCCCCTCCCCTCCCTCTCTCTCTCTCTCTCTCTCTCTCCGGTGTCTTTTTTCCAGTCCCTGTGCAGAGAAATAGAAACAGAGGTTGGTTGGTTGTATTGGGGTTTACCGTCGCTGCGATAGTATTTCAATCATATAGCGACGTCCAGCTAATTACAGGTGGAGGAAGACCCCGAGTACACAGAGATACCCGGGTAGAACCACCGACCTACCGCAAGCCAGCTGGAAGGCTTCCTCACATGAAAAATCCGAAGTCTCTACCGTAGAAACAGAGGGAAGAATTATTATTATTATTATTATCCGGGCATTTCATTTATCCTATCAGACATCGGTTCTTTATGAATTTACTGTACCTGCTCAAATGTGGATAGGATCATTTTACCTCAAATTAAAAAAAAAAATACAGTAGACCTTAAGGTTCTAGGTCTTTATTGCATTAGAACATCTATAAATAGACTAAAACTAATGTAAACTTTTGAAACTGAAAGTCGTGGGTTCGAATCTCAGTAGGGTCACTTTTTCTATTTTTCATTTTGGCCAAAAGACCAGTTCACACCGAACTTAGACGTAAACCTACGTAAATCAACGAGTACGCCCCGAACACATGATCTACCTGCTTGTGTATAATACCACACATTGTTCAATGGGAAGAAATCATACATTTCCAGTCACTGATTGGTCGGTTTAAATCAGCGAATTATACCGAGTGTTGACGAACCCCTGGTGAAATGGCCTATAATTCTGCTTCACCCAGATCATACTTAGAAAAAATAATATATATATATATAATTTGTATAGGTATTTAAGTATTTCAGGTTCATGTATCCAGGTAAAATGGCATTTTATTGTAGAAACTTGCTTCACTTACTGATTTTTCATTTCTAAATGCTGTGGTAAAAGTTATTTTTACATATTTTTTAACAACAACATATTGCAAATGTTTTTATTCACTTCCTATAATTGTACTTACAATTTGTTTTACATAGTACGCTTTCAACGATTCAATATGTTTATTAATAAAATTGTTTAAATAAAATACTTTGCACTATGAGTATTGAAAATTAAATTTAAGATAGTAGTCTCGTGATTCCTCGAGGTCGGACGGGATCGGCCAAAAAAAAAAAAAACTCGAAGAATTGCCGCATTAGAGGAAGGTAAAGATTCAAATATTAAATAGTTCCTGTTTACTTAGATATAATAAACGATTATCAAAACTTGAATTACGGGGCTCGTACCAGGATCGACGATTACTTCTGATGCTGAGTGTCTCTTGTACATGAATACACATTTAGCAGCCATTTAGAATGATAAGACTCTCTACTGATGAGATAATCTAGAGTCTCACCTTTGATTTGCACGTTTGGACCCCGTTCTTAACGTGACACTTCTCGTCATCTGAACAATTGCATCTTCTGTATTTGTTATCAGCCTGCAGCAGTAACAGAAACAATAACATTATCCGGTTGTACAGGATTTAGTCGTAGACATATAACAGCTGTTTTCGTAAGCTTCAATAAAAAGTGTTGTTTTTTTTTAAAATTATTTTTCATTCCTCAGCCCTGTTTCTTTACAATATAAAGATATAAAAAATTATTTTACAAAGTTTTGGTAAAAGATTTTCACATTTCATTTAAAAATTTTGGCCAATTGGAAACAATTTTCATATTTCATAACAAAAAAAATGTACTTTTGTACTTTCAGCCCTTTTCTTTCGGCGCCAAGTTGAGCATAGTGATAGGGTGACAATCAAGGTAAAAAAATGATGGACCGAGACAGGTATTGCAACAAGCAGTGTTATATACCAAAATGTTCGTAATAGTTTGTAGTTTATGAAACTGCCGGCATAATTTGGCATAAATGGTGGCGTTCCGAGATATCCAAAGTGGCCCCCAAATGAAAAAAAAATTAAAAAATATGTAAATATTTGTCTCATAACTTATTCTTAACGCTAGAAAAAATAAAATATGTGAAAGTTCTTTGCAGAAATGTATTTTCATAAAAGTAGTTCTTGCATTAAGTTCAAGGTAATATTCAGGGTCAATTTCAAGGTCAAAGGTAAAAAGAAAATACCATTTTGAACTTGTTAACTTTATTTCAATTATTTATAGAAATTGATTTCAAGAGAAACATTTTTTATTCAAAATGGACATTTTCAAAGCTTTTTTTTAAAATAAACCGACCCTATTTATTGAAAACCTTGACATTTGTATAAATTGTATACATATAGGTAGGGTTATTACGAGCGATAAAAGTTATCAAAAATAGTGGTATGTGGGATAGTTATTGAAATAATCAGTGTTGTATATCAAATTGTTTGACAGGATTTGCAGTTTGTGAAACCCCTTTCATAAATTGGCATACTGGTGATATCTCATAAATCCAAGATGGCTGCCAAAATGACCGCCAAAATGAAAAAAATGAGGGTAATATAATTATGTCGATATTTGTCTTATTACACATTTTTATGTAAGGAAAATATAAATATGCAAAAGTTCTTTATAGAAAGTGTTTTTTTTTTATAATAACATACGTTTACTTTTATAGAGATCAAGGTCATATTTAATATCAAATTCAAGGTCAAAGGTCGAAACTGCAAGGAAAAATGAAACTTTGATTCCAAATTGTGTGTGTGTGTGTGTGTGTGTGTGTGTGTGTGTGTGTGTGCAAAATTTCAAAAGTTGATTTCATGGATCATTTCGTAAGAAAATATATTAAATGTTTTAATAAAACTAGAAATATTTAATGGATGCTACAAATGCCGCATATTTTGACATACCATAACAAGAGCAAATCAGATCGTTTAAAAGTTCAACATGCTAGGTACTAAGAAATACAAATGTAAAATGAGATATGTTACCTCCTTCGGCATCGGTGTTGGTTGAGGTTTTCATTCATGTCCATTTCTCTAAAACTGTCAACAATATTCTCTCCAAACGTAGAATACTTGTTCACTTTAAAAAGGAAGCAAGTAATCCTAAAATAAATTTTGGTAAAATTATCTTAGAATATTTTAGGTTGGTTCAGTTTTTTGTTAAGGTAAATTTCTCAAGAATCATCAAACATATTCACTTCAAACTTGCAATGCTTGTTCACTCTCAGAAATGGAATTCATTTCAAATTGGTAGATAACTATATAATTCATATTGGCACAGTCGTATCCCTTTTCAATTTCGAATATTCTGTGTGGATTTAGTTTTTTGTTAAGGCCAATTTCTCATAAAAACTGTCAAATAAATAAATGATCACTTTCAAAGTGGGAAACGATTTCAAAAGGACAAGTTACACTTAAATTCAGTTTTGCACAGTCATGCTCTTTTTATTCTAGATCTTTCTTTGTTGTCCACTTAAAAAAGATGTCCGATTCTGTAAAGTTTGGAATATTTAATGTTTTTCCATACAAGTTATTATCTCAGTAAGAACTAAAGCTGGGGGGATTGAATCTTCCCACATGTGTTTGGGCTAAATACCATATATTTATGTAAACTACAAATAGTAACAGGGTACAAATGTAACAATAAACTATCCAGCTTTAAGAAAATAGGAGCACGCTCTTGTTATTCATTTATTGTCTACGTCATCACAAAATGCGCCATCAAATATCTCACAGAATTGTGAAAAGTCATGGTTCCATGTTGATGTCGATGACATGACTAAGTATCTGGATATAAAAGTAAACGCCGAGATCAAAGTTACTATTGCACTCCATTTACTGCATGTACTTGAATATGTCTTGTAATGACCTTGTGAGTATTTTTTTTCTATCAGTTTTGCAAAAATGAAGATCATCTGAGAAAAAGGAGGAACTAGAAAGATACCGATACAGAATTATGGGGACTGACAGCATCAACATGATTTCTACACAGTGTAACACAGCATGTGCAACTTTATGACCAGCTACTTAATCTTGGACACATTTTACATGATTATATACCCATAAAAATGATCAGAAACATTCTCTTTAAGCTACACCAACAATAAGAATACTGCAGCTCTTAAGTCATGTTTCTTGTAACAGTATATACATCACCTTAACTTTCTTTTGTAGGTACCAACTGGACACAAAGTACCATGTTGGATTGAATAGCAATGGCTCCAAAGCATACATTGTCACAGCAATGCCTATTTGGATCCTTTGGCTCCTACAAACACCTGTCAAATGTGATTTATGTCTGAAAAGACCTATGTTTATTACATTTGTATCTTGCCAAAGTCATCTGTTGTGTTGAATCTATATTTTGACTAGATCCTACTATCTACAGCCACCTCTTTGAAAAGAAAACAATAAACACCACTGGAATCAGTCAGTGAAGCAGAATATTATTTCAACTTTTTGAAGATAACATCTTGTGACCTTAAGACTACCATCGTATATATCATGTGAGAATTTTGTTAAGTTGCATTTTCTTACATAACTTAATTGCAAGAAACCAAAAATGCATCTTCTGGCTTTGATTGTATCCACCATTGAGGTTAAACCAAGTATGATTCCAGAATTGGGAAAGTGTCAATCAATTTCATACTTTCTGACTGATTGCCTGTAATGACAGTCTTACAAGGTAATCTCATCATCAACTGGCATCTCAATTACATTTAATATTTACATGTATAGATGTTGAAAGTGAAAGAGAAGAAATTATCATGAATTGTTTATTTTTACATTTTGGTCTTTTGGGATAGGAGCTGGCGCAAAGAAGTATCGTGAACTCACATCCATCATAAGCACGTCCGCATGTTGAACAAAGTAGCCATTCTTTTGATAATAGTGTCACATGACAGGAATATTTGAAACACGTTATTGATCCGGAGTGTGGGTCATGTCCTAGATTCGATTCATAAGTTATTTATTGGAGGCTATGCTGTTATTTCAGTACGCAGTGCCGTTAAGCTGGTGTAGATTCTACCTGTTGTTGCTTAAATGTAGAAGTTATACAATGTCTTTGATGAGTCAAAGTATTAGTTAGCTTTCATTTAGAAATGTTCATGAAGGAACTTTTGGAAGGATAAACTCATTGAAATTGTATGTCAGTTTGATTTCTGGTTGAACCAGTGTCTATTCTAGGATTCAAAATTTATGGGGGATTTCCCCCAAAAATCATCCAAAAGCAGGGGGACATTTTGAAGACATGGGGGGATTACACTGAAACACAATTTGTGTTCAAAACCCTTTTAATATTTGACGTAAATGTACATATGAAATGGAAAATATGCAGTTTTATTTTTCTTATTTTCAACAGACAGGGACTGTTACTGTCTATGTTGGATTCTGCCTGTTTTTGATCAATATCCGCATTGCACTAGCACTTGTAATTCATTAGAAGATGGATTGTTTGGCTGTCAGGATTAACCAAAGCCGTATTTTCTGAATACCAGTCATTTGTCGCTTTGACATTTCTTCTACATAAAGGATCATAGAATGATTAATTCATATATCATAAACGAAACGCATTTACTGAATAACAGCGCTTATAATGTCAATGCGCCAAAAACATTTTCCTTTGTTTATATTCTCGGAACGTGTACCACCCGGTGCCAGATGCGCATATAAACAAAAACCATGATGAATAAGCATGACAGAATCAATGTAGCGGTAACAGATAGCCTTCTAAAAGGACTTGGTGACAAGCGATTTTTTCATCGTTAAGCGGGATTTTCACGCACATGATATTTATTCATGCGGGATCTTTGAAGAAAATGCGAGAGTCCCGCAATCCCACGCCCTAGAATAGACACTGTTAAACTCTGTTTTGGGTTGATGTGTAAGTCATGACATACTTTGCAGTCACGTGTCTAGTAGGAAGTAATTGTACTGCCTTTATATGATAAGGACTTAGGTTCACTTGTTTCTGTGATTGTCTAAGCCATTTCGTAGACAAGCAACTTCTCTTAATTGTTAAGCTGAATCTGAATGACTCGTGGATATCTGATTGCATGCCATTTAAAAATATGAATCAAGATGTTCAAACATTTCTAATGATTTTAATTTTATTGGCTTTGAGGTTTATTTGGCTTAATACAGAAAATGATTTAAAAGACAAAATTCAACACTCTATCGACCTACCATGATAAAATAATGTAAAGCTCTGCATATAAAGTATTGGCTTGAAGAATGTTTTTCAAACACTGACTCAACTTAGTACTCACTTATGGCTTTAGATGATAACGATTCACAATATATGTACATGTATAGCCAATGTCATGGAAGACAGCGCACGCTTATTCAAGTACCGGTATTCACTATCTAATGTGGTAGCTCTCAAAAACGTTTTGATACTGTATCATAAACTAATATTATTTTGAATTTGCTTTCCTGACTCACCACAGTTTTTGTGGATTTTTTAATGATTATCGCAACACAAAAGCAGCAAGATTCATTTTTTGTCTTAATATAAGAATAGACACATCATATATCAACATAACATATTAGAATTCATTTTTTAACATAATAAGATCATCTTTTTTAATGCCACTATAGGGGCCTGTGACTTAATTGAACTATGGCCAATTCAGGCTTGAATTTTGATATTTACCCCCAAGAACATGTGGAGTCTACATTATTGTTCTATACAGTGAGTTATATATTTGTTTGAAAAGTCTATAGTAAAAAAGTCATCCTCAAAACCTTTTAAGTATTTATGCATTGTGTACTGAATGAAAATAGCATAGGCCAAATTCCAATATACAATTATTGTATTTATATCCTGGCAAAATATATAAACATACAAAATTATTTTTGTAATTATTTTTACCTTGACATATGTTAAATACATATACAACTAATATTCTATATACATACCAAATCAATAATTGATATTAATTAACTAGTTCTACAACCCAATTAAACACTAAGAACAGTTTATCCTATTATCTTGTATCCCTTTTGACCTTGACCTTTGTTGAATAATATATACTTTTTTTATTTTATTATATTACATCACAGTCAGTATTATCATCCATGATATACCAAAGAATATTTTTTTAAATGTTTAAATATAAAAAGAAAGATATCCTACTTGCAAAATATTATAAGCTAAAATATTTCAAACTAGATGACTAATATATGCAAATACCATCATGTATTTTATTCTGATAAATGTCTTTGTATTCGCTAAATGTGTTCAGTGATATCTAATACTGTGAAAATGTTGATTTTCAACCAAACCTTTTCTCTTGAGGAAAATTTCTTGAAATACTTGCAATAAGATTAATAATTTGGGGTCAAAATTGTATTTTTGTGCACTTTTGAACTTTGACCTTGAATTTGACATTGGATATGACAATGGCTTCATTTAAATTATCAATATCAAAATACCTTATATGAAATAAGTTTTAATTTTTTCTATTTCCCTATTATAAAAATGTGTGAAAACACGACTATTAACATATTTTAGAGTCAATTTTTCATATGGCGGCCATCTTGGATTTCTCGGAACGCCACCACTTATGCCAATTTATGCCGGCAGTTTCATAAATTACAAACTCTGGCGATCATTTTGATATGTAACACTGCTTGTTGCAATACCTGTCCCACCTACCCCTATTTTTAAGCGACTTTTTCACTTATTGTCACCCCACCATAGTGGATCAGAATAAAAAATACCATAACCTAAGTTACAGCTGGTAAAAATCTCCAAAACTTTACCATTATTTGTCTTCTATATCACACTTTGGTATATGCAATGTATTATTTTTTTTATTTTTTTTTATTTTTATTTTTTGAGTCGGGGGGGGGGGGGGATTCTTAACATTATGCAGAAAATTAAGATGGTGTTCTGGTATTATAATTAACCGTTTATGACAATATTGTTCAAGAAAAAATATTTCATCATTGACTTATATTAGAAATTCCTTAACCGAAATGCTAAATCAAACAATTTGGAGCCTTTCTTACTTTCTTATAGTAGAATACAGGCGTAAAGATTAACGATATGTTTGCTTGTTTGTTTGCTTGTAGGGTTAAACGTCCCACCGAGAGTATTTCAGTCATTTGGGGACGAGGTCTACTTGATACAGATTTAGTGCTACCACACTGCAGTATCACGCCGTAGACATGTGGCATGATACCACACCCAGTCACATTATCCTGACACCGGGCTCACCAGTCCTGCAGCTTTCCTTATCTGCGCCAAACAAGGGAGCTATAACAGTACCATTTTTTACGAAGGATTCACGGTATGGAATTGCTTAAAATTGATAATTTAACAAGTTTGGCATATCATTTTACACGGTGTTTCAATGGCTGTTATAATGCTCCTATTGTTTTTGAAGGGAGTGGTGTGTGTTTATCGCCCTTAACCATTGGCTAACAGCAATGGGAAAATGGTAGCAGAGTGTTTAAGTGCCTCAAAACAGCCTTCACAGCACACAAATATTATAATAAGATATTGCATTGTGACCATGTTCTTAATGCTTATGACTGAAACACACTATACTAAGAAACTTTAAAACTGGAGAAGATTATTTCCAAAACATGCAATAAATATTAAATGTCATGCTCAATGTGCTCTTGAATAATTGACGCAAATCAACTCTGGAACAATTTCGTGGAAACTAAGAAACCAAATTGTATTGAATACACAATGCTAGACAAACTTAGTGGAGTACAAATTCGTCTAGTATAGGGTGAATTCGAGTATTGAACTGGAACAAAATCGTATTTATTCATATTATATATAACCAGCCATTTACATATTCACATATATAATATGATGTAATATATTTAGCCAAAAATATTACAAATGATATATAGTAATATATATCATGTAATACATTTTATGATATTTAAACTATAAATGATATATGATAGAGATAATATATATATACAGTGTATATGATATTACATAATATAGTATTGACAATGATTTCATTCCTGAGTGACTTCAGAATTAAATGATTAAAAAACTCTATATTTTAATGATTTGATTGCTTATTAAATATATTCTTGTACATAATAGAACGTGTCAAGGACCGGATGCCCCCACTGTGCAGATGTGCTCGTAACAGAGCACTTCATTTAATGTCTACAAAATCTGTTATATAGCGTTTCAGTGAAATTTCTCAATTATTATTAATGATAAAAAGTTACTAACTCTGAGCATCATATTGGTTCTTTACAGATGGAATACAATATTAGTGTCTGAATAAAACAAAACTTTGAAACACATGTCTGGTCTCCTAAAATGCAGGAACACAATGCTGTGATCAAGAAATATGTTGGGTATACAGTTACTTTTGGCTTGGCAACTCATTTTTACATAGACAAGATCAATATAGATCCACTTAAGTGTTTGTAATGTCAACACTGCGATAATTAAGCAGAGATTCAGATAGTCTCTGTACCAAACTGAATCAACGCTGATGTGAAATCACTAGATTATGTCAGGTTCGTATCGTATACTGTGCTGTAAGATCTGTACATTGTCCATCTACACATTAAGGTTATTCATCACTGAAGTTTAAGCAAAATCTGCCATCTGTTTAAGAGGAGTTGCTTTCACAAAATTTCTATATGGTATATAGTGAAAAAATCAACAAAGGGCCATAATTCTGTTTAAATTTGGTCGCCACGAAAAATTCCTTCCTTTACTTCCATCTAAAATTAAGGTTGTTCATCCCTGAAGTTTAAGCAAATCTGCCATCCGTTGAGAGGATTCGTTCACAAAATTTCTATATGGTATATAGTGAAAAATCAACAAAGGAATATTTTGTTAAATTTGTCCGCAAATTCTTCCTGTTACTTCATCTACACATTAAGTTGTTCATCCTGAAGTTTTAAGCAAAATCTGCCTCGTGAAGAGGATTGCGTTCACAAAAATTTCTAATGGTTAGTAACAAATCAACAAGGCCATAATTCTTTAAAAATTATGGTCTGGGCGAAAATATTTTGCTTTATACATGTCAACATAAGTTGTTCATCCCTGGAAGTTTAAGCAAATCTGCCATCCGGTTGAAGAGGAGTTGCGTTCACAAAATTTCTATATGGTATATAGTGAACAAATCAACAAAGGGCCATAATTCTGTTAAATTTGGTCGCCGCGAAAATTCCTTTCTTTACTACCATCTACACATTAAGGTTGTTCATCCCTGGAAGTTTAAGCAAAATCTGCCATCCGGTTTAAGAGGAGTTGCGTTCACAAGATTTCGGGACGTACGGACGGACTGACGGACTGATGGACTGACGGACTGACGGACTGATGGACTGACGGACTGACGGACGGACGGACGGACGGACAAGTGCAACGCTATATGCACCCCACTTTGTGGGGGCATAAAAAAGATTATTCATAATTCTTTATAATTTTAGAGAATTAAGGAAACTCACAAACAGTACCCATTGTCATTTAACTACGGAGCAAAACTTTATATTTGTCATATCAAAACTATTCAAGCATTGTTATCAATTTATGTAAATATTTATTCCATGCTTTTAAATTAAGACCACAGGAATGAAGTTTTTGTATTTTGCATTGTCTGTAAACTTTAAAAGTACATGTTGATTTATTATCATATTTGTTAGCTATAATGCTGTAAAAATAAGGCTTCATAAATAATTTGTTGTATTAAATAAGTCTCCAGTCGGTGTATTAAAACGCTTTTATAAAAAAAAATGTTTGGAAGCAAGAGAATCTAAAGTTTGTCGCATTTATTTGATATCGAAGCAATAACTTGATTACCTGGGTGCAAATATACTCAGCCAAAAATAATAAATAAATAAATAAATAAATAAATAAATAAATAAATTACCCATTATACATGTATATCTCTATCTACATACTTGAAATTAGCATATAGTCTGACTATTTGTTGTATCTTGAGTAATCATATACGGAACGACATTTTGTACAAGTGCACGTCAAAACCTTATTTAATCTTGCTAACGCCTCATGTCTTTATATGTTACCTCTGTGTTAACATAATATTAAAATACATATAAAGAATTTAAAAGTGGGGACCGGTTTTCTTTGGGTTTTTTTTTATAACCGTGGCCATGGATTAATCAAATTATTGTAAATGTTTTAATTAAAAAATTAATAAAAATTGGTACTTTGGTTCTAAATGTATTTTAATTGTGGAAAGAGCAATCTAGCATAGCAAATTATTTAGTAGATGTTGAAAACAAATGAATTTTCGGTTAGAGGGAAATAACAAAATTATGTTTAAATACTTAAGTTTAATTTTAGAACGACGCATGAATGATATTAAACACAGGATATCTTAAACTATTACCCGATAGGGCCGATACTGTGAAATCATTAATTTTCGTGGGACACTTATTTTCGTCGATTTCGTGGAGGGTCATATCCACGAATATTAATCCCAACGAATACTTGGCTCTTATATAGACCTAACGTTTTCTAGAACATAGATCCATGTACCCACGAAATTCCCTTAGTTAAATAATCAACGAAACTTAATGTCAACGAAAATTAATGATTTTGTAGTAGGTTCGTAAAAGTGAGGTTTTTCTCCGACTCGATGTTTTATGGTGCATAATATTTCAAATATTTCTGCATATAAGAATACGGAATGACATAGTCTTAATTTTGCTATATTTGGAGAAATATTTTTGTTCTTTCGGCAGTGACATTAATCTCAATTGCTTGCACGTCTTGCTACGCATAGTTGACCTTACTGTCTACCGTACGGTCTAAGAGTTAACATAATTACTTGCTACTGACGTTTGGACATTTTAAGACAATAACTTCATACTATTAATATACCATTAATAAACTAAAACTATTTTAGCGATACTAAGTAAAATTGCGACTCTCTGTCAATAACTTTTATTGATCAAATTACAACTCAATTAATATATATTTCGCCTTTTTGTTGACATTTTTCCAGCATAGTTGAAGAGAAATCTACTTGAATATTCTCTTCATCGTCAGGGAATATTGGCCAGTTTGCACGAAAAAGAAAGCAAACATTGAGCTGGTATATGTAAAATAAATACTTTGCTACCTATTTATTACAGAGTCCAACAAGAAACCCCACCCACGGACCCTTCGATCTCTGCTCGTTGCGGTGACTTTTGGCGTTTTCTTTCTTGTAATAATGTGTTCGTTTTCGTAAATTATTGTCAAATCATTAATTTTCGTGGAGTACTAATTTTCGTTGATTTCGTAGATGGTTTTATCCATGAATACTAATCTCTACTTAAAGTGTTCATTGAATAAATCAAACGCGTTCTAGTACATAAATCTACGAATAAATCTGACAACGAAATTGCCTATAATACAGATTCAAAGAAATTGGTGTCAACGAAATACATGTATAATGATTTTACAATATGATGCTGAAATTTTCGGTAGAGCCGTTGTGTGTGTGTGTGTGTGTGTGTGTGTGTGTGTGTGTGTGTTCGACGTACAACAGAGTGAATGGGAAAGAAAAATCCGAAAATTACTTCTTATTGTTTTTGCTTTCTTTGAAATAAAATACTGTCCTTTTTGCACAAAGCGTTCATTAAAAAAAAAAAAAAGACAAAAAAAAAAAAATAATGGTATAAATGAGACCGAAATCAATAAAACAGATATTATTCTTCATTTCTTATTCTTTTTTAAATATTTTATTTTATCTTATTCATTATTTCATTATTCTTTTTGGTAAACAGCCATGGGATTTACAACACCATCAACATAATGGGGTCATCTTAAGTATATTTAATACTCAATCACTCTCCTAACATCGATAATTTCATACCTTATTATATCTATATACTGCCACATGCCCTTCACAAAATACATTGACAAAACAAAATATATATGAAACAAACATACATATTAATTATGCACATTTAAATGTATGTCAAAGAAGAATTTCATCCGTTCATTTTCCTACCTAACCGGAAACATATAGATGTACATATATGTAGAACATTTTAAAATACATGTATTCCCTTACTGTGTACGTAAAATACTTGGGTGAATAAAGTTTTGTTCTGTTCTGAATAATGTAGCATCTTTTGCTACACAATGCGATTGTTTTTTCTTCACATTTTCGCCTGTAAATACATGTCTTTCATTCTGTAAATAGACTCCTTGTTGCATTCATCAAAATGAGGCTGGAGCCTCGTTTTCACTCGTTCAACCCAAGCGTTGACCTTTGGGTTTGAGGTGAATATGTCATCATTTCCAACCGGAAGTAACTGAAAAAGCTCGCATACAGCTTGTAGGTCTGCGACGGAAATGTCATTTCCGCATAGAAACTGATTATCTTTCAGGAAGTACTTGTCAATATGAGCAACGGCCTTCTCGACTTGCATCTTGAAGAAGGCAACTTCATCTGTTTTTATGCGCCTTCCCCTCATGGTGTTGATAAACTGTGGAAATAGCCAAAGTTGCAATGTAACATTGGGAAATGTAAATGTCATAATTATAATAATAATCATAACCATCGCTACCATAATTTTCTTTAAAAGTGTTGTTAATGTAGCATTTATTACAAAGATTATAAGATAAGATATATATTTGATATCATCAGATACAGAGATATCAACTAACAGGCTGATAAGGCTTTATCCCGTTTGCTACTATTTGACTTTTGTATCTATGACATGACAAGGTATCAATATAATTGGGTCCAATTTTACCACCCTTGACAAAGGTATCAATAAAATTGGCTCCAATTCTACCACTCTTGACAAGGTGTAAATAAAATTGGCTCCAATTCTACAATCCTTGACTGAAATCCTTGACAAGGTATCAATATAATTGGCTCCAATTTTACCACCCTTGACAAAGGTGTCAATAAAATTGGCGCTAATTCTACCTTTCTTGACTTAAATCCTTGACAAGGTATCAATAATTTTGGCTCCAATTCAACAATCCTTGACAAGGTATCAATGAAATGGCTCCATTTCCACCATCCTTGACAAGGTATCAATAAAATTGGCTCTAATTCTACCTTTCTTGACTAAAATCCTTGACAAGGTATCAATAATATTGGCTCCAATTCTACAATCCTTTGACAAGGTATCAATGAAATTGGTTCCAATTCTACCATCCTTGACAAGATATCAATAAAATTGGCTCTAATTCTACCTTTCTTGACTAAAATCCTTGACAAGGTATCAATATTTAAAAAAATTGGTTCCAATTCTACCTTCCCCTTCAAAGGAGTAAAGTTGGCTCCATTTATACAATCCTTGACTGATATCCTTGACAAGGTATCCACTAGTATATAATTGGCTCAAATTCTACCACCTTTGACAAAGGTATCAATAAAATTGGCTCAAATTCTATTACCCTTGACAAGGTATAAATAAAATTGGCTCTTATTCTACATTCCTTACTTAATACTCAGTACTACTTAAGTAATATTACCGTCTGCATAAACATAAGGTAAGCATTTCCCCATTCTTATTTCTTTGATAAATTACATATAATTTCTTGATATTTGCTATTTCTAAGAAATACTAGTACATGTACGAGTATAGTCGGTCAGGAAGGAAACTGTTTCACAATTTATTTAAATGTGTTTCTTTCCAATTCCACAAACCGTATTTAGTGCCTCTAAGGATACCTAGATATTTAAGGTAATCCATCCATCATTAAATCATAAGCATAATCCTTCAAATGCTTTAAAAGACTTGACATGACTATTTGAGTTTACCGTCGCTTCGACAGTATTTCAGTCATATAGCGACGTCAAGCTAATTACAGGTGGAGGAAGACCCCGAATGCACGGAGGCATCCGGGTAGAACCACCGACCTACCGAAAGCCAGCTGGAAGGCTTCCTCACATGAAAATCCGAATGACCCTGCCGGGATTCGAACCCACGCGGTGAGGGGCTGAGTGAGTGTTAAAGTAAGCCACGGAGGCCCAGCTTAAAAAGACTTCAGTGCAAATGCAAGCATCTACTGGCTTGGAGTTATAGGCTCTTATGCACTAAGTCCTATAAAAACTTGCATTTACTATGAAATTCCCACGATCACTTGATTGACATTTAATGATGCTTTCATCTGCTCTGAAATCGTTTCAAGCATTTGACAAGACTATAATTATAATTTTAATGAGGGAGGGGTTACCTTCAAATATACGACTGAAAGCTTGTATACTGAATTTAATTTCAGTGATGATCAACATATGACTAAAATGTAGTTTCACTGCCTTTTTTAGGGTAAAGAGATCCTCATTAGAAGGCAATGTCGGTATTCATTGTACCTGTTCGAGACTTGTTGTACTGCTGTGTCTTTGTTCAAAGTAACGATAAAATACTTTATCAGACACTCACTTTTTGCACAATCCCGAATAGTTACAAAAAATATCGAACCTAATATCATCTTTCCTTGTAGACCATTTTATTCCGAAATAAGACATAAACCTTCATAAATCAACGATCACCTTATCTATTTGCTGGTGTAAAATTCCACACATTGTTCAATAAGAAATAAACATACACTTGAGATTTTTCCTCAGTCACTGAATGGTCAATTTAAATCAGCGAAGTATACCGAGTGTTGCCGAACCCTTGTTGAAATGGTCTATTAGGATTATCGAAGAAAACGCTGTGACGTAAAGTCATATCTTGTAAGGGAAAGTCTGGTATCAGAGATGCTACATACCTGATGTTGAAACGTCATCACTGTCGGCATCCTGATGTTGGCATGGTGCCAGTGCATGTACTCATCGACACGTGCTTGCTTTTTGAGGTCCTTCGTGGGGTACCAGTGTTCCGGAAGTGAATATTTTTGCGCCAGGTAGCGAAATATGGCTGTACTGTAAACACATGAACTGTCATATCATAAACTCTTTTATGATTTTTAGTTGTGTGTGACTTCAGTCACGACTGAAAGCTTGTATACTTGTTCATTCTGGGGGTCCCATTCTCTACATTTAAAACCGAATAACCTCTTCATTTTGTATGAATGATCGACCGATTGAACAGAATTCTACAACACAGGTATGCTGAGATTCAGCTAAAGTGTTGAAAATGTTGAAAACTCAATTTTGAGTAAAAATTAATATTTACGGGACACAATAATTGTGTGTAGCATAAAAGCACAAAAGGACTATTTTCCCTGTGATGTTGCGTAACTTTTACTTTACCATGCGGAGGAGTATAGTTTCTTTCGATGCAAAGGTGGCTCGTGCCTGAATTTGGATGGTGGATGTCCAAATTTCGTTTATTTAGTGGTGTTACAATGGTCCATACAGAAAGCTTGAATTCCGATACAAATCCGTGTAACTTACTAATAAAAACATCAAGCTATCTCAGATATATCAGAGGTAACTCCAGGGGTTATTTGTTGCTCTATAGAATGGCTGTTACTAAGGACACAATAAGGAGGCTCCGAGCCACTGATTTGCATCTATAAATAGAAACTGTGCCGTCGCTCGGTAGTACAAATCAAAGCGATGATAGTGCTAAGAGCACAGTATTGTCGTATTTCTTTTGTTTATCAAAGTAAATTTAATAAACGGGGATCAAATTTCCGCGCAATGCCAATAACCACGTTTTAACGTTGCTTTTACATGGTCATTACAAGAAATTAAAGACGAACGCACCATTTGTTTCAACAGACTGTTTACAATTAGCACTTCGCGACTCTTACTCTCCCTATTTCTATAGCCTACAATGAACAATCGTTTATCATTTTAATATAAGTTTGATATTTGGCAAAAACTAAGTTACCCCGCATATCTGCAGCTCGTCAAACAATCTTCCACTTGAGACACACACAACTTCAGTGCCTTCAGCGCTTTGATTTTACATTTACATCAAACGAGTGTAAGTATCTCTTCTACATATATATATGCTAAGAGTAAGCAAAGATGTTTAAAAAATCAACGCTGTGTCAAGAATAAATGCGTTCAAGCTACAACAATCGTCTATGTGATGAAAAAAATCAAAGAACTTATTTTTTTATGTTCTTTTTGGTTTTTCAGTTGTTTTTGTTGTTGTTGTTGTTGTTGTTGTTTTCAGTTTATAGTATGCTATGATCACGTGAAGGACGAGGTAGAACTGTTATCACTTGCAGTTTTTGTGACCCAATTCTGTTTACATGATACCTTTCAGAGCTTACCATGCGATTTCTATTTTACATACTTTTTTTCTTTTCTTTTTTCTTTTCTTTTTTTAAAAAATGCACGTAGGCCTAAATATAGACTCTCGGTAAGCGCGAAAATATATTGCATTTTCTAGTTTCGGTTTCTGATTCGGCTCTGTTTACTGTTCTTTGCGGACAAAAAAAAAGATGAACTGGAGAAAAACACATTCTAAATAATGGCGTTGAATACATCCCAATATAATGAGGCTAAACCCTCATTCATATGAGACCACACACAACTTCAGTGCCTCCAGCGCTTTGATTAATTGAGCCGTTGAAATGACAATGGATTCAAAGACGGCTCGAACCCCGAACCTTTCGTTACACTCCCAGACGCAACATCATGATTCTACCCATGGATAAGCTGAATTTGTAAGTAAAATCGGTTTCCCAATGCAGTCTATGTAAACTTGTTAATGAGTTTAAACCAAGTGAGCTTTTTGGCAAGCTTGGTAAACCTATTCAATAGCAAAATGACAACAAATGTAATAGCGAGCGCGGCCCGTCTCGCGAAGCGAGCTCTACGGTAACGCGTAGTTGTAAATTTTTGTTCAAATACTTACGCTTTGAAAACTTTCGCCAGTCGCCATCTTGAATGTTTACCACTGAAGAAACCGTACTTGCATGGATTATCTCCCTCGATAAATTCAATTATGTGGTAGGTAAAAGAAGAGACAACTCTTGCAAAACAAAGGTCCTCTGGGTAATGCGTGACGTGAAAAAAATATCAGGTTTACGAATTTACGCGCCTATGATTGGTGAAATATTGACTTTGACATTACAATTAGAAAATATATAGATAGAGATCGAACAAATAGTTTTACATGATAAACGCACTAGAAATGTTGTTTTTTCTAATAGAAACATTTTATGTTACAGTAAAAATAAATACGCATATTTCAATGACGTTGCAAATATTTGGTTACTCGTGCGACCTTGCCCTTGTCAAAATCATTCGTCTGCTTTGTTTATAGCGAGCGCAGCTCGAGACGGGCAACATATATAATTATGTGTCAGTCACTGTGACATTTATGATTAAAAAACATGCATAAACCTCTAAGTTTATTCCCGAAAATCTTTTGGATCTAATCGTACCTATCCTGGAGTATCCAGTTATCGACAGCATAAGAAGTTCTTGCAAGAACTATGAACAAAACGACCCCTCACTTTTATATTAAATATATCATTAAATGCATCAATATCTTCCCTTCAAATGTAATTAATTTTAAATGGTAATCAAAAACAAATTTAAAAAATAACTGTCAAAATCCAACAACATTCAAAATAAATATTTCCAAAATGGCGTCTGAAGTTCTCGACAGTGAACTGAAAATGAGTCTGCCGTGAGTATGGTGCACATATAGAGACAAAATCTATAAACAACTATGGAACGCCACAGCTGTCTTATGTTCGGCATTGATGTTTAGAAGGGTCCAAATAGCATTTTGAGGGATCGTGTTATCATCATGTCGGGTTGTTATGTCATAATGTGGGGTTGTAATATCATCATGTGAGGTTGTAATGTCATACTTTTGGGTTACTATGTCATAATGTGAGGTTGTAATATCATCATGTGAGGTTGTAATGTCATCTTGATGGGTTGTAATATCATCATGTGAGGTTGTAATGTCATCTTGATGGGTTGTAATATCATCATGTGGGGTTGTAATGTCATCTTGGGTTAATATATATGTGTTGTTATTCATCATGTGGGGTTGATTTGCCATTTTGGGGTGGTGCAGTTGTCCTTCTGTGATGTCCGCTTGACTTAAGGTGTGGTGCAGTTGTCTTTCTGTGATGTCCATTGACTTGTTTTCTGTTAATCCCTTAATTGCTGTGTGGTGCAGTGTCTTTCTCTTTTATCCACTTGACTTACTGTCTGGAGCAGTTTTCCTTCTGTATTGTTCACTTGACTTACTGTGTGGAGCAGTTTTCCTTCGGTATTGTTCACTTGACATTGTCATCGGTTGATTAGTATTACATCCTGTCCATTCATATGCTGACATGTACAGGTAGTATGCTGTGATGTTGTTCTCTCCTATGTGGTTCATTCGGCACATGTACTGTTCGGATGAAGTCCGAAATGTTGCGCATTGACGACATCGAGTTGATCATTTCCTTATTTTCATTTCTTTCACGTTGGATGTTAAGGGACAACCCAAATGTTAAGATTCCTTTGTGTTAGACAATATACAAACTTGTATATTTGCCAACGTTTGAAGTTGCAAAAACTCACATTCTAGTATTTTTTTATTTGCCAATTCCCAATAAAATGCAGTTTTAGTTTAAAAAAAAATTACATTTTAAGAATTTTTTTTTACATCAGTGGATTTCATCTGAAAAGATAAAAAATAAATCTCGAGCCTTGGCGAGCGTTTTATATTTTCTAGGCCGAGCAGGATGAAAGCAGTCACGGATGACGTCAGAATATATAAACACTCACGAATGAGTATAAAGCTAAGTTTATTCGAAAGACAGTTTATACACAATGTAAGTCTGGTGATAGGATAAAATGTATTCAACAACTTTTGATAAAATGTGTTGAAATATTACTTTGATAAAAAAAAAAAACTTTGAAACGCCTTTCCTTGTAACTAAAACTTTTTATTGAGAAATAAGTAAAAATTGCATAATAAAATAATAATAATGTAAACCATCATTTCGCATAACAGATATTTTTCTTTGATTTCCATTCACTTGCAATACTTTTTACTAATTACAGTTCTTTCATGTTGTAAAATGCAATGTATTCTAGCAGGAGATATTTTCTGTATCTTTTCAGATGAAATCCACTAATGTAAGAAAATACTTAAATGCAAAACATAGTTATGTTTGCTTTTTTTAACTAAAACTGCATTTTTATTAAGAATTTGCATAAAAACACTGGCATAGCTTCTTTTAGGCCTACACATTTTTTTTCAAAGATTAAAAATGAAAACAGCCTGGACAGGCGAAAAAGTGGTCGAACGATTAGTAAGAATCTGTGCTATGGTATCAAAGTGTTTTCGAATTATTATAAACAATACTATGTTTATATGTAACGTAAAATTATATGTTTTTCAATAACGAGTGAGTTGGAAAAAACAACAACGTGTTTCTGGTTGAAAATCTCAAAAGCTATCTACATTTTAAATTAATGAAAACACTAAAAATTGGTGTTCCAGTTCAGTAAACTGGCAAAACCACAAACTATATTATCTCAAAAATGAAATGACATTTACTGCAGACGTAATTCACACGCACGCAATATTCATACATGCGTAAATTATTACCAAATATGAAAGTTATCTCTTAAGAGTGTCGCTGTAAAAATTTATATATATATATATATATATATATATATATATATATATATATATATATATTATGACTACACCATTCCTATGATCAAAGACACATCTTAGGATTACTTAGGTAATAATATATCTGCTTTACGGTAATTTGATTTTATGAGGCAAAATGCATAAATGTACTTTTCTCCTCTGGGTGTTTAAGGATACATATTTTATAAACAAAAAATTAATAATTTGCTTGAAACTTGTATATTGCCTTTCAGACTTCAGTTGTTGTTTTTTTTCTAATGCAAATGCACTTATGCACGAAACTATATGTTCTACTTATGTAATATTTATGATGCATAAGAGCGTTAATTATGTGTTTTCTGATATTAAATTTATATTGTAGCGAGTTCGTCAACAGGATGCCCATAGGGACATAGGTTTCACTTTTTGATTAACACATAGAGGAAATGTGTTTGTTTTGAGTGAAAATGGAAAATATCTCATCGAAAAGTGATTCAATTTAATATATTCAAGAGTGCGTAGTGTGCGCGAAACTGTTAAGATTGTACATGTATCACCTCGAGATGAGATGTATTCCATATTCACTCAAAACAAATGTTCTTTTTATTTTATGTTTACTGCTGCTACATATCCATGTACATACCCTTTATATATAAAAAGGTAGTCCCGGCAGATCTACATCACCCACATTGTGAGATAACGTTATAGATATAATCTCACTGACAAAACACAGTATTTCAACAGTAAGCATTAAATAAAAACTCTAATGTTAGTCTTACGTGTAATTCAAACACACACACGTAACAATAATTATTACAAACTCATGATATTAGATGCTTACAAACGACAGATCTAGATGCACGTTTGTTCTCAGAGCGTTATGAGTGAGAGTCATGAGTGTAAAGGCTACTTATGATATTTAATAATTAATTACTTGAAATTCCACATAAAATGGGTATATTCCCATTAAAAAGAAAGCCTCAAAACCAATCAGATTGTTCCCACGGCCATGCAAATATCCAAAGTCCACCGACAGATCCTCCGCGGTATGAAAACCTACCTATACTTTTAGTGAATCCAAGCTACGCCCCTGAAAAATACTACTAGAATGCGAGTTTTTGCAACTTCAAAAGTTGGCAAATATACTTGTATATTGGCTAACACGAGGGATCTTAAAATTTGGGTTGTCCCTTAACATCCAACGAGAAATAATGAAAATAAGAAAACAATGAAAATAAGGAAATAACGGTAAACCAACTCGGTATCGTCAATTCGCAACATTTCGGACTTCATCCGAACAGTACATGTGCCGCATGAACCACATAGGAAAGAACAACATCACAGCATACTACCTGTATATGTCAGCATATAAATGAACAGGATGTAAGTCATATCAACCGATCACAATGTCAAGTTGAAATAACAGGACAACGACACCACACAACAATTAAAGTGGACATAACAGAATGACAACTGCATCACACAGCAAGTCAAGTGGACATCACAGAAAGACAACTGCATCACACCTTAAGTCAAGTGGACATCACAGAAGGACAACTGCACCACCCAAAATGGCAAATCAACCCCACATGATGATATTACAACCCCATATAATGACTTACAATCACACATGCCATAATTTACAACCCCATGTAATGACTTAACAATCACACATGATGTCTTTATAACCTCACACAATGACATTACAACTCAATATGATAATATTACAACCTTACATGATGATATTTCAACCCCACATTATGACATAACAACCCGACATGATGATAACACGATCCCTCAAAATGCTATTTGGACCCTTCTAAACATCAATGCCGAACATAAGACAGCTGTGGCGTTCCATAAACAACAGTTGCATTGAAGTTCTGTGTTTTAATCACAGAACAGATTTGTTTGTAAAATATAAGATGAAAGAAGTGTTCCATGCTATTATAAGGTGCCATCCTAGTTTTGTAACAGGGGGTACAATAGCAATTTTCCTTAAATTTGTATCCTTTCAACCAGAGAGTCCTTACAATTTTGGAGATATATGGCCAATTTTTGGGATAAAAACCATATGCAAAGGTTAAATGGGCGTGCTGTATTACAATTATCAAGCATAAAGTTTACTATCTTATTATTAACAGCTATGGCTCTAAATGACGTCTGTACATAATATTGTTGAGAAGTGTATTCATAATCAAACCTACACTATTCTAGGAACATATATTGGTTAACATAAATCAGTGATCGTATGCTTGCTGAATATTATCGGTAGAATTAACAAGTAGTTTAAAATATCATAAAAAGAAGCATTAGTGAAAATGGTAGTTAGAGAAAATGGTAGAAAATCGGTACTTCTTTATTAAATGAATATTTTTACCTGTTTCCCAAACATTCTCAATAAAAAGAAGGTTTAGAAACAAGGATCAGTCAGTGTTGTTTATTGTCGATAATTTCTCTGTAAAATTACGTTACACTTGACGTCAAATATTGCACTAGTGTAAATAGCCCGAGAATACCAATATGGCGAGAACTCAATACTTGAGGATACTAGTATATTTTGCTTTATCATTATGATAAATCTTATGCATCTACATGTACTGTAGATTAGATCTCTCTCTCTCTCTCTCTCTCTCTCTCTCTCTCTCATTAATAAAGTAAATCAAGATTTTCAGGAAGATTCTTATATTAATGATGAAGTTTATCTATGCATGTTGTTTAGATTTTTTCTCTCTTCATTTCTTCCTTCTTTTTACACAGCAGACAAAATTCCACTCATAAAATTTATACTTCAACCCTGAAACAATCATCTGGTTATTTTGTATGTTGGTAATTTATATGCATGAGCTTTGTTAAAGTATTAAGATGTAATTTTGGTCATGTTATTGGTAAAGCACAAACAATCCTATGTATAAATTTGCATTTTTTTTAATGCTTGATCATATAGGTCTGGGTAACATGCATCCTGTAAATATGAAATTGACTATAAATAAGTTGTTATTCAATTTAGTGACCATCTGTTTCATTATGTTTATGTCTTTATCCCCTGTTACAAAAACACAATTTCATTTCATTTATTACCTAGTCTTTTTGACTTGACTATTTGAGTTTATCGTCGCTTTGACAGTATTTCAGTCACATATCGACGTCCAGCTAATTACAAGTGGAGGAAGACCCCGAATGCGCGGAGGCATCCGGGTAGGACCACCGACCTACTGCTAGCCAGCTGGAAGGCTTCCTCACCTGAAAATCCGAATGACCCTGCCGGGATTCGAACCCACGCGCTGAGGGGCTGAGTGAGTGTTTAAGTCAGCTTAGTCTTTTTAAATGAAATAAAGTCTTACATGATTTACAGAGAAGTCAATTGTTAACAAGTTTGGTTGTTATGGCTTATCCTCTCCAAGTTGTTGTATTCATATATCCATTAAGTGTAAGGATTAATTGAAAAAAAATATTTATGTTCTGCTAAAAGCAACGTACATAAATTAACGCGATATTTCATATCGAGCGTGACGTAACTTGACAGGAAATCACCAATAAGTCGCAAAATTTATTGATCCTTGTTTCCAAACTGTTATTTTTTTCTTAAATGTAAGGGGAAAAGATAAAACCATTTAATAAAAAGGTACCAAATTAATACCCTTTTCATTTATGTTTCTTTTATCTATTTTTTTGTTCAAAACCACCCGTTAAATCTACCGATAACTCAGCTAGCAGACGATGACAGATTTATGTAAGCCAACATATACCAAGCGTTCAGTGGAGGCGACCATTAGCAATTGCAATTTGGTACCCAGCTTACACTCTGCAATATAACAGGGGTGCAACCGCTCACGTTAACGATTATTGGATTCACTGAACAAAGAACAGTTCTTAAATAATTCATGTTTGATGCACTTCTCAACATTCCTATATGTTTTAATTAACAGTATGCCCATTTTTTAAGTTTTTTTGTTCACAAAATTGGCCATGTATCCACAAAATTGTAGGGCTCTCTATATGAAGGGATACAAAGCTCTGGAAAAAACAATTGTATCCCAAGATGTATGACCACTATGAGTATGATGTTTCATGTTCTCATTTAGACCATCATGTGACAGATTTATTTTGAGTTCAATAGTGACAAATGAAGACGTCATTTTGGAAATAGTTTGACTGTTGTTGGTTTTAGACGTTTTTTTTAAATTGTTTTCAATTACCATTGACAACTTATTACATTTGAAGGGAATATATTGATGCATTAGGGAGTATATTTAAAGATGAGGACTGTAGACTCGTCTTCTTATGGTGAACTCGATACTCTAGGAAAAGTCCAGTAACATATACTATCAAAAGAAACTACTAGAGGCAGTAGTAAACCAATGCCAAGTCAAGACAATATAATCTGCGCTCGCTTCGAGGCTTTGCCTTTTATATATTATTTATGTCATCTCGATTAAATTGCGAATTCTCCTATCATATTAAGTTACATTTCTACAATGCATATAAATGTCTGCTTCGTCTTTAAAGGCAGTAAAATAGTTCAAGTAAGAATAGATAAAGTGACATTCGATATGGTTAGAATACATTTCTAAATGCGTGTTATACTTGTAAATAATAGCATTGAAGATACCATTTGAATTCATATGTATGAATGGTGGAAAATACAGACATCAGTTAAGGTAATCCATCCTTCATTAAATGGTGATCATGGTCCATCAAGTGATCGTGGGAAATTTATAGTAAATCCAAGCCTTTATAGACTTTAAGCAGGAGAGCTTATAACTCCAAGTAAATGTATGTTTGTATCTGCACTGAAGTTAGGAATTATGATTACAATTTATTTATGTCATGTGACTGATATGACTTTGCACAACTATAGGCTAAAGTAAAAAATTCGACCCAAGCATTATTATTATGTCGCTCAAGGCTTAGATCCATTGCCTTCAAGTTTCAATTTTTAGAAATAAATTTTTTTTTTTTATCTAATATCCTCTTTACGAAAAATGTTTTGTTATTGATTATAAACAAATAATAGCATTCGGCAAACAAACCCTGACTGTCTCAACTAATAATGCTTGAAATATGTTATATTCTTACCATACCAAACCCATTTTTTTCAGTATATCAGGTACCATATTTGTTATTAAATTTAGCATAATTTATCCAATAAATACCTATACCATGGGGCTACATTAGGTAATTACATCTCTGCCTATATATAAAATTACAAAAATAAAATGATATAGTTTTTCTTTCTAACCCTGATCTGAGTGATACAGATACATGGGTAAAAGTTTTCAGGAAATTTCCTGAGTTTCATGATTTTCAGATTGGCAAATGACTTCTTATCTAACTACCGGTATAACTAATAAAACTATATAAAAAAAATTGCTGGTGTTTTTTAAACTTCCAACTTTTATCTAGCATATAATGACCAACAAATAGAATAGAAAGAAAAAAGTTTGACAACTACTGGGATTCGTATCTACAACCCCCAGTTTCAAGGCATTTGATCTATGGATGTGTGTGACTACCTTAAAAATCTCATTTTTCCTCCTTCAGAATTCATCTCCATCACATTAGAAACAATTTCAATTTTATTCCCGGAGGAGCATGCCCACGGACACCCCCCCCCCCCCCCCCCCCCCCCCCCCCAAGTACTGACATCACAATTAGATTGTATGCCCCCCTCCCACCCAGTTGAAAAATCCTGGATCCTCCCTGGAAGTATTCGGTTATGGTACACGTTGAGGTGGCTTTGAATCGTGTGGTAACGATTTGATATCTTGTCGGGTTAACTTCGAATTTTTAAGAGATAGAGAGGGGGGGAGGGGGGCGCGGGTATGACGTGTCTAAATACCATATGTCTAAATCACCATAGTCAACACTACTTATACCGATGTATGAGGTATCATGCCTATTGTCCACAACCTTATAAATTGATATATACTTCGTATACGTTCTTCCCCAGGTAAACATATATATGTGTTGCTTAAATATCAACCGGGTAAAACATTACCATCTCACCTCTCGCCAAGGACGAATCCATTGTCATCAATGGCCGGCACACGCTGTATTGGGTTGATTTTTGTAAACTCTTCCTGCATGTTTTCACCTGTGGCGTAAGAAAAAAATGACGATGTTTGATTGATGAATTGATAGATTTGAGGGATTTAACGTCCCACAAACGGTATTTCAGTTTTTCAGGGACGTTTTGTGCTGCCCCATGCATAAGCCCGAGAAAGATTTATCTGAACACCATACCTGTCCTGAATTATATTCCTAGTCGAGACACAAGCTCAATTACTTTGCATGAAACTTAAAGCTAAACAATCATATTCTAGTTTAGAGTCTCTCGATATTCCGAAAAAATCTTTTCTTCCGAGTTGGTTTTCGAATTACTGCAAGTTTGCTGTTTTAAGTTCTCTCCGTGTTCAGAGTCTCGCTAATATCCGGGGACACTCTCGAATTTCGAAATTATATTGTAACCTCGAAAAAGTGCGATTTTATTGTGAATCTTAACTCCTATTTGCTAGGGCTCCGGGTCCTAGTCTGCTCAATGAACTTTTCCATGTGAGAAATCCTCCCAAGAGATCAATATATACATTCGGGCTCCTCTTTTGCACCCAGTGTTTTACTTTACCCGTGATGATCTTGACGTCACTATATGACTGAAACACTGTCGCACGGTAACTTCAGAACAACATAATTGTGCATGTAAAATCTTACCGATCAAGAGTGAATACCGACGCTAGGACACAGACTATGTAATATTATAAGCATGACTTTCCGTCAAAGTTTGTTTGTTTGTTTGTTGGGTTTAACGTCCCACCGACAGTATTTCAGTCATTTGGAGACGATGTCTACTTGAGACAGATATAGTGCTGCCACACTGCAGTATCACACCGTAGGCATGTGGCATGATACCACACTCAGTCACATTATCCTCACCAACCAGTCCTGCAACTACCCTTATATGCTGAGCGCCAAGCAAGTGAGCTATAACAGTTACCATTTTTACGACTTTGGTATGTCGCGGCCAGGGATCGAACCCACGACCTCCCACTCCCAAAGCGGACGCTCACCGGGGACGGTTTCCGTCAAAGTACCCAAAACAAATAGAATGTGACAGAAACACTATACCTGTAACACAACTTTGCCAAAAAAATATCTACCAGTCTTGCTCATGGTCAATAAATCTAATATACACACATACGCACGTACATTACTACAGACAGAAAGGCAGAGAGACAGACAGTGAAACATACAAATATACCTACATACAATAACAGAGGGGGTCTCCGTGGCCGAGTGGCTAGAGTCGCTGACTTAATAGCACTTAGTCCTCACAGCTGGGGGTTCGAGTCCCGGCATATGAAAGGGACTTAGCCTGTGGCAAGTCGGTGGTTCTACCCAGATGCCTCTCTGTGCACTCGTGGTCTTCCTCCACCTGTAATTAGCTAGACATCTTTCTGTCATTAACGGCGGACGTGAACTGAACCCCAAATCTACAACAATTGAAGGAAAATAAACATATACTTACGTGACATTAAATCAACTTTAACCGAGGTGAACGGTATGTTATTTAGCTTCATGAAGAAGTACAAAGCCCGGCATGGCTGTGATAGCAAGTCGTTGTAAAATATTATTGGCGACATTGCTCAGTCTTAAGAAGAATTGAGTCCACCTAACTTATATACCTGTTCGTCCTACATAATAACCTTGGTGTTAGCTGCCGCTGCGCACATATGTGTACATCGGTTTACACAGTTATCTATCACGGTTAAAAAGTTGTACGCTTGGGAATCCAGTGGACAGTTTAAATAGTATTTTAAATTTGCGTGTCTGCATGGGTTTACCTCCAAATACTTTAATCTACAAAGGATATAAGAAGCCTCACTGCGATAATTATAGCGTTGGCAAGTGACATGAAACCAACTCCGTGTTCAATCACAATATCTACAAATACTATTTTATCGACTTTGGTTTGTTGAGGCCGGGGATAGAACCCTAGCTATATCCCCCGGTTACGGGTCGGAAGTTCTAACAACTCGGGCACCGGTAAATAATAACTTAATGCGTTTCCATGATAAAGAGATTATAATAATCATGTTATCGGTGAAAATGAATGGCATGAACATATTTATCCCAATTTATGTCGATTTCATTGAGGTTTAACCACCTCGTATACCTCATATTATCATAAACATCTCTACTGATTTCCGGACACTCACGGATAGATTGATTGTTTACATTATTTAAACCAGTCGAATTATTGTAAGGTCGGAGAGTCATTCGTTTTCGTGGGGATTTATTTTCACGGTAATTTGAAACTCCAATGAAATCTAAAGATGAAAAAAAATCAAAGCGCTTGATGCGTCTTAAATAAAAGAGTGTTTAAAGAGCTGCAAATCGATCACCAATAATGGAAATTCACTTTGATAAACAAAAGAAATGCGGCATTCCTGTTCTCTCAGCGCTATCAGAGCTTTGATTTGTATTCATGCAGTACCTTATCTACAACAGATTCTATTTATAGATTGAAGTAATAATGCAAATTTTCTGCATAGGTCAGAGGCTCCGAACTCATTTCGGATGGTAGATAATAAAGGTTTCGGTCATTTTTAGTGTAAGAAATAACCCTTGGAGATATCTGAGGTCGATAGATTGATGTGATTATTAGTATGTTACAGTGATTTGTTTTGGACATCACATGGGTTATTGTAACAGCCTAAAATGACCGAACGTTGCACATATACTATCAAATTTATTTGCGAGCCACCTTTGCATCGAAACAAACTATATTCGTGTGCTTGGTAAAGTGATCACGTGATACATCATTCGATTGCAGATACATCAGCATAGAAAAATAAGTCCTGTAATGTTTTCATGTCACAAGCGATTGTTGTAGCCTGTAAGTATTTATTTTTCACACAGCATTGATTTTTCGGCATTTTTGCTTAATTAAAGAGATATATACAATTGTTTGATCATATTTACACTATTAAGAGGTTATTCGGTTTTAAATCTAGGAGAACCTGGGTTGAAAACGTAGTACTATAGTTGGTGTGACTGACGTCACACACAACTAAAAATACTTTTCATTGATAGCAAGTAGCTGTCATATTTAGTTAAACGTATCCTGCGATGATAAAATAGAATGTCCACTCTGCGATCCTAACTTCACGATTGACCTACTTACGATAAGACCAAATGAATATTTGATCGATTTTCATTGGTAGAAAACGCATTTATTGGAGCAAGAAATAAATAAATGAAAATGTTTTAAAATAACGGATGTATAAAAACTAGTACAATGTATTTAAAACATACTCCAGATACATATATGTTGCCCAAGACTTTCCAAAAAATATTTTAAAATACTTTATAACTTTATAACAACATTATTAATAAAACATAAATAAAATTAAAAATAAAGGTTGGAAAGAACTCAGGACCCCTTGCATGAAAAATCTGAGAGACTCTATTCCCGACTGAGCTGATTCCACAACTGCAGAACAAAGATGCAAATGAGGTTAATTAACTGTATTGTCACAAGGCAAATTATGACAGTATATTTTATATTTAACATGTTTCATATTTAATAACATACAAAAATTTGTGTGATAATTTTTTATTTTAACATTTGCTATAAAACATTCTTAAAACGTTATTACATAGCTTGGTGTTTGTTTATTTAATTCTCCTTTCGTAATACTATACTTTTTCTCTCTCTTAGACATCCTTAATATTGTATTTCTTAAAGTTTTCTGTATTTGGTTTTATGATTGTATTCGTGACACGGTACTTAAAGAACAGCCGTTTATGTACTAATTATCTGCCCAGTTATCCGTGTCTTAGTGCATGTGAGAGAGCCAGTTGACATACGAAACCGTGTGTGAAACATCGGAAGAAAGAAAAAAGGTATGTATATTTGTAATATTAAGTTGAATTTAGCAAAATAAAGAAGATAATATTAAGCTGTCTACAGTCTTCCTAATTCCCAGTGCGAAGGAAAAAAATAAAGAGAAACAGCCAGAGATAGTTTAAGGTAACAGCGGGTGAAAGTTACACCCTGTTACATTATCACAACAGCATCACTGCACAGTTCGACAGTTCACATTTCACTAATTTACTGCGTGAATTACACCAAACGTTCATTTTATGGTTACCCATTTATAAGATTAATATAACGCATTACTTATCAAAACAACCATTTATTATTACAAGCTCCATACAGTAGACATAATGTCTATCGCCCAGACCGACAAGTGAAGCGATAAGTAGGTCATGACCTACATGTATAAACATCTTTAAAATACAAACATATACTAGTTTGCACATGCGCCAACGGAAGTGAAAGTTAACCATTTTAATGGCCATATTATACATACATGCTTATTGACATAATATATTAATTGATTAATATATACTTATGACTTAATCCAGAAAAGTACTCATCATTTTTAACAATGGCAACGAGCTGCTCGTATTCTAGAAGTAATGTTACTACCTTGTGTCTCGCTAGCGCTCGACACGGTAAACGTCGGTGGCCCGAAGGATTCGCCACAAGACGTTTCGACATCGTAACTACTCGTATTCACGAACCATTCAGTAACCTTCTCGAATAACAGTTTCTCTGAAAGTTGTATTATCAAAACACCTATCTTAGATGCACATTGTGATCTATTTTGGACCGAACGTCATAAATATCTGCCTTATCGAAAAGTATCTACCCGATAGTTTGTTTCACCATCCCCATATGACTGAAAAATGGTTATAGTCCCTTTCATTATAATAATGTTTACTCCGCCGATTGCGGTAGAGTGAACGCTTTATCTATGCTTACTTCGACTTTCCAGTATGAAACGCTTCCAAAATGATAATCCGTATATTATATAACAGTTCGGACCGAACGATAAAAATATCTGCTCAATCGAAAGTACCGGTATTCACCGTCGCCCTGTGACTGAAAAGACAGCTATAGTCCGTTTTATGTCACAATTCTACATTATCCATATTAACGCCGCATCATGGAAAACCATGTATACTATCATATACAGTCCAACCTGTCTTACGCGGCCAATCAATGGAACAAGAGAACGTGGCCGTTAATCAAAAGTGATCGCTAAATGAAGGCTAACGATATAATAAAATGCTAATTTGGTTATATCAAAACTGACCGTTAAAGGCATGCTGGCCGCTTAATACAGGTGGCCGCTATTACAGAATCAACTGTACATGTACTGTTCTTTTACATGTATCATCCGAAGTAGCATTATACGATTTCATTTTTACATTACATTTCAACGAAATTCCAGTATATGGTATCAGTCGAAACATGTATGGAAGCAGGTGTCCTTATGTCACACTAACTTAACAATACATGTATACTGGACCCATAAACAATATGTGATACGGATTCGTCATTATGTTAATCGACAATTTTTTCAATCAATCCGAAGTAGCATTATATGATTTCATTTTGACATTATCTCAAACGAACATTCTTTATATGATTCTGCTCGAACCATGTATGGAAGCAGCTGACCTTATATATGTGTGTGATGAGAGTCGGACAAACTCAAGGAATCTATTTAATTGAGGCTGAATTTTACACGTGCTACCCATTCCATATTTTATTACTAATTAGGGTTAAATAAGTTTAGTATCATGATTATACTGCCGGACCCTATTATCAGGGGTACTTATTATCGTGGTAATCCAATATTAGACATGTTCAGGGCCTAAAAAAGTTAACCTTGATTGTTTGTTTGTTTTGTTGAATTTAACGTCCCACCGACAGCATTTCAGTAATTTGGAGACGATGTCTACTTGAGGCAGATATAGTGCTGCCACACTGCAATATCACGCCGTAGACATGTGGCATGATACCTCACCCAGTCTCATTATCCTGACACCTGGCCAACCAGTCCTGGAACTACCCTTATATGGACTAAGACCACAGTTACCTGCCCTTGGTTTCCCTGTATCAGGATGTGCCTACACAAAAAATAGTGACCCTATTTAATGCTGAATTACGATGAATTTTTGACTGAAAGACATGCAATAAAGGATGAAATCCTATAGAACGCAGTTAAAATATTCATAAAATGCCCAATTTGGAGGCCTTATTGCAGAACAACCTTTAAAGCTGAGCATTGATGAGAGGTGAATCTTTTATGAAAATGGTGTGAAATGGCCGACCGGTGCACTAATTTATATACGTATGTTATTTGGCCTTAAATAGGTCAAAAAGTAGTAGGGTGACCCCATGTTTAAAATGTACAGAATTATTTCTCTTGAATAGATATATCTAATGAGGGTAAGTTTAGATGTCAATATCCCTTACAGAAATTGTCATTTGTATATATGCTTATATAGAACATAGAGTAAAATTAATTGTGGTCTTAGTCACGGTATGCTGAGTGCTAAGCAAGGGAGCTATACCAGTACCATTTTTTACGACTTTGGTATGTCGGTGGGACGTTAAACCCATCAAACAAACAGACAAAACCAAGAGATGCGCTACTCGGCGAGATATCGTAAATTCTCGGCACGAAGTCTCGGAGGTACAAGTTAGAACGAGACTAATTATTCAACTCTTAAACTTGACTTGATTCTATGCATGGTGGCTACCATGAAATTCTACCAAAAAATGCAATCACGCCTCTCACATTATTTAAATATTTTCTACCTACCAAATGAGTGTATAACTATCGGTAAATACTGTTTAAATGATAAAAAAAGTTTAAAATACATATCATTATACACTCAAACGGATTTTTTTTTTAAATTCAAAATGGCGACAATTTTCGCGGTCGTAGCGAAAGTAAACGAGATTTCCTTTATAGGCTTATTTAAGTAGCCCCTCTCTTGGTTTTGGATCTTTGATATAAAAATCTCCCTTTAAAAAAACAAAATCCGTATGCAAATATATGACTTTGACTATTTTTTTTTACCACGAACTGTAGTCGATTACGCAGTTTGTCGAGATAGATATCTATCAATTGATAATTATCAACCAATTAACGCCGTCCCACAGTACTATTTATAACATGTGATGGGCAGAATGCATTTAACATTTGTTAGATTGTATACGCAATAAAAAAGTTGAAATAATAGGTAAGTTGATATTCTCTCTCTCTCTCCCTCTCCATTTTTTTCTACTTCTTATTCATTTTTCAATATCTGTGTACAGCTATTTATTTTCAAATTATAATGGCGCAGTGGGTCTATGTCTTACATTATCTACGTTACTCTCTCTCTCTCTCTCTAATTTTGTAATGTTTATATGTTTTATGATGATTTTCTTCCATCCTTGTAAAGATTTTCTGAAATCTTCCTTCATTATTTTTCGCGCATATACTTTTTATGTTTACCATTGTTCGTGGCTATGAATATGCACATTGTTAGTTTATTCCATGAAAGATGATGAGTTTATTTGAGTTTTTTTATACAACTTTGTCGCTGAGTGATGTCCAGCATTGGCTGCTTTGCTTGTTCTTACGATATCCTATTCGAGTCAATATGTTACGTATTTTTCAAAACATACCAAATTTGTACATCAATTTAAAATTTTTAAAATATTTAAAGATAACAAATAACAAAATAGCATTATGTTCTACATCATTAGTGGAACATAAGATACATTTTCTGTCATTTCTTGGTGTGTTATTGTATCTACCAGATTCTATGTTCCACTGAAGAGATAAGTGTCTTACCTTTCCTATAACAATTCTAATACTTTAAAAAAAATCTTAATAAAGTGATTATTCAAATTTTTGTTTCATTTCTTTATACAATTATGACAATTTCCTTGATTCTATATCATTATACCAACCCCCAATAAACAATCGTTCAATCGTTTTGTATTTATACGCTCAACCCTTATATTCTCTTTCAAAGTTGTAAATGAATCTTCCCTCATAATGACATTAAACTTGAAAAATCCCATTACCAGATAACCGTTACTTGAAATCGGTGATATATGTTAGTGTATACGACCCACAATTATGTTGGTTAACATACTGTGATTATTGCTTATTATTATTATGATCTGGCACATAGTGTATTGTCAAATCAGAACATATTTAAAAATTATACTCTAAACTATACTACTCAAAGTTTGCTCAGCACCAATAGTATACTCAGCAAAAAAGAAACTTTTCTGTCCTTTTCTTGGATATTTTATTTGGTCTTTTAACTGATAATAATCAAGATTGTCAAAAATGATAAAAAATGACGTTTCAGTTCCACAATTATGTTTTAAATTGAAAATACAATTCTATATTTTAGATAATATTGAAATTTCAATATGTAAATGTTAACTTAAAATTTTGTGAATAATTTCATTTTATCTTCGAATAGAAAACGATTTTCTTATTTGTTGTTGTTGTTGTTGTTGTTGTTTTTGATATCTCATATATAAGATTTTATATTTTGAGATGTTTGTATTTAATCAAAGGTTTGGGTTTGTAAAGAATAGTTATGAAATTTTAGGAGATGTGAACAAATATAACAGAAGTTATGGTCATTTAAATTTCACAGTGACACATGATATGTGTTGCTTATTAAACTTTGAGTAGTATATAATGATATTGCCCGGCATACAAAGTTCATAGAATACAACAAGACAAAAAGTATTGCAGGAAGAAAAATAAAAATATGACGTGTGTGGAATTTCGTTTAACGTGTATGT